>CM070444.1:28478027-28575527 GCA_036324595.1 Champsocephalus gunnari
CGCTCCCACGACAACCCTCCCCCCCCCACCCTCTCCCCACCCTGAGCTCTGGCTCTCCTCCCACCCCTCCCCTCACACTCCCACCCACCTTCACACCTGAGGAGAACCCACCGATCACCACCGTCAGAACCACTTCCGCTCCACAACCCAGAGATCGAGCCTCGATTCCAGGTCGACCCCGTCCTCGACCCCCGTCCAACACCACGGGCCGGGTGCCTCCCCCCCCCCGCTGGGACCGCCCACCCGCCCCGACAGACCAGAGAGACCCCCCACGGTCACTGAGAAACCACTGAAGGGGCCCCCCACCACCATCAAGGGGACCACAACAACCAGGAGGACCACCACCACCAGGAGGACCACCACCACCCAGAGCACCGCCATCAGCCTGACCAGAGCCCCCCCCCGTCACCACACCCCGACTGACCCCCCCCACCAGGCAGTACCTCTGCAACGTCACCAAGCCGGAGATGTACCTGGTCCGAGTCGGTGAGTAACTTTCCCCTCTGCTGGACGAAGAAGGGATTCTGGTTCTGGTCTGGTTCTGGCCGTGTTTCAGTGTCCTCTCTGTTTCCTGCAGTGAGCTCCAAAGGATCCTCATCAGGCTTCAGCGCCGTCAGAGATCTTCTGAAGAGAGAGTTCAATCGCTCCGTGGAGCTGCAGGTGAACCTGGTCCAGCTGACACTCAGAGGTCCACTTTGATCCGGTTCTGTTCCGTTAGGGTTAATTGATCTTTGGCCTCCTCTCTCAGTTCCTCAGAACCCCGTCCAGTTTCGCCTTCCGGGTGGTGTCCGGGCCTCTGATCTTCACGGCGGTGTCGGTGGTCTCGGCGCTCCGCCGGGCCCCCCGCGGCTCCGGACCTGTCCCCTCCGTGGCGCCTCTGTTCAGCGAGCCGGACCTCCGGTACCAGGTCCACTCGGTGCTGCAGTTCGTCCCCGAACACGTGGACGTCCGGGTCTGCAGCTTCAGCCAGAGGGTCGAGAGAGGCCTGGTTCTGGCCTACACCGAGACCCGCCGGCGCCACCAGGAGGCGGGGAACATCTCCGTACAGGTGAGCTGTGTACAGGTGAGCTCTGTACAGGTGAGCTGTGTACAGGTGAGCTGTGTACAGGTGAGGCTCCGTACAGGTGAGCTCTGTACAGGTGAGCTGTGTACAGGTGAGGGAACATCTCTGTACAGGTGAGCTGTGTACAGGTGAGCTGTGTACAGGTGAGCTGTGTGCAGGTGAGGCTCCGTACAGGTGAGCTGTGTACAGGTGAGCTGTGTACAGGTGAGCTGTGTACAGGTGAGCTGTGTGCAGGTGAGGCTCCGTACAGGTGAGCTGTGTACAGGTGAGCTGTGTACAGGTGAGCTGTGTACAGGTGAGGCTCCGTACAGGTGAGCTGTGTACAGGTGAGCTGTGTGCAGGTGAGCTGTGTACAGGTGAGCTGTGTGCAGGTGAGGCTCCGTACAGGTGAGCTGTGTACAGGTGAGCTGTGTACAGGTGAGCTGTGTACAGGTGAGGCTCTGTACAGGTGAGCTGTGTACAGGTGAGGCTCTGTACAGGTGAGCTGTGTACAGGTGAGCTGTGTGAGCTGTACAGGTGAGCTGTGTACAGGTGAGCTGTGTACAGGTGAGCTGTGTACAGGTGAGGCTCTGTACAGGTGAGCTGTGTACAGGTGAGCTGTGTACAGGTGAGCTGTGTACAGGTGAGCTGTGTACAGGTGAGGCTCCGTACAGGTGAGCTGTGTACAGGTGAGCTGTGTACAGGTGAGCTGTGTACAGGTGAGCTGTGTACAGGTGAGGTCTGTACAGGTGAGCTGTGTACAGGTGAGCTGTGTACAGGTGAGGCTCTGTACAGGTGAGATGTGTACAGGTGAGGTCTGTACAGGTGAGCTGTGTACAGGTGAGCTGTGTACAGGTGAGCTGTGTACAGGTGAGGTGTGTACAGGTGAGCTGTGTACAGGTGAGGTGTGTACAGGTGAGCTGTGTACAGGTGAGGTGTGTACAGGTGAGCTGTGTACAGGTGAGCTGTGTACAGGTGAGGCTCTGTACAGGTGAGGCTCTGTACAGGTGAGGCTCTGTACAGGTGAGGCTGCGATACCAACCTGATCTACCTCTGTGTCTCCAGCTGCTGAACATCACGACGGCCGTCTCTCGGCCCGCGGCGGCGAAGGTTTCTGTCGACATCACGTTTGCGGTGCGAGATGGGCGGGGCTTCCTGCTGGGGTCGGAGGTCAGCGAACACCTGAGGAAGCTCAGCCCGGTGGAGTTCAGCTTCTACATCGGGTTCCCCGCGCTGCAGATCGCTGAGCGTACGACACACACACACACACACACACACACACACTAACAATGCTAAGCTATCAGCTCCATGTTTATTGAATGTCTGAAATGTGTCCACAGCGTTCCATTACCCCGAGCTGAACACGTCTCACCGCCTGCGCTCCACCTGGGTCCGGACAGGTGAGTCCCAGCAGGGGTTCTGCACCGTGTGACGTGTGACGTGCGGAGCAGGTGTCTGAGGTGTGTGTGTGTGTGTGTGTGTGTGTGTGTGTGTGTGTGTGTGTGTCAGTGCTGCTGGGCGTGCAGGAGCAGACAGTGTCCGAGCGCAGCTTTAAAGCCCGTCTGGAGCGGCGCCTGGCTCTGCTGCTGGAGGAGAGTCAGCAGGTGCCCAGCAGGGGGCGCTGGAGGAGGGCGAGCGCCGCGGGGAACAGCAGCCTGCAGGTAACACAGGGGTATACGGGTACATATATACAGGTACACACAGGGGTATACGGGTACATATATACAGGTACACACAGGGGTATACGGGTACATATATACAGGTACACACAGGGATATACGGGTACATATATACAGGTACACACAGGGGTATACGGGTACATATATACAGGTACACACAGGGGTATACGGGTACATATATACAGGTACACACAGGGGTATACGGGTACATATATACAGGTACACACAGGGGTATACGGGTGTATATATACAGGTACACACAGGGGTATACGGGTACATATATACAGGTACACACAGGGGTATACGGGTACATATATACAGGTACACACAGGGGTATACGGGTACATATATACAGGTACACACAGGGATATACGGGTACATATATACAGGTACACACAGGGGTATACGGGTACATATATACAGGTACACACAGGGGTATACGGGTACATATATACGGGTACACACAGGTGTATACGGGTACATATATACAGGTACACACAGGGGTATACGGGTACATATATACAGGTAACACAGGGGTATACGGGTACATATATACGGGTACACACAGGGGTATACGGGTACATATATACAGGTATACACAGGGGTATACTGGTGTATATATACAGGTAACACAGGGGTATACGGGTACATATATACAGGTATACACAGGGGTATACTGGTGTATATATACAGGTAACACAGGGGTATACGGGTACATATATACAGGGACCTGTAGTACCCAGGTATATCGTATTCAGGGAGGCTGTGGCTCAGTGGGATTGTGCGCTGAACTTTGAATCAGAGGATAGCAAGTTGGAACCCCACTGCAGTCAGCATGTGGTCGTGTCCCTGTGGCGCAGTGGCCTGGAGCACAGGTTCAAACCCCACTGCAGTCAGCATGTGGTCGTGTCCCTGTGGCGCAGTGGCCTGGAGCACAGGTTCAAACCCCACTGCAGGCAGCATGTGGTCGTGTCCCTGTGGCGCAGTGGCCTGGAGCACAGGTTCAAACCCCACTGCAGGCAGCATGTGGCGGTTGAACTGAATGTTTGTGGCTTTGCATAAAAGCGTCTGACAGGTGACAGGTAATGTCATGTCATCTTTGTGCCAGGTGGTGCGGGTGTCGCTGCTCTCGGGGCCGCAGCGCCCCCTGGAGGTGTTTTACTTCGTGGAGGGTCCAGGTGGGGACCGGGTCCTGGCTGAGACCACCTCGCTGACCCTGAACCGGCTGGACCTGCAGAGAGCTGCCATCGTGCTGGGGCACCGCGTCCAGAGGCCCCTGGCTCAGCGTGAGGAACACAAGACTCCGACTGAACTGAAACATTACATATTTTCCCAAATTATTTTTCATCTTTTTTTAAATATATTTTTGGGATGTTTTTCAAATAAAAAAAGAAAAGAAATTCAGTTATTTTACATTCCTAAGATATTCCCACATGTTATCTTTAATATGTTGCACATTTCTTTGGATATTATTGTATGCATTTTCATAACCCTGAGGATGACCCCGTGTCCCCCAGCGGTGGAGCTGCTGTCGCCCCCCCCGGCAGAGACCCAGTCCTCCAGCGTCTGGCTGATCGTGGGGGTTCTGGTCCCGGTGCTGCTGGCGCTCTTCATCATCGTCCTGCTCTACTGGAAGCTCTGCGGCTCCGAGAAGCTCGAGTTCCAGCCGGACGCCATCAACACCATCCAGCAGAGGCAGAAGGTGAGGGGGGGTACCTGATTATAAGACAAGAACGCCCTCAGGATTATAAAAGACCCCCATCACCCCAGCAACAACATGTTCTTGCCCCGCAGCGTCAGGTCTACTTCCATCCCACAGGCCATCAGGCCTCTGTGAAGCACATCCGTAAACATTCATCCCATTGTATCTTGCAATCTACTTATTTATATCAAACGTATCACCATATTTAATGTGGTCTTAATGTAAATTATTTAATTTCATCTTCTGTTCTTGTAAAAATCATATTCTATTCACGTGTATATGTCCTTCGAGCAGCAGAGCGGACCGTGACGACCTCCTAACCTATCAGGCTCTGCTCTTTCTCTGCTTCCATCTCTCCGGCACAAAGCACCTTCCTTCAAGATGAGATGCAACCTTCCTATTCCAACCCCAACAACTATTCTCCATCTTCTCCTCCCTCCTGGACCCCCCCAAAAGCCCCTTCCCCCTCCTCCCTCCTGGACCCCCCACAGCCCCTCCCCCCTCCTCCCTCCTGGACCCCCCCAAAGCCCCTTCCCCCTCCTCCCTCCTGGACCCCCCAAAGCCCCTTCCCCCTCCTCCCTCCTGGACCCCCCAAAGCCCCTCCCTCCTGGACCCCCCAAAGCCCCTTCCCCCTCCTCCCTCTTGGACCCCCCCAAAGCCCCTCCCTCCTGGACCTCCCAAAGCCCCTTCCCCCTCCTCCCTCTTGGACCCCCCAAAGCCCCTTCCCCCTCCTCCCTCCTGGACCCCCCCAAAGCCCCTTCCCCCTCCTCCCTCCTGGACCCCCCCAAAGCCCCTCCCTCCTGGACCCCCCCAAAGCCCCTTCCCCCTCCTCCCTCCTGGAGACCCCAAAGCCCCTCCCTCCTGGACCTCCCAAAGCCCCTTCCCCCTCCTCCCTCTTGGACCCCCCAAAGCCCCTTCCCCCTCCTCCCTCCTGGACCCCCCCCAAAGCCCCTTCCCCCTCCTCCCTCCTGGACCCCCCAAAGCCCCTCCCCCCTCCTCCCTCCTGGACCCCCCAAAGCCCTTCCCTCCTGGACCCCCCAAAGCCCCTTCCCCCTCCTCCCTCCTGGACCCTCCCAAAGCCCCTCGTCCCTCGTCCCTCCTGGACCCCCCCAAAGCCCCTTCCCCCTCCTCCCTCCTGGACCCCCCAAAGCCCCTTCCCCCTCCTCCCTCCTGGACCCCCCCAAAGCCTCTTCCCCCTCGCTCTTCTCTTTCTGACTCACCTCTCCTCACCGCTGGGTCTCCAGACCCTCCTTCCACCCGCACACTGACCTCCTTCTCCCCTCTCTCGCCAAGTGAGGTTCCTACCCTCATTACCTCTGCCCGCCCTACCACCTGTCCTCTGGACCCTATCCCTTCAAACCTCCTTCAGACTATCGCTCCTGATATTCTACCGTTTCATCAACACTTCTCTAACTTCTGGTCCCTTTCCAAACAGCCTCAAGGAGGCGAGAGTAAACCCTCTCCTAAAGAAACCCACTCTCAACCCGTCTGACGTTATAAACTACAGGCCTGTCTCTCTCCTCCCGTTCCTGTCTTTAGACAACTCTCCTGCTCTCTCCATCAGAACCACCTTCTGGATCCGCACCAGTCTGGTTTCAAGGCAGGTCACTCCACAGAAACTGCCCTCCTTGCTGTCTCTGAGGAACTGCACACGGCTAAAGCAGCCTCCCTCTCCTCTGTCCTCGTCCTGTTGGACCTGTCTGCTGCATTCGACACGGTGAACCATCAGATCCTCCTTCACTCTCCAAGAACTTGGAGTATCAGGCTCTGCACTTTCCCTCCTCACCTCATACCTCAAAGACCGCACCTACAGGGTCACTTGGAGAGGGTCCGAGTCCGACCCTTGTCAATTAACTACAGGGGTCCCTCAGGGCTCTGTTCTTGGTCCCCTCCTCTTCTCCCTTTACACAAACTCGCTCGGATCTGTCATTAGCCCGCATGGTTTTTCATACCACTGCTACGCTGACGACACCCAATGAATCCTGCCCTTCCCCCGCTCAGAGACCCAGGTCGTCGCACGCATCTCTGCTCGTCCAGCTGACATCTCTCAGTGGATGTCTGCTCATCACCTCAAGCTCAACCTCGACAAAACTGAACTGCTTTTCCTTCCAGAAAAGATTGTCCCACTCTTGACCTGACTATCAACATCGGCCCCTCTGTTGTTTCCCCGACTCAGACTGCAAGGACTCTGGGTGTGACCCTAGATACCAACCTGTCCTTCACTGCAAACATCGCTGCTGCAACCCGCTGCTGCAGATACACGCTCTACAGCATCAGGAGGACGCGTCCCCAGCTGACCCAGAGAGCCACGCAGGTTCTGGTCCAGGCTCTCGTCACCTCACTAGACTACTGCAGCTCCCTCCTGCTGGTCTGCCTGCATGTGCCCTCCGACCTCTCTCACCCAGAATGCAGCGGCTCGTCTGGTCTTCAACCTTCCTGAATGTTCCACACCACGCCGCTCCTCCGCTCCCTCCACTGGCTTCCGGTAACTGCTAGAATCCACTTCAAGACCCTGGTACCTGCGTACCATGCTGCGAATGGATCTGGCCCTTCCTACATCCAGGACATGGTTAAACCGTGCACCCCAGCACGTGCACTCCGCTCTGCATCAGCCAGACGGCTCGCTGCACCCTCGCTGCGAGGGGGACCCGAGTTCCCATCAGCAGGAACACGTGGGTTTGCTGTCCTGGCTCCAAGATGGTGGAATGAGCTCCCATTGACATCA
This sequence comes from Champsocephalus gunnari, assembly GCA_036324595.1. Taxonomy (NCBI): domain Eukaryota; kingdom Metazoa; phylum Chordata; class Actinopteri; order Perciformes; family Channichthyidae; genus Champsocephalus; species Champsocephalus gunnari. The sequence continues at coordinate 28,485,176 of CM070444.1, forward strand.
GGACAGCAGAAAGCTCACACACCTTCCAGACTGAAGCTCATCTCTCTCGACTCCACCTCGAGGATAGAACTACTAACAAAGCACTTATATACTAACAAAGCACTTATATACTAACAAAGGACTTATATACTAACAAAGCACTTATAGACTAACAAAGCTCTTATATACTAACAAAGCACTTATATACTAATAAAGCTCTTATATACTAACAAAGCACTTATATACTAACAAAGCACTTATATCCTAACAAAGCACTTATATACTAACAAAACTCTTATATACTAACAAAGCACTTATATACTAACAAAGCTCTTATATACTAACAAAGGACTTATATACTAACAAAGCTCTTATATACTAACAAAGCTCTTATATACTAACAAAGCTCTTATATACTAACAAAGGAATTATATACTAACAAAGCTCTTATATACTAACAAAGCACTTATATACTAACAAAGCACTTATATACTAACAAAGGACTGGCTCCTCTAAAGCCAGTTGAGTAGCACTTGAAATGTTGGCTCTATGAAACCTGATGTACTTTATGATTCTGTTTTCCTCAAGGTTGTGTCTTCCTGGTCGAACGCACTTATTGTGAGTCTCTCTGGATAAAAGCCTCAGCTAAATGTGATGTGATGTGATGTATATAGACTTCTTGTTCTATTTTGTATTGTATTATATATATTGAATTTATGGAGGAGCTCAGGTCAGAAGAATTTCATTGCCATTTCTCTAGATATCTGCATGTGACAATAAACCGTTGAGTCTTTGCTCCCTGGGGTCCTCACTAACAGCTGTCCCCCCCCAGCTTCAGGCCCCCAGCGTCAAAGGCTTTGACTTTGCGAAGCTGCACCTGGGTCAGCACAGTAAGGATGACATCATGATGATCCAGGAGCCCGGCCCGCCCCCCCCCCACCAAAGAGGCCACGCCCTCTGACGGAGGCGACCTCAACACCCCCAAATCTAAAGGGTCGTCCACCAAGGTGCCACGGTCCAGCCGGCGCCGGGGCCGGTACGTTACCTTCAGGTTCTGCAGAACAGAGTTATAGAGTGTTAGAGAACTCTCCCTGGTCTCCGGCTCGAGCTTCAGCCTCAGGATCCACGTGTCTGAGGTCCTCTCCAGAAGGAGTCATCACATACAGAGACTAGTTCAGCCTCAGGATCCACGTGTCTGAGGTCCTCTCCAGAAGGAGTCATCACATACAGAGACTAGTTCAGCCTCAGGATCCACGTGTCTGAGGTCCTCTCCAGAAGGAGTCATCACATACAGAGACTAGTTCAGCCTCAGGATCCACGTGTCTGAGGTCCTCTCCAGAAGGAGTCATCACATACAGAGACTAGTTCAGCCTCAGGATCCACGTGTCTGAGGTCCTCTCCAGAAGGAGTCATCACATACAGAGACTAGTTCAGCCTCAGGATCCACGTGTCTGAGGTCCTCTCCAGAAGGAGTCATCACATACAGAGACTAGTTCAGCCTCAGGATCCACGTGTCTGAGGTCCTCTCCAGAAGGAGTCATCACATACAGAGACTAGTTCAGCCTCAGGATCCACGTGTCTGAGGTCCTCTCCAGAAGGAGTCATCACATACAGAGACTAGTTCCTGAGCAGTGTCCTTCACATGCTGATATCAAGAGAGGGAGTCACAGTCACACGATGGAGGAACAGAAAGCAGTATCAATGTTTACTTCAGAGTAGCTCCACGTCAGAAAGGAGCATGCTTGATGTCTCTCTCCATAATGAGCATGCTTGATGTCTCTCTCCATAATGAGCATGCTTGATGTCTCTCTCCATAGAGGCTGAGTCATCATGTTCATCACAGAGCTATCATCTGCCTCAAGCAGTCTGATGCTCTTCATCTCACATCCTGTCATGCTCACAGCTAGAGCTGATACCTTGGTAGCATGCTGCTCTCAGGTTGGAGGAGGACTCTCAGTGTCTTCCCAACATAAAGCATGGCGTTAACTGGTGTCCCTCGTTAGGCTCAGCCCGTCAGACGGAGACTCGTTAGGCAGCGACCAATCGAGCGGCAGGGAATCGGCGGAGGAGAGCACGCGGGCCGTGGCCACGCCCAGCGAGGGGAAGCACAGGAAGACGCCCAAAGATGGTCAGAGACACAAGATGGGTACGTTTGTATGAATTAGAATTATATCAATTAGATTTTTCACAGATTTATTGGATATTACATTTTATTTAAAATATGATTTACATTTTATTTAAAATATGATTTACATTTTATTTGCATCTTTTTTCTTCCACATCGCACTTTTCAGAGTAATAGTTTGTGTATGCCCCTCGGAGCGTCAGTACCTCGTATCTTTGTATGAATCGTTTATTCCCATGACTCTGAAGTGTCTTTGTCCCCCAGGCAGCGCTCCAGACGAGCTGCTGTCCTCGTCCTCCATCTTCGATCACGTGGACCGTCTGTCTCGCGGCTCGTCTGACGGGACGAGGCGTCAGAACAACAACAAGGTGCAGCTGATCGCCATGCAGCCGCGCCCCCCCCAGCCTCACCTGAGCCCCTCCCTCACCGAGAGGGTCAGCCAAGAGGTGAGAGTAACCAGCGCCCCCCGACCATCATATGAATCTGTTCTAACACCTTGTTGTCCTTTAGGTGGCGCTGCGACACAAGTCAGAAATCGAGCACCACCGCAACAAGCTGCGTCAGCGCGCCAAGAGGCGGGGCCAGTGCGATTTCCCGTCCATGGACGACATCATGGACGCCTTCGGGGAGGGTCCGGTTCAGAGCGCGGTGGCACAGCGGCTCTATAGCTCCGCCCACGACCACATGGACTGCATCCTGCAGGCCGACACCCCCCACACGCCCCCCGACTCCCGCCGGAGGTCAGGGTCGCACAAGCCCCTCCTCATATTAACAATGTTTTCCACATGTGTTTTTTGATAGTTTTCTCTTCTCGCTCCTGATGAGTTTTCTGTCTCCAGGGGGAGGCGCTCTCCTCGGGGTCGGAGGTCTCAGCCCGGACCAGGAAGTCTTCCTGATACCGACAGAGACCGGCTGCTCACCGACCACAGCGCCACCTACAGGAAGTACCCAGGCCTCAACAACGTGGCCTACATGGTGAGTGAAAGTCGGCGTGTCCAGCCGTGCAGTGGGTGGTCTGAGAACTGCCTCTCTGAAAGGTCCCATGTGTTCACTCTGATGGGCTGTCTTCTGAGGGGTTACACATCACTGATGGTGTTCCTCAAGGCTCTGTGTCAGGTCCACTTTTATTCTCCATCTACATCTACAGCTCAGGGGAACATGTGGATGAAGCTACTTTACATCATGCGGATGATCCCGTGATGTTCTGAGCAGGTCCCTCACTCAGGAGCTGGTGTTACATCACAGGCTGCTTCTAACACTACTCAGACTCAGCGCTCTGAACTGAAGCTTCTTCTGATGTGGATCAAACCAAGGGAACGCTCTCTCTGAAGCTACACAGACCCAGAGCCTGCTGTAGATATTGTAACTACTCAAGGACAAGTACTCAAAGTGGTTCCTGTTACAAACACCTGGGTGTCTGCTTGATGCTCGTCTCTCTTCTGAACCTCAGGTCTCTAACCTGCTGAGGAGCTGAGGGTGAGGCTAGGGTCCTTCTCCAGGAACACGTCCTGTTTCTCCTTGAGGCCAGGAAGAGGCTCTGTGACCTTTGACCTGTGCTGGACTCTGGGGGTCTGGTCTATATGAATGCTCTGTGACCTTTGACCTGTGCTGGACTCTGGGGGTCTGGTCTATATGAATGCTCTGTGACCTTTGACCTGTGCTGGACTCTGGGGGTCTGGTCTATATGAATGCTCTGTGACCTTTGACCTGTGCTGGACTCTGGGGATCTGGTCTATCTGAAGGCTCTGTGACCTTTGACCTGTGCTGGACTCTGGGGATCTGGTCTATATGAAGGCTCTGTGACCTTTGACCTGTGCTGGACTCTGGGGATCTGGTCTATCTGAAAGCACCGGCCCATTGCCTGGTCAGCTAGATGCTGCGTATCACAGCGCTCTGAGATGTGTGACAGACTGTAAAGCATTAACCCTTCACTGCACCCTGTAGCAAGGGCTGGTCTGCTTCACTCTCTGCACGGAGGCTCAGTCTCTGGGACATCTCATATACAAAGCCATGCTAGGGAAACCTCCATCTTATATCTGCTCCTGATCTCACGGAGAGGTGTCAGTGGCTCCTGCCTGAGGTCGCATGCTGTGGTTTTATTGAATGAGCAGCTGCTAGGACTGTCTGAGGGAAGACAGCTTTTAGTCGAGCAGCTCCTCTGACTGGGTGCCCTGCGTCACCCTGCAGCCCTCTGGGTGCCCTGCGTCACCCTGCAGCCCTCTGGGTGCCCTGCGTCACCCTGCAGCCCTCTGGGTGCCCTGCGTCACCCTGCAGCCCTCTGGGTGCCCTGCGTCACCCTGCAGCCCTCTGGGTGCCCTGCGTCACTCTGCAGCCCTCTGGGTGCGTCACCCTGCAGCCCTCTGGGTGCGTCACCCTGCAGCCCTCTGGGTGCGTCACCCTGCAGCCCTCTGGTTCCCTGCGTCACCCTGCAGCCCTCTGGTTCCCTGCGTCACCCTGCAGCCCTCTGGGTGCCCTGCGTCACTCTGGAGCCCTCTGGGTGCGTCACCCTGCAGCCCTCTGGGTGCCCTGCGTCACCCTGCAGCCCTCTGGGTGCCCTGCGTCACCCTGCAGCCCTCTGGGTGCCCTGCGTCACCCTGCAGCCCTCTGGGTGCCCTGCGTCACCCTGCAGCCCTCTGGGTGCGTCACCCTGCAGCCCTCTGGGTGCCCTGCGTCACCCTGCAGCCCTCTGGGTGCCCTGCGTCACCCTGCAGCCCTCTGGGTGCCCTGCGTCACCCTGCAGCCCTCTGGGTGCCCTGCTGGCTGATGCTCTGGTTCCCGTCTCTGTGAACAGAGCACCCTGTACATTGTGTTGCGTGTCGTCCTCACTGGTGTTGTGTTGTTTCTATGCTACATGTGTAACCAGTGTCCTGCGGGTCGCCCTGAAGGGGCTTCAGCTGGTCCAGCAGAGGGTCCTCAGTATATCACATGTCACCTGATGTCACCCTGAGTCTCCCCTCCCTCCCACAGTCGGACCCGGACCTCCCCCCGGACCACGGCAGCCCCTCCCCCACTGACGAGGTGTTTGACTCGGCGCCCGCCCCCCCCGCCCTACCTGCCCCCCCCCAGCCCTCCATCGAGGAGGCCCGGCAGCAGATGCTCTGCCTGCTGGACGACGCCTTCGCTCTGGTGTCTCCGTCCTCGGGGGGCAGCGGGGGGGTAAGCGGACCCTCCCCCCCGACCCCCTTACTCCGCTGCCTCCCCACACAGCCCCTTCTCCGCGGTGAGTCTTACAATAATAATACATGTATACTGTTGTACGTGAGGTAGGAAGAGTCGCAGTGATGGACTCACGAGGAGAGGCAGAAGTATTAACAGAATGAAGCGTGGTTATAACTGTAGTAGAGATAGTACTATGAGTAGTAGTATACGTATTAGTAGTACTATGAGTGGTAGTATACGTATTAGTAGTACTATAAGTCGTAGTATAAACAGAGCAGTGATGGGTGGACTCGGGGACCAGCAGTCAGTGGTACTGATGGGTGGACTCGGGGACCAGCAGTCAGTGGTACTGATGGGTGGACTCGGGGACCAGCAGTCAGTGGTACTGATGGGTGGACTCGGGGACCAGCAGTCAGTGGTACTGATGGGTGGACTCGGGGACCAGCAGTCAGTGGTACTGATGGGTGGACTCGGGGACCAGCAGTCAGTGGTACTGATGGGTGGACTCGGGGACCAGCAGTCAGTGGTACTGATGGGTGGACTCGGGGACCAGCAGTCAGTGGTACTGATGGGTGGACTCGGGACCAGCAGTCAGTGGTACTGATGGGTGGACTCGGGGACCAGCAGTCAGTGGTACTGATGGGTGGACTCGCGGACCAGCAGTCAGTGGTACTGATGGGGGGACTCGGGGACCAGCAGTCAGTGGTACTGATGGGTGGACTCGGGGACCAGCAGTCAGTGGTACTGATGGGTGGACTCGGGGACCAGCAGTCAGTGGTACTGATGGGTGGACTCGGGGACCAGCAGTCAGTGGTACTGATGGGTGGACTCGGGGACCAGCAGTCAGTGGTACTGATGGGTGGACTCGGGGACCAGCAGTCAGTGGTACTGATGGGTCACATACTGATAATATTGGCATGTTGTGTCATGGTCTCCGTTGTTTAGTTCTCACATGCATCTTGTGGTTCTCTCCTCAGAGGTACGCTGAGCTCGGCATGTCTCCCACGTCGATGCAGAACCTGCTGCAGAGGTCAGTCTCAACAGCACCAGGTCCAGGTCTGCAGGCCAGGCCGGAACCAGAACTCATCCTGTGTGTTTTATCCAGGCAGGGCCTCAGCTCCGGAGGGTTTGTTTCCACCGGAGAGCAGGACTCTGTTTACTCCAGCAGGGGGCAGTACGAGGACCCCCCCCTCCTCGTCCAGACCGCGACCTGTAGGGGGAAGCACAGGTAATCCAGACTCTTAAACGTCACGTCCCTCCTGCAGGTGGACCACTAGATGTGCTCAATCTGTACCATGTGTTGTCCTGCAGGTGCGCAGCTGCACCACCTGACCCAGGTGGGTTTGTCCAGTCAGATCGGAGTGTACCCCGGGGTCGGTCGCAGCATGTCCGGACCCACCGGGTCCAGCTGGAACCAGCAGCACTCGGACCAGGACCTGAGCCGGTCCGGAGCCAGCAGAGAGAGCGTGAGTAGAAACCTCTCAGGAGATCTACCTCATGTCCCTGGTGACCCCCCTTGTTGATCATAACGGTGGACCCCTTTAATCTGGATTTATGTTCTGGTCTCTCCCTACAGGTTCTGTCGTTTCCTGAGTTTTCCTCCTCCTCAGTTTTCCATATGCCCAGCTCCTCGTTGCGGGACCCCTTGGCACCGCCTCTCCTCCTGACCTCCCCGACCCCGGAGTACCCGCCGGAGGACGCCTCGCCCTCCGCCCACACCTCCGCCTCCCTCATTAAGGCCATCAGGGAGGAGCTGCGCCGCCTGGCCCAGAAACAGGTGGCCGTCACCAGCTACCCTTAGACTGGTGGATCAGGACTCGACTGGGTTCATCCATTATACTTTCTCACAGCCTAACTTTGGATTACAACCATGAACCATGAACTGATCCGCCCTGTCTAGAACTAATCTACGTCTGTGCCGCTGAGCCCCAGATGACTCACAAATGACTATCTGAAAGACCTCCGGTGTTGAACAGGGTCCCATATGTCGGTCCGTCATCCTTCAGCTCAGCGTTCCATTGGAGTGCATTCACAGATCACCCTCGCTGGTTTCAGGAGCAGATCATTGAACACCTGAAGCTGCAGTTCATTCCCAAAGGTCTGGACCTCTGGACCTCTGGACCTCTGAACCTCTGGACCTCTGAACCTCTGGACCTCTGGACCTCTGGACCTCTGGACCTCTGGACCTCTGGACCTCTGGACCTCTGGACCTCTGGACCTCTGAACCTCTGGACCTCTGAACCTCTGAACCTCTGAACCTCTGAACCTCTGGAACCTCTCCTGGAAGTTCTTCAGGACCTTATGCAGTGGACTGTCCCCTGAACTGTTCCTGAGGCAACCCGTTCCTTAACATCCGGAGTGGGTCTGACCTCAGGATGATCTGGAGTGCACAGTCCTTACAGAGTCCACCAACGTTCTGCTTGCCCCTCCTGAAGTTCCTCATTCGGATGGTTCCACCTCAGGTTCTTCACCAGACAACCCCTCCTAAACTTCTTAATCGGACAGTCCCAGACCCGGCGTCATGGGGCCGGGCCCGCCCATCCAGGATTTGGGCCCGCTGTTTAAATCAGGGCTGAATACAAGATTTGAATTGTTTTATTATTATGTTCAGTGGCGGCGCCAGGGTATACCGGGGTCGGCTACAGCCATACCAAGAACTGGCTCGGCCCACCTTGAATTAAAGAAAGCAAAATAAAGTCCGCCGACTCGCGCGGAGTAACTCGCACAGGAAACGGTTTTGAAAACTTTGTCAGGTAGTGATCGTCTTCTCAATCTTTGATAATGTCTTCTGGCCAATCAGAATCAAGATAACGGCGTGGCGTTGTTGCAGGAAGTCCCGACGGAGAATACTTCGGCTGTAGTACATCGATACAACATTACGTGTTGATAGAAACCACCACGTGATGACATGAGACCCCACGGTGTGATGAGTGACAGCTGTCTTCATGTCGACACGCAGACCAGAGGGGCGATCCTCCTGATCCACCACGTAGACTCACAGCCTCTTCCCTCTGAGCAGCAGGCTCAGCTCTCAGAACTAAGTAACAACAAACTGAAATGGCATTCATTTTTTAAACATGTCGTGTAGTAATAGATGTATTTATGTTTCTTCTCCAGAGAGTTCCAGAATGTGTATTTTATGTTAGTATTTCAAAAGAATCCCCCCAGACCCCCTGCAGGGGTGGGGCTTCCAGCAGGTCGACTCTTCCAGCTGTGGGGAAGCTGCAGGATTGGCTCAGCGATACAATGGATGTATAAACGGCCCAATTAGACGGTCAACAGCCTAAAGCCCTGTTTCCGTAACCCCCCCCCCGTAACCCCCCCCCCGTTGACAAATCTCGAGCGTCTAACAGCCCCCCCCCATGACAATTCAGATTTCCCGGGAAATGCAAGTTTCGGGGTGGGCCCGCCCAGAGACGTGTGTCTGCCGCCGGGCCTGGATAGTCCCTCCTGAAATTCTGGGGGGAATCGACCTACCTGAGGTTCTGCAGTAGACGTTCCCCCTGAGGTTCTGCAGTAGACGTTCTCTCTGAGGTTCTGCAGTAGACGTTCTCTCTGAGGTTCTGCAGTAGACGTTCCCCCTGAGGTTCTGCAGTAGACGTTCCCCCTGAGGTTCTGCAGTAGACGTTCCCCCTGAGGTTCTGCAGTAGACGTTCTCTCTGAGGTTCTGCAGTAGACGTTCTCTCTGAGGTTCTGCAGTAGACGTTCCCCCTGAGGTTCTGCAGTAGACGTTCTCTCTGAGGTTCTGCAGTAGACGTTCCCCCTGAGGTTCTGCAGTAGACGTTCTCTCTGAGGTTCTGCGGTAGACGTTCCCCCTGAGGTTCTGCAGTAGACGTTCCCCCTGAGGTTCTGCAGTAGACGTTCCCCCTGAGGTTCTGCAGTAGACGTTCCCCCTGAGGTTCTGCAGTAGACGTTCCCCCTGAGGTTCTGCAGTAGACGTTCCCCCTGAGGTTCTGCAGTAGACGTTCTCTCTGAGGTTCTGCAGTAGACGTTCTCTCTGAGGTTCTGCAGTAGACGTTCCCCCTGAGGTTCTGCAGTAGACGTTCTCTCTGAGGTTCTGCAGTAGACGTTCCCCCTGAGGTTCTGCAGTAGACGTTCTCTCTGAGGTTCTGCGGTAGACGTTCCCCCTGAGGTTCTGCAGTAGACGTTCTCTCTGAGGTTCTGCAGTAGACGTTCTCTCTGAGGTTCTGCAGTAGACGTTCCCCCTGAGGTTCTGCAGTAGACGTTCTCTCTGAGGTTCTGCAGTAGACGTTCTCTCTGAGGTTCTGCAGTAGACGTTCTCTCTGAGGTTCTGCAGTAGACGTTCCCCCTGAGGTTCTGCAGTAGACGTTCTCTCTGAGGTTCTGCAGTAGACGTTCTCTCTGAGGTTCTGCGGTAGACGTTCCCCCTGAGGTTCTGCAGTAGACGTTCCCCCTGAGGTTCTGCAGTAGACGTTCCCCCTGAGGTTCTGCAGTAGACGTTCTCTCTGAGGTTCTGCAGTAGACGTTCCCCCTGAGGTTCTGCAGTAGACGTTCCCCCTGAGGTTCTGCAGTAGACGTTCTCTCTGAGGTTCTGCAGTAGACGTTCTCTCTGAGGTTCTGCAGTAGACGTTCTCTCTGAGGTTCTGCAGTAGACGTTCCCCCTGAGGTTCTGCAGTAGACGTTCCCCCTGAGGTTCTGCAGTAGACGTTCCCCCTGAGGTTCTGCAGTAGACGTTCTCTCTGAGGTTCTGCAGTAGACGTTCCCCCTGAGGTTCTGCGGTAGACGTTCCCCCTGAGGTTCTGCAGTAGACGTTCCCCCTGAGGTTCTGCAGTAGACGTTCTCTCTGAGGTTCTGCAGTAGACGTTCTCTCTGAGGTTCTGCAGTAGACGTTCTCTCTGAGGTTCTGCAGTAGACGTTCTCTCTGAGGTTCTGCAGTAGACGTTCCCCCTGAGGTTCTGCAGTAGACGTTCTCTCTGAGGTTCTGCGGTAGACGTTCCCCCTGAGGTTCTGCAGTAGACGTTCCCCCTGAGGTTCTGCAGTAGACGTTCCCCCTGAGGTTCTGCAGTAGACGTTCCCCCTGAGGTTCTGCGGTAGACGTTCCCCCTGAGGTTCTGCAGTAGACGTTCCCCCTGAGGTTCTGCAGTAGACGTTCTCTCTGAGGTTCTGCAGTAGACGTTCTCTCTGAGGTTCTGCGGTAGACGTTCCCCCTGAGGTTCTGCAGTAGACGTTCCCCCTGAGGTTCTGCAGTAGACGTTCTCTCTGAGGTTCTGCAGTAGACGTTCTCTCTGAGGTTCTGCGGTAGACGTTCTCTCTGAGGTTCTGCAGTAGACGTTCTCTCTGAGGTTCTGCGGTAGACGTTCTCTCTGAGGTTCTGCAGTAGACGTTCTCTCTGAGGTTCTGCAGTAGACGTTCTCTCTGAGGTTCTGCAGTAGACGTTCTCTCTGAGGTTCTGCAGTAGACGTTCTCTCTGAGGTTCTGCAGTAGACGTTCCCCCTGAGGTTCTGCAGTAGACGTTCCCCCTGAGGTTCTGCAGTAGACGTTCCCCCTGAGGTTCTAGCCGTCCGCCTCTTCGCCCCCTGCCTGCCTCCACCCTCCCGTCGCTCCCCACGAGCTCTCGGTGTACCGTATCCGTGCAGAAATAGAAATGAGCACAACGTCAGTGTTGGTTATCGGAGTATTGAGATGTTACTTCTTGTGTTGCTTATATACGAACGTATACTTTAAATATCTTATTTCGATGAGAAGAAGACCAGCTGTAGATGTTGATTAGCGTAGCTGCTAGCTCGTGTTGTTCGTGTATCGGTGGCAAACCAAAAAAAACAATGAGCGCTTTTCGATATCAAGTTCCTTCATCGCTGACCGTCAGCGTGGGCGATGTTTCTGTCGGGGCGGAGACCGGAGGCCAGTCGTTCATCGCAACCAGAAGCTAAAGCTATCCGCTAGCCCAATAACCTCAACCTCAAGTCTGGGTTCTGGAAGAGTCTGGAACGTGACGCCAACAGACGTGTTTGGAGACAGGGAGGTCCCTCTTTGACCAAGTTACGCTGTTTGTGTTGAACCCCGCCGGAAGAGCTAGCTCATCAGCTGCTAGCTGGAGAGCTAGCTCATCAGCTGGTAGCTGGAGAGCTAGCTCTTCAGCTGGTAGCTGGAGAGCTAGCTCATCAGCTGGTAGCTGGAGAGCTAGCTCATCAGCTGGTAGCTGGAGAGCTAGCTCATCAGCTGGTAGCTGGAGAGCTAGCTCATCAGCTGGTAGCTGGAGAGCTAGCTCTCCAGCTACCAGCTGAAGAGCTAGCTCTCCAGCTACCAGCTGAAGAGCTAGCAGCTGATGAGCTAGCTCTCCAGCTACCAGCTGATGAGCTAGCTCTCCAGCTACCAGCTGATGAGCTAGCTCTCCAGCTACCAGCTGAAGAGCTAGCAGCTGATGAGCTAGCTCTCCAGCTACCAGCTGATGAGCTAGCTCTCCAGCTACCAGCTGGAGAGCTAGCTCTTCAGCTACCAGCTGATGAGCTAGCTCTTCAGCTGGTAGCTGGAGAGCTAGCTCATCAGCTGCTAGCTCTTCAGCTGGTAGCTGGAGAGCTAGCTCTTCAGCTGGTAGCTGGAGAGCTAGCTCTTCAGCTGGTAGCTGGAGAGCTAGCTCATCAGCTGGTAGCTGGAGAGCTAGCTCATCAGCTGCTAGCTGGAGAGCTAGCTCATCAGCTGCTAGCTGGAGAGCTAGCTCATCAGCTGGTAGCTGGAGAGCTAGCTCATCAGCTGCTAGCTCTTCTGGCGGTAGCTGGTAGCCTTCTAGCTGGTAGCTTGACGTCACTACACTCCTACAGTATGTTCTCCACGATCTGTTGGAGGTCAGGATTCAGATTTGGTCAAAAGTCCAGGAAAGGAATTCAATCAGGTCCAGTTGAGGTGAACGACCGGTCGGTCACCTGAACACCGGTCGGTCACCTGAACACCGGTCGTCAGGTGAACGACCGGTCGTCAGGTGAACACCGGTCGTCAGGTGAACGACCGGTCGTCAGGTGAATGAATGTTCTCCGTCGCGTTGTGTAAACTCTGGTTTCTGTCCGTCTCTTCTTCGGCATGTTCGACTCAGTTCGATGCTTCTCGTGATGTCCGTGTTAGCATGATGCTAAAGTGTTTAAGCTAAAGAGCAGAGAGGGTCGCCGTGCCAACGTGGATCCCAACAGATTAATATGACGTCTGTTTTTTGCTTTGCGTTGCTCAAGATATTCTTTAGGCTCACAGCAGATGGTTCCAGTGAATATAAATGAAAGTGGGTATGGTGTTGAATAGAAAACATATATATATATAAATCTTTAATGTGTGATTCCTGTGCTGACCACGACTGGTTCTGGTTCCTGTCCACTGAGGCCCGCCTGCAGAATCACACGGTGCTAACTCGACGCCCCGCCAGCACTGGGGCATCAATGGGCGGGCGTCGAGCGTTACGACCTGCAGATCACACACTCTGTTTCCTATCTGAGACGCTCAGAACACACACCTGGGACGGCCCGGCAGACCACAGACCCGCGGTGACGAGGGGCTTCAGGGACCGGTCCACCGTGCAGGCTGCAGGACCACATCATGTGTATTATTACATGATTGCCTCTGCATTGGATTATTATCTGATAACGTCATAATTACCTACGTCTGAAAGCAGAAGTCTGGGGCAACTAATTACAAGCCTCGTCAGTGCGCATGACACACAATGAGATGCATTGTGGGACATGTAGTTTATGAGAAACGTGCTTCTGTAAACCGGCATATGTATATATATATATATACATATAAACGCATTATATTCTCTCAGAGCTCTTGCAGGGCCACAGAACGTGACGTCCGGCCCGCGGCCCCCCTGCGGCCCCCCTGCGTTAGGGAATGTGTAAACACAGGAAACTAAGTTTTGTGCTCAAAATGAAAAATGTATAAGCAATAATTGTTTTAACTGCTGCAGTTTGAAACATTGCTCTGACGTCCAGAACACACGTAGTGGACCGGATCATAGACGTCACAAGACCTCAGGACTTCACTTTGACAGGCTCCTGATCGACCAATAGACAGAGGGTGTTTCTCGATGTGGAGTACGCTTGCTTGGTAGCACGTGTCTGCCGAGCATCTTGCTTCAGAAGCGAGACAAGAATCCTTCCTGGCATTCGGAAAACGAAGAGTGGAGCAGGCGAGCAGGTGTGCGTCAGATGAGAGGCCCCGCCTCTTACATGTTCCGCCACAGATTTGGGGAAATTGGTCCGTGCGCAAAGCATTGTGGGGATTTTAAATCTACACATGTGCAGCCTCGATATTTCTCCAAATGAAGTACGCCGGGCTCGGTAGAATTCCAAGGATCCTGGACATTGGAACAGTCCTTCGGCGACGTAGCATGCTTGAAATAGTGGCTCTGGAGCAGCTTTACTCGACATTGAGAAACACCCAGTCACACCTGAGCACAGGCGTCCAAACGTGCCACTTCCTGTTTACCTGTTTATCTGTTGGCCACTTCCTGTTCACCTGTTGGTCGATACGCATCACTTCCTGTTCACCTGAGGCTCACCTGGGGTCTGTGGTGTGCTCGTGGCCGTCGTCAGACTCAAACATTCCTGTTCCCCCGGACTCCTGCCGCTCCGCTCAGAGGTGTGTTATCATGGGACGTGTGTATGTAAGTGAAGCTGCTGCGGGGGGGGGCTTCACATGACTCAGCATTAAACAGATGTTTAAAACACCTGCAGCCCTTCCTGTCTTCTGTCGTGCTGAGCTTAGCATCGCTGCTAACGTGGAGTGGGACGCTTCCATTTAGCAGATTCTTGTTTATTGACACGTTTGGAACGTTAAACGTTAAAGCTAGCTTTATGTCATGTCTAGCTCTATAACCCCAACACTCTTCACACCGCTTTACAGGAGCTCACCTGCGCTTGTGAAGGTACACGTGGGAGAACATGGGGGTGACCCCAGGCGACCCCCAGACGCCCCCAGGCTCCCCCCAGACCCCCCCCAGGCGCCCCCCAGACGCCCCCAGGCTCCCCCCAGGCGCCCCCAGACGCCCCCCAGGCTCCCCCCAGACGCCCCCCAGGCAACCCCAGGCTCCCCCCAGACCCCCCCCAGGCGCCCCCCAGACCCCCCCCCAGGCTCCCCCCAGACCCCCCCCAGGCTCCCCCCAGACCCCCCCCAGGCGACCCCAGGCTCCCCCCAGACCCCCCCCAGGCGCCCCCCCAGACCCCCCCCAGGCGCCCCCCAGACCCCCCCCCAGGCTCCCCCCAGACCCCCCCCAGGCGACCCCAGGCTCCCCCCAGACCCCCCCCAGGCGCCCCCCAGACCCCCCCCAGGCTCCCCCCAGACCCCCCCCAGGCTCCCCCCAGCCAGTTTTTAATCCACTTTAACACATATCTTTTGATCCTCTTTGATTCATGATGTCTTGTTCTCACGTGGTCATAACACGTGTTTATAACTCCTTTAAAGAAACTGTAAAACATTAGAAATGAAGAAATGTTAATATTAGTATTTAAAGTGATTTAGCTTTCCGTGCTGCAGTTTAAAGAAGCTGCAGATTTTAGATCTAATGATTATTCATTAAGCTATTGTTGCACATTCTTATCACAGAGTACATACATGATCCGGGGGGGGGGCATCCTGTTGTCACAGAGTACATACATGATCCGCATCCTGTTGTCACAGAGTACATACATGATCCGGGGGGGGGGCATCCTGTTGTCACAGAGTACATACATGATCCGGGGGGGGGCATCCTGTTGTCACAGAGTACATACATGATCCGGGGGGGGGGCATCCTGTTGTCACAGAGTACATACATGATCCGGGGGGGGGGAGGGCATCCTGTTGTCACAGAGTACATACATGATCCGGTGCATCCTGTTGTCACAGAGTACATACATGATCCGGGGGGGGGGCATCCTGTTGTCACAGAGTACATACATGATCCGGGGGGGGGCATCCTGTTGTCACAGAGTACATACATGATCCGGGGGGGGGGCATCCTGTTGTCACAGAGTACATACATGATCCGGGGGGGGGGCATCCTGTTGTCACAGAGTACATACATGATCCGGGGGGGGCATCCTGTTGTCACAGAGTACATACATGATCCGGGGGGGGGCATCCTGTTGTCACAGAGTACATACATGATCCGGGGGGGGGGCATCCTGTTGTCACAGAGTACATACATGATCCGGGGGGGGGGCATCCTGTTGTCACAGAGTACATACATGATCCGCATCCTGTTGTCACAGAGTACATACATGATCCGCATCCTGTTGTCACAGAGTACATACATGATCCGCATCCTGTTGTCACAGAGTACATACATGATCCGCATCCTGTTGTCACAGAGTACATACATGATCCGGGGGGGGGGCATCCTGTTGTCACAGAGTACATACATGATCCGGGGGGGGGGCATCCTGTTGTCACAGAGTACATACATGATCCGCATCCTGTTGTCACAGAGTACATACATGATCCGGGGGGGGGCATCCTGTTGTCACAGAGTACATAACTGCTTTAACCTTCAATGTCGTAAGAGACAGGTAAAACATTAAAAGGTAAATTAAGGAACGTTAACAGCTGATGCTCCAATCAGTCATCGTGACGTCACCAGCGTGAAGGGGAGTCTCCCTCAGTGACGTGGCGCTTCCGGGTTACCTGGCAGGTAAACAGCAGAAGACCAGGTCCCCGCAGAATGAGAAGAGGCTCTCGAGGACAGATCCAGTGTGAGGAAAACCCGCGAGGCACCGAGCAACACGTCCAACCGGAACCTCTACGTCCGTGAAACAGCGGGAGTTATCGATCGGGACCGGAAGTGAGAGTGTTTACGGTCAGTCTGTTTATCTACCGGATGCCTCGCGGTAATACATCTCAGTTTATGACCGGAACTCAGCTTTACAACTCACGTTTTATCTCCGCGAACTGATTTCAAGTTTCCTCCGGATTTAACCCTTAAGAGTCCCTTAAGAGTCCCTTAAGAAACTCACTTATTTGTTCCTAAGGCCATAAAATGCCACCTTCACAAAAACTGCCATACAAATATGATATATTCTATCTATATAGGTATATATATATCTAGATATATATATATATATATATATCTATATCTATATCTATCTTGTCCCACTTTGAAAGAGTCAGTGTTTTAAAACTACTCCAGCCTGACTACAATGAATAATACAAGATCATTTTGAATGGTTTGTGCTGCTGCCCGGACGGCTCGACTGATGCCCGCAGGGGGCAGGGGGCAGGGGGCAGGGGGCAGGACGCAGGGGGCAGGGGGCAGGGGGCAGGACGCAGGACGCAGGGGGCAGGGGGCAGGACGCAGGGGGCAGGGGGCAGGGGGCAGGGGGCAGGACGCAGGGGGCAGGGGGCAGGACGCAGGGGCAGCGATGGGCTCTCCTGCGGCACCAACCTCACAAACACATAACACAGAGCATGTGGATAGCTGGTTCCAGCACCTTCTCTCGTGGCGAAGGTGCTGGAACCAGAAGGAAGAAGAAGAATGAACTATTTTATAGGAAATGCTCATTTGAAAAAAACCTACATATATTTCAGACGATAAGATAAGAGTAAGAATACACGTGAGCTGCCGTATCGAGGCTGTCCACACCTGCTCTGCATCGGCTGTACCAGTGGGGTGAGAGAGACCAGTGGGGTGAGAGAGACCAGTGGGGAGAGAGAGACCAGTGGGGTGAGAGAGACCAGTGGGGAGAGAGAGACCAGTGGGGTGAGAGAGACCAGTGGGGAGAGAGAGACCAGTGGGGTGAGAGAGACCAGTGGGGAGAGAGAGACCAGTGGGGTGAGAGAGACCAGTGGGGTGAGAGAGACCAGTGGGGAGAGAGAGACCAGTGGGTCACCAGTGGGGTTAGAGAGACCAGTGGGCTGAGAGAGACCAGTGGGGTTAGAGAGACCAGTGGGCTGAGAGAGACCAGTGGGGTGAGAGAGACCAGTGGGGTGAGAGACCAGTGGGGTGAGAGAGACCAGTGGGGTGAGAGACCAGTGGGGTGTGAGAGACCAGTGGGGTGAGAGAGACCAGTGGGCTGAGAGAGACCAGTGGGGTGAGAGACCAGTGGGGAGAGAGAGACCAGTGGGGTGAGAGAGACCAGTGGGGTGAGAGAGACCAGTGGGGTGAGAGAGACCAGTGGGCTGAGAGACCAGTGGGCTGAGAGAGAGACCAGTGGGCTGAGAGAGACCAGTGGGCTGAGAGAGACCAGTGGGGTGAGAGAGACCAGTGGGCTGAGAGAGACCAGTGGGCTGAGAGAGACCAGTGGGCTGAGAGAGACCAGTGGGGTGAGAGAGACCAGTGGGGTGTGAGAGACCAGTGGGGTGAGAGAGACCAGTGGGGTGAGAGACCAGTGGGGTGAGAGAGACCAGTGGGGTGAGAGACCAGTGGGGTGTGAGAGACCAGTGGGGTGAGAGAGACCAGTGGGCTGAGAGAGACCAGTGGGGTGAGAGACCAGTGGGGTGAGAGAGACCAGTGGGGTGAGAGAGACCAGTGGGCTGAGAGACCAGTGGGCTGAGAGAGACCAGTGGGGTGAGAGAGACCAGTGGGCTGAGAGAGACCAGTGGGCTGAGAGAGACCAGTGGGGTGAGAGACCAGTGGGCTGAGAGACCAGTGGGGTGAGAGAGACCAGTGGGCTGAGAGACCAGTGGGCTGAGAGAGACCAGTGGGGTGAGAGAGACCAGTGGGCTGAGAGAGACCAGTGGGGTGAGAGACCAGTGGGGAGAGAGAGACCAGTGGGGTGAGAGAGACCAGTGGGCTGAGAGAGACCAGTGGGGTGAGAGAGACCAGTGGGGTGTGAGAGAGACCAGTGGGGTGAGAGAGACCAGTGGGGTGAGAGAGACCAGTGGGCTGTGAGAGAGAGACCAGTGGGGTGAGAGAGAGACCAGTGGGGTGAGAGAGACCAGTAGGGTGAGAGAGACCAGTGGGGGTTAGGGTTAGCCCCAGGGACTCTGAGGGGGTTAGGGTTAGCCCCAGGGACTCTGAGCGGGTTAGGGTTTGCCCCAGGGACTCTGAGGGGGTTAGGGTTAGCCCCAGGGACTCTGAGGGGGTTAGGGTTAGCCCCAGGGACTCTGAGCGGGTTAGAGTTAGCCCCAGGGACTCTGAGGGGGTTAGGGTTTGCCCCAGGGACTGTGAGGGGGTTAGGGTTAGCCCCAGGGACTCTGAGGGGGTTAGGGTTAGCCCCAGGGACTCTGAGCGGGTTAGGGTTAGCCCCAGGGACTCTGAGGGGGTTAGGGTTAGCCCCAGGGACTCTGAGGGGGTTAGGGTTAGCCCCAGGGACTCTGAGGGGGTTAGAGTTAGCCCCAGGGACTCTGAGGGGGTTAGGGTTAGCCCCAGGGACTCTGAGGGGGTTAGGGTTAGCCCCAGGGACTCTGAGCGGGTTAGGGTTTGCCCCAGGGACTCTGAGGGGGTTAGGGTTAGCCCCAGGGACTCTGAGCGGGTTAGGGTTAGCCCCAGGGACTCTGAGCGGGTTAGGGTTAGCCCCAGGGACTGTGAGGGGGTTAGGGTTAGCCCCAGGGACTCTGAGGGGGTTAGGGTTAGCCCCAGGGACTGTGAGGGGGTTAGGGTTAGCCCCAGGGACTGTGAGGGGGTTAGGGTTAGCCCCAGGGACTCTGAGCGGGTTAGGGTTAGCCCCAGGGACTCTGAGCGGGTTAGGGTTAGCCCCAGGGACTGTGAGGGGGTTAGGGTTAGCCCCAGGGACTCTGAGGGGGTTAGGGTTAGCCCCAGGGACTGTGAGGGGGTTAGGGTTAGCCCCAGGGACTGTGAGGGGGTTAGGGTTAGCCCCAGGGACTCTGAGCGGGTTAGGGTTAGCCCCAGGGACTCTGAGGGCGTTAGGGTTAGCCCCAGGGACTCTGAGCGGGTTAGGGTTAGCCCCAGGGACTCTGAGGGGGTTAGGGTTAGCCCCAGGGACTCTGAGCGGGTTAGGGTTAGCCCCAGGGACTGTGAGGGGGTTAGGGTTAGCCCCAGGAACTCTGAGCGGGTTAGGGTTAGCCCCAGGGACTCTGAGCGGGTTAGGGTTAGCCCCAGGGACTCTGAGGGGGTTAGCGTTAGCCCCAGGGACTCTGAGGGGGTTAGGGTTAGGGACTCTGAGGGGGTTAGGGTTAGCCCCAGGGACTCTGAGGGGGTTAGGGTTAGCCCCAGGGACTCTGAGGGGGTTAGCGTTAGCCCCAGGGACTCTGAGGGGGTTAGGGTTAGCCCCAGGGACTCTGAGGGGGTTAGGGTTAGCCCCAGGGACTCTGAGGGGGTTAGCGTTAGCCCCAGGGACTCTGAGGGGGTTAGGGTTAGCCCCAGGGACTCTGAGCGGGTTAGGGTTAGCCCCAGGGACTCTGAGCGGGTTAGGGTTAGGGACTCTGAGGGGGTTAGGGTTAGCCCCAGGGACTCTGAGGGGGTTAGGGTTAGCCCCAGGGTCTCTGAGCGGGTTAGGGTTAGCCCCAGGGACTCTGAGGGGGTTAGGGTTAGCCCCAGGGACTCTGAGGGGGTTAGGGTTAGCCCCAGGGACTCTGAGGGGGTTAGGGTTAGCCCCAGGGACTCTGAGGGGGTTAGGGTTAGCCCCAGGGACTCTGAGGGGGTTAGGGTTAGCCCCAGGGACTGTGAGGGGGTTAGGGTTAGCCCCAGGGACTCTGAGGGGGTTAGGGTTAGCCCCAGGGACTCTGAGGGGGTTAGGGTTAGCCCCAGGGACTCTGAGGGGGTTAGGGTTAGCCCCAGGGACTCTGAGGGGGTTAGGGTTAGCCCCAGGGACTGTGAGGGGGTTAGGGTTAGCCCCAGGGACTCTGAGGGGGTTAGGGTTAGCCCCAGGGACTCTGAGCGGGTTAGGGTTAGCCCCAGGGACTCTGAGCGGGTTAGGGTTTGCCCCAGGGACTCCGCTTAGTTCCAGATTAATTAAATCAAGTGATTTAAACTGGTCTCATTGAAACAGACGGACTGATGACGCTTTCATTTCATAAATAATATCATCAATCTCAATATTTAGTTCAGTTTGGTCCGTTTCTGATTTTACAGCCTTGTGTTGTTGTTGTTGTTGTTGTTGTTGTTGTTGTTGTTGTTGTTGTTGTTGTTGTTGTTGTTGATGAGAAACATGTTCACTAAATCTATGGATTTATCAACTGAGTTTGGTTAAACCTGAGTCCCTCCTGTCTCCGTGTGTGTGTGTGTGTGTGTGTGTGTGTGTGTGTGTGTGTGTGTGTGTGTGTGTGTGTGTGTGTGTGTGTGTGTGTGTGTGTGTGTGTGTGTGTGTGTGTGTGTGTGTGTGTGTGTGTGTGTGTGTGTGTGTGTGTGTGTGTGTGGTGTGTGTGTGTGTGTGTGTGTGTGTGTGTGTGTGTGTGTGTGTGTGTGTGTGTGTGTGTGTGTGTGTGTGTGTGTGTGTGTGTGTGTGTGTGTGTGTGTAGGATGGGGGATCCAGCAGCACAGCTGGTCAGCTCCATCCAGCTGCAGGACATGGAGCTTCAGGAGAAACCTGCTCACAAGCGGCAGGGCAAAGGAAACAACAACAACAACAATGGTGAGTCTGACTTTCCGTCCATCTTCTCCGTGGTCGGGTCTCGTTCCAGCAGAGAGCCCCAGACGTCCCTCCCCCTCATCAACCAGCTCTGACTGGGGGGTCCCGAGGCGCCCCCAGGCCAGAAGAGATATAGCCCCTCCACCTGGTCCTAGGTCTACCCCTCGGTCTCCTCCCAGCTGGACGTGCCTGGAGCACCTCCCTAGGGAGGCGCCCAGGTGGCATCCTAACTAGGTGGCATCCTAACTAGGTGGCATCCTAACTAGGTGCCCGAACCACCTCAACTGGCTCCTTTCGACGCGAAGGAGGAGCGGCTCAACTCCGAGTCCCTCCCTGATGACCGAACCTCTCACCTTATCCCTAAGGGAGACGCCAGCCACCCTGCGGAGGAAACCCACCTCGACCGCTTGTATCCGCGATCTGGTTTTCTCGGTCTTTGGGTCACGACCCATCCTTCATGACCGTAGGTGAGGGGAGGAGGTGAGGGGAGGAACGAACACGGCCCGGTAGACAGAGAGCTTTGCCTTCTGGCTCAGCTCCCTCTTCGTCACACGGTGCGGTAAAGCGACTGCAGTCCCGCTCCCGCTGCTCCGACTCTCCGGCCCATCTCACGCTCTATCGTTCCCTCACTCGAGAACAAGACCCCGAGATACTTGAACTCCTTCCCTTGGGGTAAGGACTCGTTCCCTACTTGGAGTGGACAGTCCATCGGTTTCCTGCTGAGAACCATGGCCTCCGATGTGGAGGTGCTGATCCTCATCCCAGCCGCTTCACACTCGGTGGTGAACCGATCCAGTGAGTGCTGAAGGTCGCAGACCGATGAAGCCATCCATGTATATCACAAACAGGATCGGTGACAAAGCGCAGCCCTGGCGGAGGCCAACCCTCACCGGGTCCGACTTCCTGCCGAGGACCCGGACCCAGCTCTCGCTTTGGGAGGACAGAGACCCCCTCCCCCCATACTCCCACAGCACCTCCCGCAGCACCTCTCGCAGCACCTCCCCCAGCACCTCCCACAGCACCTCCCACAGCACCTCCCCCAGCACCTCCCACAGCACCTCCCACAGCACCTCCCACAGCACCTCCCACAGCACCTCCCACAGCACCTCCCACAGCACCTCCCACAGCAGCTCCCACAGCACCTCCCACAGCACCTCCCCCAGCACCTCTCGCAGCACCTCCCCCAGCACCTCCCACAGCACCTCCCACAGCACCTCCCCCAGCACCTCCCACAGCACCTCCCACAGCACCTCCCACAGCACCTCCCACAGCAGCTCCCACAGCACCTCCCACAGCACCTCCCCCAGCACCTCTCGCAGCACCTCCCGCAGCACCTCGCAGCACCTCCCGCAGCACCTCTCGCAGCACCTCCCGCAGCCTCTCGCAGCACCTCCCCCAGCACCTCTCGCAGCACCTCCCACAGCACCTCCCACAGCACCTCCCCCAGCACCTCTCGCAGCACCTCCCGCAGCACCTCCCGCAGCCTCTCGCAGCACCTCCCGCAGCACCTCTCGCAGCACCTCCCGCAGCCTCTCGCAGCACCTCCCCCAGCACCTCTCGCAGCACCTCCCGCAGCACCTCCCGCAGCACCTCTCGCAGCACCTCCCGCAGCACCTCTCGCAGCACCTCCCGCAGCACCTCTCGCAGCACCTCTCGCAGCACCTCTCGCAGCACCTCTCGCAGCACCTCTCGCAGCACCTCCCGCAGCACCTCTCGCAGCACCTCCCGCAGCCTCTCGCAGCACCTCCCCCAGCACCTCCCGCAGCACCTCCCACAGCACCTCTCGCAGCACCTCCCGCAGCACCTCCCGCAGCACCTCCCACAGCACCTCTCGCAGCACCTCCCGCAGCCTCTCGCAGCAGCTCCCCCAGCACCTCTCGCAGCACCTCTCGCAGCACCTCCCCCAGCACCTCTCGCAGCACCTCTCGCAGCACCTCCCCCAGCACCTCTCGCAGCACCTCCCACAGCACCTCCCCCAGCACCTCCCGCAGCACCTCTCGCAGCACCTCCCGCAGCACCTCCCACAGCCTCTCGCAGCACCTCCCCCAGCACCTCCCCCAGCACCTCCCCCAGCACCTCCCGCAGCACCTCCCCCAGCACCTCCCGCAGCACCTCTCGCAGCACCTCCCCCAGCACCTCCCCCAGCACCTCCCCCAGCACCTCCCGCAGCACCTCCCCCAGCACCTCCCGCAGCACCTCTCGCAGCACCTCCCCCAGCACCTCCCCCAGCACCTCCCCCAGCACCTCCCGCAGCCTCTCGCAGCACCTCCCGCAGCACCTCCCTGGGAACTCGGTCATACGCCTTCTCCAAGTCTGACTTTGTTTATTCTTATAATTAATTATTATTATTAGATTTCAGTAAATAATAAACTGTGGTCCGCAGACGAGACGTTCACTGTCGAGGACGCGGTGGAGTTTATCGGCTTCGGCCGTTTCCACATCCTGCTGTTCCTCATCATGGGGAGCGCCAACGTGAGCAGCATCAATGTTTACTAAGTAGATTATCGATGACTAAGTAGATTATCGATGACTAAGTAGATTATCGATGACTCTGATGTACAGATCATCGAGGCGATGGAGATCATGCTGCTCGCTGTCGTTTCTCCAGAGATTCGCTGTGAGTGGCGTCTTCAGGACTGGCAGGTCGCCCTCGTCTCCACCGTGAGTCTCTACTTATTGATTTAAAGTATGTATTGATTTAAAGTGTATGTATTGATTTAAAGTGTATTTATTGATTTAAAGTATTTATTGATTTAAAATGTATTTATTGATTTAAAGTGTATTTATTGATTTAAAGTATTTATTGATTTAAAGTGTATTTATTGATTTAAAGTATTTATTGATTTAAAGTATTTATTGATTTAAAGTGTATTTATTGATTTAAAGTGTATTTATTGATTTAAAGTGTATTTATTGATTTAAAGTGTATTTATTGATTTAAAGTATTTATTGATTTAAAGTGTATTTATTATTTAAAGTGTATTTATTGATTTAAAGTATTTATTATTTAAAGTGTATTTATTGATTTAAAGTGTATTTATTGATTTAAAGTATTTATTGATTTAAAGTGTATTTATTGATTTAAAGTACTTATTGATTTAAAGTGTATTTATTGATTTAAAGTGTATTTATTGATTTAAAGTGTATTTATTGATTTAAAGTGTATTTATTGATTTAAAGTATTTATTGATTTAAAGTGTATTTATTGATTTAAAGTGTATTTATTGATTTAAAGTATTTATTGATTTAAAGTGTATTTATTGATTTAAAGTACTTATTGATTTAAAGTGTATTTATTGATTTAAAGTGTATTTATTGATTTAAAGTGTATTTATTGATTTAAAGTATTTATTGATTTAAAGTGTATTTATTGATTTAAAGTGTATTTATTGATTTAAAGTGTATTTATTGATTTAAAGTGTATTTATTGATTTAAAGTATTTATTGATTTAAAGTGTATTTATTGATTTAAAGTATTTATTGATTTAAAGTGTATTTATTGATTTAAAGTATGTATTGATTTAAAGTGTATTTATAGATTTAAAGTATTTATTGATTTAAAGTGTATTTATTGATTTAAAGTGTATTTATTGATTTAAAGTGTATTTATTGATTTAAAGTGTATTTATTGATTTAAAGTATTTATTGATTTAAAGTGTATTTATTGATTTAAAGTACTTATTGATTTAAAGTGTATTTATTGATTTAAAGTGTATTTATTGATTTAAAGTGTATTTATTGATTTAAAGTATTTATTGATTTAAAGTGTATTTATTGATTTAAAGTGTATTTATTGATTTAAAGTGTATTTATTGATTTAAAGTGTATTTATTGATTTAAAGTATTTATTGATTTAAAGTGTATTTATTGATTTAAAGTATTTATTGATTTAAAGTGTATTTATAGATTTAAAGTATGTATTGATTTAAAGTGTATTTATTGATTTAAAGTATTTATTGATTTAAAGTGTATTTATTGATTTAAAGTGTATTTATTGATTTAAAGTGTATTTATTGATTTAAAGTGTATTTATTGATTTAAAGTGTATTTATTGATTTAAAGTATTTATTGATTTAAAGTGTATTTATTGATTTAAAGTATTTATTGATTTAAAGTGTATTTATTGATTTAAAGTATGTATTGATTTAAAGTGTATTTATAGATTTAAAGTATGTATTGATTTAAAGTGTATTTATTGATTTAAAGTATGTATTGATTTAAAGTGTATTTATTGATTTAAAGTGTATTTATTGATTTAAAGTATTTATTGATTTAAAGTGTACTTATTGATTTAAAGTGTATTTATTGATTTAAAGTGTATTTATTGATTTAAAGTGTATTTATTATATTTATTGATTTAAAGTGTATTTATTGATTTAAAGTATTTATTGATTTAAAGTGTATTTATTGATTTAAAGTGTATTTATTGATTTAAAGTGTATTTATTGATTTAAAGTATTTATTGATTTAAAGTGTATTTATTGATTTAAAGTTTATTTATTGATTTAAAGTATGTATTGATTTAAAGTGTATTTATAGATTTAAAGTATGTATTGATTTAAAGTGTATTTATTGATTTAAAGTATGTATTGATTTAAAGTGTATTTATTGATTTAAAGTGTATTTATTGATTTAAAGTATTTATTGATTTAAAGTGTACTTATTGATTTAAAGTGTATTTATTGATTTAAAGTGTATTTATAGATTTAAAGTATGTATTGATTTAAAGTGTATTTATTGATTTAAAGTGTATTTATTGATTTAAAGTATTTATTGATTTAAAGTGTACTTATTGATTTAAAGTGTATTTATTGATTTAAAGTGTATTTATTGATTTAAAGTGTATTTATTATATTTATTGATTTAAAGTGTATTTATTGATTTAAAGTATTTATTGATTTAAAGTGTATTTATAGATTTAAAGTATGTATTGATTTAAAGTGTATTTATTGATTTAAAGTATTTATTGATTTAAAGTGTATTTATTGATTTAAAGTGTATTTATTGATTTAAAGTGTATTTATTGATTTAAAGTGTATTTATTGATTTAAAGTGTATTTATTGATTTAAAGTATTTATTGATTTAAAGTGTATTTATTGATTTAAAGTATTTATTGATTTAAAGTGTATTTATTGATTTAAAGTATGTATTGATTTAAAGTGTATTTATAGATTTAAAGTATGTATTGATTTAAAGTGTATTTATTGATTTAAAGTATGTATTGATTTAAAGTGTATTTATTGATTTAAAGTGTATTTATTGATTTAAAGTATTTATTGATTTAAAGTGTACTTATTGATTTAAAGTGTATTTATTGATTTAAAGTGTATTTATTGATTTAAAGTGTATTTATTATATTTATTGATTTAAAGTGTATTTATTGATTTAAAGTATTTATTGATTTAAAGTGTATTTATTGATTTAAAGTGTATTTATTGATTTAAAGTGTATTTATTGATTTAAAGTATTTATTGATTTAAAGTGTATTTATTGATTTAAAGTTTATTTATTGATTTAAAGTATGTATTGATTTAAAGTGTATTTATAGATTTAAAGTATGTATTGATTTAAAGTGTATTTATTGATTTAAAGTATGTATTGATTTAAAGTGTATTTATTGATTTAAAGTGTATTTATTGATTTAAAGTATTTATTGATTTAAAGTGTACTTATTGATTTAAAGTGTATTTATTGATTTAAAGTGTATTTATAGATTTAAAGTATGTATTGATTTAAAGTGTATTTATTGATTTAAAGTGTATTTATTGATTTAAAGTATTTATTGATTTAAAGTGTACTTATTGATTTAAAGTGTATTTATTGATTTAAAGTGTATTTATAGATTTAAAGTATGTATTGATTTAAAGTGTATTTATTGATTTAAAGTGTATTTATTGATTTAAAGTATGTATTGATTTAAAGTGTACTTATTGATTTAAAGTGTATTTATTGATTTAAAGTATTTATTGATTTAAAGTGTACTTATTGATTTAAAGTGTATTTATTGATTTAAAGTGTATTTATTATATTTATTGATTTAAAGTGTATTTATTGATTTAAAGTATGTATTGATTTAAAGTGTATTTATTGATTTAAAGTGTATTTATTGATTTAAAGTATTTATTGATTTAAAGTGTATTTATTGATTTAAAGTTTATTTATTGATTTAAAGTATGTATTGATTTAAAGTGTATTTATTGATTTAAAGTATTTATTGATTTAAAGTGTATTTATTGATTTAAAGTGTATTTATTGATTTAAAGTGTATTTATTGATTTAAAGTATGTATTGATTTAAAGTGTATTTATTATTTAAAGTGTATTTATTATTTAAAGTGTATTAATTGATTTAAAGTGTATTTATTGATTTAAAGTGTATTTATTGATTTAAAGTGTATTTATAGATTTAAAGTGTATTTATTGATTTAAAGTATTTATTGATTTAAAGTGTATTTATTGATTTAAAGTATTTATTGATGTAAAGTGTATTTATTGATTTAAAGTGTATTTATTGATTTAAAGTGTATTTATTGATTTAAAGTATTTCTTGATTTAAAGTGTATTTATTGATTTAAAGTGTATTTATTGATTTAAAGTGTATTTATTGATTTAAAGTGTATTTATTGATTTAAAGTGTATTTATTGATTTAAAGTGTATTTATTGATTTAAAGTATTTATTGATGTAAAGTGTATTTATTGATTTAAAGTGTATTTATTGATTTAAAGTGTATTTATTGATTTAAAGTATGTCTTGATTTAAAGTGTATTTATTGATTTAAAGTGTATTTATTGATTTAAAGTGTATTTATAGATTTAAAGTATGTATTGATTTAAAGTGTATTTATAGATTTAAAGTATGTATTGATTTCAAGTGTATTTATTGATTTAAAGTGTATTTATTGATTTAAAGTATTTATTGATTTAAAGTGTATTTATTGATTTAAAGTGTATTTATTATATTTATTGATTTAAAGTGTATTTATTGATTTAAAGTGTATTTATTGATTTAAAGTATTTATTGATTTAAAGTGTATTTATTGATTTAAAGTGTATTTATTGATTTAAAGTGTATTTATTGATTTAAAGTGTATTTATTGATTTAAAGTATGTATTGATTTAAAGTGTATTTATTATTTAAAGTGTATTTATTATTTAAAGTGTATTTATTGATTTAAAGTGTATTTATTGATTTAAAGTGTATTTATTGATTTAAAGTGTATTTATAGATTTAAAGTGTATTTATTGATTTAAAGTATTTATTGATTTAAAGTGTATTTATTGATTTAAAGTATTTATTGATGTAAAGTGTATTTATTGATTTAAAGTGTATTTATTGATTTAAAGTGTATTTCTTGATTTAAAGTATTTCTTGATTTAAAGTGTATTTATTGATTTAAAGTGTATTTCTTGATTTAAAGTGTATTTATTGATTTAAAGTGTATTTATTGATTTAAAGTGTATGTATTGATTTAAAGTGTATTTATTGATTTAAAGTGTATTTATTGATTTAAAGTGTATTTATAGATTTAAAGTATGTATTGATTTAAAGTGTATTTATAGATTTAAAGTATGTATTGATTTAAAGTATTTATTGATTTAAAGTGTATTTATAGATTTAAAGTATGTATTGATTTAAAGTGTATTTATTGATTTAAAGTATTTATTGATTTAAAGTGTATTTATTGATTTAAAGTATTTATTGATTTAAAGTGTATTTATTGATTTAAAGTATTTATTGATTTAAAGTGTATTTATTGATTTAAAGTATTTATTGATGTAAAGTGTATTTATTGATTTAAAGTGTATTTATTGATTTAAAGTATTTATTGATGTAAAGTGTATTTATTGATTTAAAGTGTATTTATTGATTTAAAGTGTATTTATTGATTTAAAGTGTATTTATAGATTTAAAGTATGTATTGATTTAAAGTGTATTTATAGATTTAAAGTATGTATTGATTTAAAGTATTTATTGATTTAAAGTGTATTTATAGATTTAAAGTATGTATTGATTTAAAGTGTATTTATAGATTTAAAGTATGTATTGATTTAAAGTGTATTTATTGATTTAAAGTATTTATTGATTTAAAGTGTATTTATTGATTTAAAGTATTTATTGATTTAAAGTGTATTTATTGATTTAAAGTATTTATTGATGTAAAGTGTATTTATTGATTTAAAGTGTATTTATTGATTTAAGGTGTATTTCTTGATTTAAAGTATTTCTTGATTTAAAGTGTATTTATTGATTTAAAGTGTATTTATTGATTTAAAGTGTATTTATTGATTTAAAGTGTATTTATTGATTTAAAGTATGTCTTGATTTAAAGTGTATTTATTGATTTAAAGTGTATTTATTGATTTAAAGTGTATTTATAGATTTAAAGTATGTATTGATTTAAAGTGTATTTATAGATTTAAAGTGTATTTATTGATTTAAAGTATTTATTGATGTAAAGTGTATTTATTGATTTAAAGTGTATTTATTGATTTAAAGTGTATTTATTGATTTAAAGTATGTCTTGATTTAAAGTGTATTTATTGATTTAAAGTGTATTTATTGATTTAAAGTGTATTTATAGATTTAAAGTATGTATTGATTTAAAGTGTATTTATAGATTTAAAGTATGTATTGATTTAAAGTGTATTTATTGATTTAAAGTGTATTTATTGATTTAAAGTATTTATTGATTTAAAGTGTATTTATTGATTTAAAGTATTTATTGATTTAAAGTGTATTTATTGATTTAAAGTGTATTTATTATATTTATTGATTTAAAGTGTATTTATTGATTTAAAGTGTATTTATTGATTTAAAGTATTTATTGATTTAAAGTGTACTTATTGATTTAAAGTATGTATTGATTTAAAGTGTATTTATTGATTTAAAGTATTTATTGATTTAAAGTGTATTTATTGATTTAAAGTATTTATTGATGTAAAGTGTATTTATTGATTTAAAGTGTATTTATTGATTTAAGGTGTATTTCTTGATTTAAAGTATTTCTTGATTTAAAGTGTATTTATTGATTTAAAGTGTATTTATTGATTTAAAGTGTATTTATTGATTTAAAGTGTATTTATTGATTTAAAGTATTTCTTGATTTAAAGTGTATTTATTGATTTAAAGTGTATTTATTGATTTAAAGTGTATTTATTGATTTAAAGTGTATTTATTGATTTAAAGTGTATTTATTGATTTAAAGTGTATTTATTGATTTAAAGTATTTATTGATGTAAAGTGTATTTATTGATTTAAAGTGTATTTATTGATTTAAAGTGTATTTATTGATTTAAAGTATGTCTTGATTTAAAGTGTATTTATTGATTTAAAGTGTATTTATTGATTTAAAGTGTATTTATAGATTTAAAGTATGTATTGATTTCAAGTGTATTTATAGATTTAAAGTGTATTTATTGATTTAAAGTATTTATTGATTTAAAGTGTATTTATTGATTTAAAGTATTTATTGATGTAAAGTGTATTTATTGATTTAAAGTGTATTTATTGATTTAAAGTGTATTTCTTGATTTAAAGTATTTCTTGATTTAAAGTGTATTTATTGATTTAAAGTGTATTTATTGATTTAAAGTGTATTTATTGATGTAAAGTGTATTTATTGATTTAAAGTGTATTTATTGATTTAAAGTGTATTTATTGATTTAAAGTATGTCTTGATTTAAAGTGTATTTATTGATTTAAAGTGTATTTATTGATTTAAAGTGTATTTATTGATTTAAAGTATGTATTGATTTAAAGTGTATTTATAGATTTAAAGTATGTATTGATTTAAAGTATTTATTGATTTAAAGTGTATTTATAGATTTAAAGTATGTATTGATTTAAAGTGTATTTATTGATTTAAAGTATTTATTGATTTAAAGTGTATTTATTGATTTAAAGTATTTATTGATGTAAAGTGTATTTATTGATTTAAAGTGTATTTATTGATTTAAGGTGTATTTCTTGATTTAAAGTATTTCTTGATTTAAAGTGTATTTATTGATTTAAAGTGTATTTATTGATTTAAAGTGTATTTATTGATTTAAAGTGTATTTATTGATTTAAAGTGTATTTATTGATTTAAAGTGTATTTATAGATTTAAAGTATGTATTGATTTAAAGTGTATTTATAGATTTAAAGTATGTATTGATTTAAAGTATTTATTGATTTAAAGTGTATTTATTGATTTAAAGTATGTATTGATTTAAAGTGTATTTATTGATTTAAAGTGTATTTCTTGATTTAAAGTATTTCTTGATTTAAAGTGTATTTATTGATTTAAAGTGTATTTATTGATTTAAAGTGTATTTATTGATTTAAAGTATGTATTGATTTAAAGTGTATTTATTGATTTAAAGTATTTATTGATTTAAAGTGTATTTATTGATTTAAAGTGTATTTATTGATTTAAAGTGTATTTATTGATTTAAAGTGTATTTATTATATTTATTGATTTAAAGTGTATTTATTGATTTAAAGTGTATTTATTGATTTAAAGTGTATTTATTGATTTAAAGTATGTCTTGATTTAAAGTGTATTTATTGATTTAAAGTGTATTTATTGATTTAAAGTGTATTTATAGATTTAAAGTATGTATTGATTTAAAGTGTATTTATAGATTTAAAGTGTATTTATTGATTTAAAGTATTTATTGATGTAAAGTGTATTTATTGATTTAAAGTGTATTTATTGATTTAAAGTGTATTTATTGATTTAAAGTATGTCTTGATTTAAAGTGTATTTATTGATTTAAAGTGTATTTATTGATTTAAAGTGTATTTATAGATTTAAAGTATGTATTGATTTAAAGTGTATTTATAGATTTAAAGTATGTATTGATTTAAAGTGTATTTATTGATTTAAAGTGTATTTATTGATTTAAAGTATTTATTGATTTAAAGTGTATTTATTGATTTAAAGTATTTATTGATTTAAAGTGTATTTATTGATTTAAAGTGTATTTATTATATTTATTGATTTAAAGTGTATTTATTGATTTAAAGTGTATTTATTGATTTAAAGTATTTATTGATTTAAAGTGTACTTATTGATTTAAAGTATGTATTGATTTAAAGTGTATTTATTGATTTAAAGTATTTATTGATTTAAAGTGTATTTATTGATTTAAAGTATTTATTGATGTAAAGTGTATTTATTGATTTAAAGTGTATTTATTGATTTAAGGTGTATTTCTTGATTTAAAGTATTTCTTGATTTAAAGTGTATTTATTGATTTAAAGTGTATTTATTGATTTAAAGTGTATTTATTGATTTAAAGTGTATTTATTGATTTAAAGTATTTCTTGATTTAAAGTGTATTTATTGATTTAAAGTGTATTTATTGATTTAAAGTGTATTTATTGATTTAAAGTGTATTTATTGATTTAAAGTGTATTTATTGATTTAAAGTGTATTTATTGATTTAAAGTATTTATTGATGTAAAGTGTATTTATTGATTTAAAGTGTATTTATTGATTTAAAGTGTATTTATTGATTTAAAGTATGTCTTGATTTAAAGTGTATTTATTGATTTAAAGTGTATTTATTGATTTAAAGTGTATTTATAGATTTAAAGTATGTATTGATTTCAAGTGTATTTATAGATTTAAAGTGTATTTATTGATTTAAAGTATTTATTGATTTAAAGTGTATTTATTGATTTAAAGTATTTATTGATGTAAAGTGTATTTATTGATTTAAAGTGTATTTATTGATTTAAAGTGTATTTCTTGATTTAAAGTATTTCTTGATTTAAAGTGTATTTATTGATTTAAAGTGTATTTATTGATTTAAAGTGTATTTATTGATGTAAAGTGTATTTATTGATTTAAAGTGTATTTATTGATTTAAAGTGTATTTATTGATTTAAAGTATGTCTTGATTTAAAGTGTATTTATTGATTTAAAGTGTATTTATTGATTTAAAGTGTATTTATTGATTTAAAGTATGTATTGATTTAAAGTGTATTTATAGATTTAAAGTATGTATTGATTTAAAGTATTTATTGATTTAAAGTGTATTTATAGATTTAAAGTATGTATTGATTTAAAGTGTATTTATTGATTTAAAGTATTTATTGATTTAAAGTGTATTTATTGATTTAAAGTATTTATTGATGTAAAGTGTATTTATTGATTTAAAGTGTATTTATTGATTTAAGGTGTATTTCTTGATTTAAAGTATTTCTTGATTTAAAGTGTATTTATTGATTTAAAGTGTATTTATTGATTTAAAGTGTATTTATTGATTTAAAGTGTATTTATTGATTTAAAGTGTATTTATAGATTTAAAGTATGTATTGATTTAAAGTGTATTTATAGATTTAAAGTATGTATTGATTTAAAGTATTTATTGATTTAAAGTGTATTTATTGATTTAAAGTATTTATTGATGTAAAGTGTATTTATTGATTTAAAGTGTATTTCTTGATTTAAAGTATTTCTTGATTTAAAGTGTATTTATTGATTTAAAGTGTATTTATTGATTTAAAGTGTATTTATTGATTTAAAGTATGTATTGATTTAAAGTGTATTTATTGATTTAAAGTATTTATTGATTTAAAGTGTATTTATTGATTTAAAGTGTATTTATTGATTTAAAGTGTATTTATTGATTTAAAGTGTATTTATTATATTTATTGATTTAAAGTGTATTTATTGATTTAAAGTGTATTTATTGATTTAAAGTATTTATTGATGTAAAGTGTATTTATTGATTTAAAGTGTATTTATTGATTTAAAGTGTATTTCTTGATTTAAAGTATTTCTTGATTTAAAGTGTATTTATTGATTTAAAGTGTATTTATTGATTTAAAGTGTATTTATTGATTTAAAGTGTATTTATAGATTTAAAGTATGTATTGATTTAAAGTGTATTTATAGATTTAAAGTATGTATTGATTTAAAGTATATTTATTGATTTAAAGTATGTATTGATTTAAAGTGTATTTATTGATTTAAAGTGTACTTATCGATTTAAAGTGTATTTATTGATTTAAAGTGTATTTATTGATTTCAAGTGTATTTATTATTTAAAGTGTATTTATTGATTTAAAGTATTTATTGATTTAAAGTGTATTTATTGATTTAAAGTGTATTTATTGATTTAAAGTATGTATTGATTTAAAGTGTATTTATTGATTTAAAGTGTACTTATCGATTTAAAGTGTATTTATTGATTTAAAGTGTATTTATTGATTTCAAGTGTATTTATTGATTTAAAGTGTATTTATTATATTTATTGATTTAAAGTGTATTTATTGATTTAAAGTGTATTTATTGATTTAAAGTATTTATTGATGTAAAGTGTATTTATTGATTTAAAGTGTATTTATTGATTTAAGGTGTATTTCTTGATTTAAAGTATTTCTTGATTTAAAGTGTATTTATTGATTTAAAGTGTATTTATTGATTTAAAGTGTATTTATTGATTTAAAGTGTATTTATTGATTTAAAGTATGTCTTGATTTAAAGTGTATTTATTGATTTAAAGTGTATTTATTGATTTAAAGTGTATTTATAGATTTAAAGTATGTATTGATTTAAAGTGTATTTATAGATTTAAAGTGTATTTATTGATTTAAAGTATTTATTGATGTAAAGTGTATTTATTGATTTAAAGTGTATTTATTGATTTAAAGTGTATTTATTGATTTAAAGTATGTCTTGATTTAAAGTGTATTTATTGATTTAAAGTGTATTTATTGATTTAAAGTGTATTTATAGATTTAAAGTATGTATTGATTTAAAGTGTATTTATAGATTTAAAGTATGTATTGATTTAAAGTGTATTTATTGATTTAAAGTGTATTTATTGATTTAAAGTATTTATTGATTTAAAGTGTATTTATTGATTTAAAGTATTTATTGATTTAAAGTGTATTTATTGATTTAAAGTGTATTTATTATATTTATTGATTTAAAGTGTATTTATTGATTTAAAGTGTATTTATTGATTTAAAGTATTTATTGATTTAAAGTGTACTTATTGATTTAAAGTATGTATTGATTTAAAGTGTATTTATTGATTTAAAGTATTTATTGATTTAAAGTGTATTTATTGATTTAAAGTATTTATTGATGTAAAGTGTATTTATTGATTTAAAGTGTATTTATTGATTTAAGGTGTATTTCTTGATTTAAAGTATTTCTTGATTTAAAGTGTATTTATTGATTTAAAGTGTATTTATTGATTTAAAGTGTATTTATTGATTTAAAGTGTATTTATTGATTTAAAGTATTTCTTGATTTAAAGTGTATTTATTGATTTAAAGTGTATTTATTGATTTAAAGTGTATTTATTGATTTAAAGTGTATTTATTGATTTAAAGTGTATTTATTGATTTAAAGTGTATTTATTGATTTAAAGTATTTATTGATGTAAAGTGTATTTATTGATTTAAAGTGTATTTATTGATTTAAAGTGTATTTATTGATTTAAAGTATGTCTTGATTTAAAGTGTATTTATTGATTTAAAGTGTATTTATTGATTTAAAGTGTATTTATAGATTTAAAGTATGTATTGATTTCAAGTGTATTTATAGATTTAAAGTGTATTTATTGATTTAAAGTATTTATTGATTTAAAGTGTATTTATTGATTTAAAGTATTTATTGATGTAAAGTGTATTTATTGATTTAAAGTGTATTTATTGATTTAAAGTGTATTTCTTGATTTAAAGTATTTCTTGATTTAAAGTGTATTTATTGATTTAAAGTGTATTTATTGATTTAAAGTGTATTTATTGATGTAAAGTGTATTTATTGATTTAAAGTGTATTTATTGATTTAAAGTGTATTTATTGATTTAAAGTATGTCTTGATTTAAAGTGTATTTATTGATTTAAAGTGTATTTATTGATTTAAAGTGTATTTATTGATTTAAAGTATGTATTGATTTAAAGTGTATTTATAGATTTAAAGTATGTATTGATTTAAAGTATTTATTGATTTAAAGTGTATTTATAGATTTAAAGTATGTATTGATTTAAAGTGTATTTATTGATTTAAAGTATTTATTGATTTAAAGTGTATTTATTGATTTAAAGTATTTATTGATGTAAAGTGTATTTATTGATTTAAAGTGTATTTATTGATTTAAGGTGTATTTCTTGATTTAAAGTATTTCTTGATTTAAAGTGTATTTATTGATTTAAAGTGTATTTATTGATTTAAAGTGTATTTATTGATTTAAAGTGTATTTATTGATTTAAAGTGTATTTATTGATTTAAAGTGTATTTATAGATTTAAAGTATGTATTGATTTAAAGTGTATTTATAGATTTAAAGTATGTATTGATTTAAAGTATTTATTGATTTAAAGTGTATTTATTGATTTAAAGTATTTATTGATGTAAAGTGTATTTATTGATTTAAAGTGTATTTCTTGATTTAAAGTATTTCTTGATTTAAAGTGTATTTATTGATTTAAAGTGTATTTATTGATTTAAAGTGTATTTATTGATTTAAAGTATGTATTGATTTAAAGTGTATTTATTGATTTAAAGTATTTATTGATTTAAAGTGTATTTATTGATTTAAAGTGTATTTATTGATTTAAAGTATTTATTGATTTAAAGTGTATTTATTGATTTAAAGTGTATTTATTATATTTATTGATTTAAAGTGTATTTATTGATTTAAAGTGTATTTATTGATTTAAAGTATTTATTGATGTAAAGTGTATTTATTGATTTAAAGTGTATTTATTGATTTAAAGTGTATTTCTTGATTTAAAGTATTTCTTGATTTAAAGTGTATTTATTGATTTAAAGTGTATTTATTGATTTAAAGTGTATTTATTGATTTAAAGTGTATTTATAGATTTAAAGTATGTATTGATTTAAAGTGTATTTATAGATTTAAAGTATGTATTGATTTAAAGTATATTTATTGATTTAAAGTATGTATTGATTTAAAGTGTATTTATTGATTTAAAGTGTACTTATCGATTTAAAGTGTATTTATTGATTTAAAGTGTATTTATTGATTTCAAGTGTATTTATTATTTAAAGTGTATTTATTGATTTAAAGTATTTATTGATTTAAAGTGTATTTATTGATTTAAAGTGTATTTATTGATTTAAAGTATGTATTGATTTAAAGTGTATTTATTGATTTAAAGTGTACTTATCGATTTAAAGTGTATTTATTGATTTAAAGTGTATTTATTGATTTCAAGTGTATTTATTATTTAAAGTGTATTTATTGATTTAAAGTATTTATTGATTTAAAGTGTATTTATTGATTTAAAGTGTATTTATTGATTTAAAGTGTATTTATTGATTTAAAGTATTTATTGATTTAAAGTGTATTTATTGATTTAAAGTATGTATTGATTTAAAGTGTATTTATTGATTTAAAGTATGTATTGATTTAAAGTATTTATTGATTTAAAGTATTTATTATTTAAAGTGTATTTATTGATTTAAAGTATTTATTGATTTAAAGTGTATTTATTGATTTAAAGTATGTATTGATTTAAAGTGTATTTATTGATTTAAAGTATGTATTGATTTAAAGTGTATTTATTGATTTAAAGTGTATTTATTATTAAAGTGTATTTATTGATTTAAAGTATGTATTGATTTAAAGTGTATTTATTGATTTAAAGTATGTATTGATTTAAAGTGTATTTATTGATTTAAAGTATGTATTGATTTAAAGTGTATTTATTATTTAAAGTGTATTTATTGATTTAAAGTATGTATTGATTTAAAGTGTATTTATTGATTTAAAGTGTATTTATTGATTTAAAGTGTATTTATTGATTTAAAGTATTTATTGATTTAAAGTATTTATTGATTTAAAGTATGTATTGATTTAAAGTGTATTTATTGATTTAAAGTATTTATTGATTTAAAGTGTATTTATTGATTTAAAGTATGTATTGATTTAAAGTGTATTTATTGATTTAAAGTATTTATTGATTTAAAGTATTTATTGATTTAAAGTGTATTTATTGATTTAAAGTATGTATTGATTTAAAGTGTATTTATTGATTTAAAGTGTATTTATTGATTTAAAGTATTTATTGATTTAAAGTGTATTTATTATTAAAGTGTATTTATTATTAAAGTGTATTTATTGATTTAAAGTATGTATTGATTTAAAGTGTATTTATTGATTTAAAGTATTTATTGATTTAAAGTGTATTTATTGATTTAAAGTATGTATTGATTTAAAGTGTATTTATTGATTTAAAGTATTTATTGATTTAAAGTATTTATTGATTTAAAGTGTATTTATTATTAAAGTGTATTTATTGATTTAAAGTGTATTTATTGATTTAAAGTGTATTTATTGATTTAAAGTGTATTTATTGATTTAAAGTGTATTTATTGATTTAAAGTATGTATTGATTTAAAGTGTATTTATTGATTTAAAGTGTATTTATTGATTTAAAGTGTATTTATTGATTTAAAGTGTATTTATTGATTTAAAGTGTATTTATTGATTTAAAGTGTATTTATTGATTTAAAGTGTATTTATTGATTTAAAGTATGTATTGATTTAAAGTGTATTTATTGATTTAAAGTGTATTTATTGATTTAAAGTGTATGTATTGATTTAAAGTGTATTTATTGATTTAAAGTGTATTTATTGATTTAAAGTATGTATTGATTTAAAGTGTATTTATTGATTTAAAGTATTTATTGATTTAAAGTGTATTTATTATTAAAGTGTATTTATTATTAAAGTGTATTTATTGATTTAAAGTATGTATTGATTTAAAGTGTATTTATTGATTTAAAGTATTTATTGATTTAAAGTGTATTTATTGATTTAAAGTATGTATTGATTTAAAGTGTATTTATTGATTTAAAGTATTTATTGATTTAAAGTATTTATTGATTTAAAGTGTATTTATTATTAAAGTGTATTTATTGATTTCAAGTACGTATTGATCTCTATGTTAATAACCACGCCTCCTCTCAGATGGTGTTCCTGGGCTTCATGGTGTGCGGCATTCTGAGTGGTTACCTGGCCGACAGGTACGGCCGCTGGAAGGTCAGTCCTGTTATAATATACATATAGTACTGTGTTACTACTAACTGAGGGTTAGGCTAGGTTTCTTTTTCAGAAACAAGTCCTGTTTCTCGCTTGAGGCCAGGAAAAGGCTAGTCACTGTGACCTTTTTACCTGTGCTGGACTATGGGGATTTGTTGTATATGAATGCACCTGCCAATTACCTGAACAAATTGGATGCTGCGTATCACAGTGCTCTGAGATTTGTCACAAATTGTAAAGCGCTTACGCATCACTGTACACTGTATACCAAGGCAGGTTTACCATCTCTCTCTGTACGGAGGCTCAGTCTCTGGTACACTTTTATTTATAAAGCTATGTTGGGTAAACTCCCGTATTATATCTGCTCTCTGATCACACAGAGAGCTGCAAGCAGCTATTGTCTGAGGTCACATGATGTGGTCTTGTTAGATGTGCCAAGAGCAAGGACTGTCTCAGGTGAGACAGCTTTTATGTGCGCAGCTCCACTTGCTGGAACAATCTTCAGCAAGAATTGAAACTGGGCAATCTCATTCCTCTGCATGTCTTTAGAGCTAGGCTAAATGAAATGCTTGCTGATGCAATGGGCTCTTGTAAATGTCTGTAACTATGTATCCTGTAAATATAATGTATAATGTCCTTTATTGTTTTATGTTTCATGTGGAACCTATATGCTGCAGGTCTCCCTTGAAAAAGAGATCTATGATCTCAATGGGACCAATCTGAATAAATAAAGGTTTGAAATGAAATGAAACTACAGGTAGTATTACGAGTACTACAGGTAGTATTACGAGTTCTACAGGTAGAGTACTACAGGTAGTATTACGAGTACTACAGGTAGTATTACGAGTTCTACAGGTAGAGTACTACAGGTAGTATTACGAGTACTACAGGTAACATACTGTGTGTGTTCAGGTTGTGTTCGGGGGCTTCGTGTGGAGCGCGTACTTCTCGCTGCTCACCTCCTTCGCCCCGTCGTACGGCTGGTTCATCTTCCTGCGCAGCATGGTGGGCTGTGGTGTGGCTGGAGTGTCCCAGGGGTCAGTGAACACACCACACACACCACACACACACCACACACACCACACATTCACCACACACACACACCACACACACACCACACACACACCACACACTCACCACACACACCACACATTCACCACACACTCACCACACACTCACCACACACACCACACACTCACCACACACACCACACACTCACCACACACTCACCACACACACACACACACACACACACACACACACACACACACACCACACCACACCACACCACACACTCACCACACACTCACCACACACTCACCACACACACACACACACACACCACACCACACCACACACCACACACACACACACACACACACACACACACACACACACCACACACTCACCACACACACACACACACACACACACACACACACACACACACACCACACACTCACCACACACTCACCACACACACACACACACACCACACACACACACCACACACACACACACCCACTCACACACACACTCACCACACACACACACACCACATACGCACACTCACACCACACACACACGCACACTCACACCACACACACACACACACCACACACACACACACACTCACACACACACAACACACACACTCACACACACACACACACACACACACACACACACACACACACTCGCCACACACACACACACACACTCACACACACACACACACACACACCACATACGCACACTCACACCACACACTCACCACACACACACCACACACACACACTCACACACCCACTCACCACACACACACTCACACACACACACACACACACACTCACACCAGACACTCACCACACACACACACACCACGCACACTCACACCGCACACACACACACACACACACACACCACACACACACTCACACCACGCACACACCACATACACACACTCACACCACACACACTCACACCACACACACACCTCACACGCACACACCACGCACACACTCACCGCACACACACACGCACACACACACTCACCACACACACGCACATGCACACACTCACCGCACACACACTCACCACACACACACTCACCACACACACTCACCACACACACACACACACTCACCACACACACACACACCACACACGCACGCGCACACCCACACACGCGCGCGCGCACACACACACACACTCAGATAACGTGTTGTGTGTTGCAGCTTCGTGTTGAAGACAGAGTTCATCCCGGCTAAATACCGAGCCATCCTGCTGCCTCTGGCCACCGTGAGTCTGATTTACTTTGAATGACTACATTTCCCAGCATGCTCTCTGTCAGTCAGGATATCTCCCTTGATGCTCTGTTCTCAGGTGTTCTCCCATGATGCTCTCTGTTCTCAGGTGATCTCAGGTGTTCTCCCATGATGCTCTCTGTTCTCAGGTGATCTCAGGTGATCTCCCATGATGCTCTCTGTTCTCAGGTGTTCTGGATGATAGGGTCCATGCTCATCATCGTGTTGGGGATGCTCGTGGTTCCCTCGTTCGGTTGGAGGTGGATGATCCGTCTCTCTGTGACCCCGAGCGTCATCCTGCTCTTCCTCTTCAAGGTGAGACACACCTGTACCTGTCTGTCTCTCACCTGTCCCTCGCCTGTCTGTCTCTCACCTGTCCCTCGCCTGTCTGTCTCTCACCTGTCTCTCACCTGTCTGTCCCTCACCTGTCTCTCACCTGTCTCTCACCTGTCTGTCCCTCACCTGTCTCTCACCTGTCTCTCGCCTGTCTGTCTCTCACCTGTCTCTCACCTGTCTCTCACCTGTCTCTCACCTTGTCTCTCGCCTGTCTGTCTCTCACCTGTCTCTCGCCTGTCTGTCCCTCACCTGTCTGTCTCTCACCTGTCTCTCCCTCACCTGTCTGTCTCTCACCTGTCTCTCACCTGTCTCTCACCTGTCTCTCACCTGTCTCTCACCTGTCTCTCGCCTGTCTGTCTCTCACCTGTCTCTCACCTGTCTTTCGCCTGTCTGTCTCTCACCTGTCTCTCGCCTGTCTGTCCCTCACCTGTCTGTCTCTCACCTGTCCCTCACCTTTCTGTCTCTCACCTGTCTCTCACCTGTCTCTCACCTGTCCCTCACCTTTCTGTCTCTCACCTGTCTCTCACCTGTCTGTCCCTCACCTGTCTCTCACCTGTCTCTCGCCTGTCTGTCCCTCACCTGTCTGTCTCTCACCTGTCCCTCACCTGTCTGTCCCTCACCTTTCTGTCTCTCACCTGTCTGTCCCTCACCTGTCTGTCTCTCACCTGTCCCTCACCTGTCTGTCCCTCACCTGTCTGTCCCTCACCTGTCTGTCTCTCACCTGTCTGTCCCTCACCTTTCTGTCTCTCGCCTGTCTCACCTGTCTCTGACCTGTCTCACCTGTCCGTCTCTCACCTGTCTGTCTCTCACATGTCTGTCTCTCACCTGTCTGTCCCTCACCTGTCCGTCCCTCACCTGTCCCTCACCTGTCTGTCTCTCAGTTCATCCCGGAGTCTGCTCGTTATAACGTGTCAGCAGGAAACGTTCAGGCGGCGTTGGAGACGCTGCAGAAGATCGCCAAAATGAACCACTCGTCTCTCCCTCCGGGACGCCTGGTGGAGCGCAGCGAGGTGACTATAATACACAATCATTCAACTACACAATCAATCATTCAGATACACAATCAATCATTCAGCTACACAATCAATCATTCAGATACACAATCAATCATTCAACTACACAATCAATCATTCAACTACACAATCAATCATTCAGATACACAATCAATCATTCAGATACACAATCAATCATTCAACTACACAATCAATCATTCAACTACACAATCAATCATTCAGATACACAATCAATCATTCAACTACACAATCAATCATTCAACTACACAATCAATCATTCAGATACACAATCAATCATTCAACTACACAATCAATCATTCAACTACACAATCAATCATTCAACTACACAATCAATCATTCAGATACACAATCAATCATTCAACTACACAATCAATCATTCAGATACACAATCAATCATTCAACTACACAATCAATCATTCAGATACACAATCAATCATTCAACTACACAATCAATCATTCAACTACACAATCAATCATTCAACTACACAATCAATCATTCAACTACACAATCAATCATTCAGATACACAATCAATCATTCAACTACACAATCAATCATTCAGATACACAATCAATCATTCAGATACACAATCAATCATTCAACTACACAATCAATCATTCAACTACACAATCAATCATTCAACTACACAATCAATCATTCAACTACACAATCAATCATTCAACTACACAATCAATCATTCAGATACACAATCAATCATTCAACTACACAATCAATCATTCAGATACACAATCATTCAACTACACAATCAATCATTCAACTACACAATCAATCATTCAGATACACAATCAATCATTCAACTACACAATCAATCATTCAACTACACAATCAATCATTCAACTACACAATCAATCATTCAGATACACAATCAATCATTCAGATACACAATCAATCATTCAACTACACAATCAATCATTCAACTACACAATCAATCATTCAACTACACAATCAATCATTCAGATACACAATCAATCATTCAACTACACAATCAATCATTCAGATACACAATCAATCATTCAACTACACAATCAATCATTCAGATACACAATCAATCATTCAACTACACAATCAATCATTCAACTACACAATCAATCATTCAACTACACAATCAATCATTCAACTACACAATCAATCATTCAGATACACAATCAATCATTCAACTACACAATCAATCATTCAGATACACAATCAATCATTCAGATACACAATCAATCATTCAACTACACAATCAATCATTCAACTACACAATCAATCATTCAACTACACAATCAATCATTCAACTACACAATCAATCATTCAACTACACAATCAATCATTCAGATACACAATCAATCATTCAACTACACAATCAATCATTCAGATACACAATCAATCATTCAACTACACAATAAATCATTCAACTACACAATCAATCATTCAACTACACAATCAATCATTCAGATACACAATCAATCATTCAGATACACAATCAATCATTCAACTGCACAATCAATCATTCAACTACACAATCAATCATTCAGATA
Source organism: Champsocephalus gunnari (assembly GCA_036324595.1). Taxonomy (NCBI): domain Eukaryota; kingdom Metazoa; phylum Chordata; class Actinopteri; order Perciformes; family Channichthyidae; genus Champsocephalus; species Champsocephalus gunnari. Next base: position 28,529,116 of record CM070444.1, read on the forward strand.
CACAATCAATCATTCAACTACACAATCAATCATTCAACTACACAATCAATCATTCAACTACACAATCAATCATTCAACTACACAATCAATCATTCAGATACACAATCATTCAACTACACAATCAATCATTCAACTACACAATCAATCATTCAGATACACAATCAATCATTCAACTACACAATCAATCATTCAACTACACAATCAATCATTCAACTACACAATCAATCATTCAGATACACAATCAATCATTCAACTACACAATCAATCATTCAACTACACAATCAATCATTCAACTACACAATCAATCATTCAACTACACAATCAATCATTCAACTACACAATCAATCATTCATATACACAATCATTCAACTACACAATCAATCATTCAACTACACAATCAATCATTCAGATACACAATCAATCATTCAACTACACAATCAATCATTCAACTACACAATCAATCATTCAGATACACAATCAATCATTCAACTACACAATCAATCATTCAACTACACAATCAATCATTCAACTACACAATCATTCAACTACACAATCAATCATTCAACTACACAATCAATCATTCAACTACACAATCAATCATTCAACTACACAATCAATCATTCAGATACACAATCAATCATTTAGATACACAATCAATCATTCAAATACACAATCAATCATTCAACTACACAATCAATCATTCAACTACACAAGCAATCATTCAACTACACAATCAATCATTCAGATACACAATCAATCATTCAGATACACAATCAATCATTCAGATACACAATCAATCATTCAACTACACAATCAATCATTCAACTACACAATCAATCATTCAACTACACAATCAATCATTCAGATACACAATCAATCATTCAGATACACAATCAATCATTCAGATACACAATCAATCATTCAACTACACAATCAATCATTCAAATACACAATCAATCATTCAACTACACAATCAATCATTCAGATACACAATCAATCATTCAGATACACAATCAATCATTCAGATACACAATCAATCATTCAACTACACAATCAATCATTCAGATACACAATCAATCATTCAACTACACAATCAATCATTCAGATACACAATCATTCAACTACACAATCAATCATTCAACTACACAATCAATCATTCAGATACACAATCAATCATTCAACTACACAATCAATCATTCAACTACACAATCAATCATTCAACTACACAATCAATCATTCAACTACACAACCAATCATTCAGATACACAATCAATCATTCAACTACACAATCAATCATTCAACTACACAATCAATCATTCAACTACACAATCAATCATTCAGATACACAATCAATCATTCAACTACACAATCAATCATTCAGATACACAATCAATCATTCAACTACACAATCAATCATTCAACTACACAATCAATCATTCAACTACACAATCAATCATTCAACTACACAATCAATCATTCAGATACACAATCAATCATTCAACTACACAATCAATCATTCAGATACACAATCAATCATTCAGATACACAATCAATCATTCAACTACACAATCAATCATTCAACTACACAATCAATCATTCAACTACACAATCAATCATTCAACTACACAATCAATCATTCAACTACACAATCAATCATTCAACTACACAATCAATCATTCAACTACACAATCAATCATTCAACTACACAATCAATCATTCAGATACACAATCAATCATTCAACTACACAATAAATCATTCAACTACACAATCAATCATTCAACTACACAATCAATCATTCAGATACACAATCAATCATTCAGATACACAATCAATCATTCAACTGCACAATCAATCATTCAACTACACAAGCAATCATTCAACTACACAATCAATCATTCAACTACACAATCAATCATTCAACTACACAATCAATCATTCAGATACACAATCAATCATTCAACTACACAATCAATCATTCAACTACACAATCAATCATTCAGATACACAATCAATCATTCAACTACACAATCAATCATTCAACTACACAATCAATCATTCAGATACATACTCAATCATTCAACTACACAATCAATCATTCAACTACACAATCAATCATTCAACTACACAATCAATCATTCAGATACACAATCAATCATTCAACTACACAATCAATCATTCAACTACACAATCAATCATTCAACTACACAATCAATCATTCAGATACACAATCAATCAATCAGATACACAATCAATCATTCAACTACACAATCAATCATTCAACTACACAATCAATCATTCAGATACACAATCAATCATTCAACTACACAATCAATCATTCAACTACACAAGCAATCATTCAACTACACAATCAATCATTCAACTACACAATCAATCATTCAACTACACAATCAATCATTCAGATACACAATCAATCATTCAACTACACAATCAATCATTCAACTACACAATCAATCATTCAGATACACAATCAATCATTCAACTACACAATCAATCATTCAACTACACAATCAATCATTCAGATAAACAATCAATCATTCAACTACACAATCAATCATTCAACTACACAATCAATCATTCAGATACACAATCAATCATTCAGATACACAATCAATCATTCAGATACACAATCAATCATTCAGATACACAATCAATCATTCAACTACACAATCAATCATTCAGATACACAATCAATCATTCAAATACACAATCAATCATTCAACTACACAATCAATCATTCAACTACACAATCACTCATTCAACTACCCAATAAATCATTCAACTACACAAGCAATCATTCAACTACACAATCAATCATTCAACTACACAATCAATCATTCAACTACACAATCAATCATTCAGATACACAATCAATCATTCAGATACACAATCAATCATTCAGCTACACAATCAATCATTCAGATACACAATCAATCATTCAACTACACAATCAATCATTCAACTACACAATCAATCATTCAACTACACAATCAAGCATTCAGATACACAATCAATCATTCAACTACACAATCAATCATTCAGATACACAATCAATCATTCAACTACACAATCAATCATTCAGATACACAATCAATCATTCAACTACACAATCAATCATTCAACTACACAATCAATCATTCAACTACACAATCAATCATTCAACTACACAATCAATCATTCAGATACACAATCATTCAACTACACAATCAATCATTCAACTACACAATCAATCATTCAGATACACAATCAATCATTCAACTACACAATCAATAATTCAACTACACAATCAATCATTCAACTACACAATCAATCATTCAGATACACAATCAATCATTCAACTACACAATCAATCATTCAACTACACAATCAATCATTCAACTACACAATCAATCATTCAACTACACAATCAATCATTCAGATACACAATCATTCAACTACACAATCAATCATTCAGATACACAATCAATCATTCAACTACACAATCAATCATTCAACTACACAATCAATCATTCAGATACACAATCAATCATTCAACTACACAATCAATCATTCAACTACACAATCAATCATTCAGATTCACAATCAATCATTCAAATACACAATCAATCATTCAACTACACAATCAATCATTCAACTACACAATCAATCATTCAACTACACAATCAATCATTCAACTACACAATCACTCATTCAACTACACAATCAATCATTCAGATACACAATCAATCATTCAACTACACAATCAATCATTCAGATACACAATCAATCATTCAACTACACAATCAATCATTCAACTACACAATCAATCATTCAGATACACAATCAATCATTCAACTACACAATCAATCAATCAGATACACAATCAATCATTCAGATACACAATCAATCATTCAGATACACAATCAATCATTCAACTACACAATCAATCATTCAACTACACAATCAATCATTCAACTACACAATCAATCATTCAGATACACAATCAATCAATCAGATACACAATCAATCATTCAACTACACAATCAATCATTCAACTACACAATCAATCTTTCAACTACACAATCAATCAATCAGATACACAATCAATCATTCAACTACACAATGAATCATTCAGCTACACAATCAATCATTCAGATACACAATCAATCATTCAACTACACAATCAATCATTCAACTACCCAATCAATCATTCAACTACCCAATCAATCATTCAACTACACAATCAATCATTCAACTACACAATCAATCATTCAACTACACAATCAATCATTCAGATACACAATCAATCATTCAACTACACAATCAATCATTCAACTACACAATCAATCATTCAACTACACAATCAATCATTCAGATACACAATCAATCATTCAACTACACAATCAATCATTCAACTACACAATCAATCATTCAACTACACAATCAATCATTCAGATACATACTCAATCATTCAACTACACAATCAATCATTCAACTACACAATCAATCATTCAGATACACAATCAATCATTCAACTACACAATCAATCATTCAGATACACAATCAATCAATCAATCAGATACACAATCAATCATTCAACTACACAATCAATCAATCAGATACACAATCAATCATTCAACTACACAATCAAGCATTCAACTACACAATCAATCATTCAACTACACAATCAATCATTCAGATACACAATCAATCATTCAACTACACAATCAATCATTCAACTACACAATCAATCATTCAGATACACAATCAATCATTCAACTACACAATCAATCATTCAACTACACAATCAATCATTCAACTACACAATCAATCATTCAACTACACAATCAATCATTCAGATACACAATCAATCATTCAGCTACACAATCAATCATTCAGATACACAATCAATCATTCAACTACACAATCAATCATTCAACTACACAATCAATCATTCAGATACACAATCAATCATTCAACTACACAATCAATCATTCAACTACACAATCAATCATTCAACTACACAATCAATCATTCAACTACACAATCAATCATTCAACTACACAATCAATCATTCAACTACACAATCACTCATTCAACTACACAATCAATCATTCAGATACACAATCAATCATTCAGCTACACAATCAATCATTCAGATACACAATCAATCATTCAACTACACAATCAATAGTTCAACTACACAATCAATCATTCAACTACACAATCAATCATTCAGATACACAATCAATCAATCAGATACACAATCAATCATTCAACTACACAATCAATCATTCAACTACACAATCAATCATTCAGATACACAATCAATCATTCAACTACACAATCAATCATTCAACTACACAATCAATCATTCAGATACATACTCAATCATTCAACTACACAATCAATCATTCAACTACACAATCAATCATTCAACTACACAATCAATCATTCAGATACACAATCAATCATTCAACTACACAATCAATCATTCAACTACACAATCAATCATTCAACTACACAATCAATCATTCAGATACACAATCAATCAATCAATCAGATACACAATCAATCATTCAACTACACAATCAATCATTCAACTACACAATCAATCAATCAGATACACAATCAATCATTTAACTACACAATCAATCATTCAACTACACAATCAATCATTCAACTACACAATCAATCATTCAGATACACAATCAATCATTCAACTACACAATCAATCATTCAACTACACAATCAATCATTCAACTACACAATCAATCATTCAACTACACAATCAATCATTCAGATACACAATCAATCATTCAGCTACACAATCAATCATTCAGATACACAATCAATCATTCAACTACACAATCAATCATTCAACTACACAATCAATCATTCAGATACACAATCAATCATTCAGATACACAATCAATCATTCAACTACACAATCAATCATTCAACTACACAATCAATCATTCAACTACACAATCAATCATTCAACTACACAATCAATCATTCAGATACACAATCATTCAACTACACAATCAATCATTCAACTACACAATCAATCATTCAGATACACAATCAATCATTCAACTACACAATCAATAATTCAACTACACAATCAATCATTCAACTACACAATCAATCATTCAGATACACAATCAATCATTCAACTACACAATCAATCATTCAACTACACAATCAATCATTCAACTACACAATCAATCATTCAACTACACAATCAATCATTCAGATACACAATCATTCAACTACACAATCAATCATTCAGATACACAATCAATCATTCAACTACACAATCAATCATTCAACTACACAATCAATCATTCAGATACACAATCAATCATTCAACTACACAATCAATCATTCAACTACACAATCAATCATTCAGATTCACAATCAATCATTCAAATACACAATCAATCATTCAACTACACAATCAATCATTCAACTACACAATCAATCATTCAACTACACAATCAATCATTCAACTACACAATCACTCATTCAACTACACAATCAATCATTCAGATACACAATCAATCATTCAACTACACAATCAATCATTCAGATACACAATCAATCATTCAACTACACAATCAATCATTCAACTACACAATCAATCATTCAGATACACAATCAATCATTCAACTACACAATCAATCAATCAGATACACAATCAATCATTCAGATACACAATCAATCATTCAGATACACAATCAATCATTCAACTACACAATCAATCATTCAACTACACAATCAATCATTCAACTACACAATCAATCATTCAGATACACAATCAATCAATCAGATACACAATCAATCATTCAACTACACAATCAATCATTCAACTACACAATCAATCTTTCAACTACACAATCAATCAATCAGATACACAATCAATCATTCAACTACACAATGAATCATTCAGCTACACAATCAATCATTCAGATACACAATCAATCATTCAACTACACAATCAATCATTCAACTACCCAATCAATCATTCAACTACCCAATCAATCATTCAACTACACAATCAATCATTCAACTACACAATCAATCATTCAACTACACAATCAATCATTCAGATACACAATCAATCATTCAACTACACAATCAATCATTCAACTACACAATCAATCATTCAACTACACAATCAATCATTCAGATACACAATCAATCATTCAACTACACAATCAATCATTCAACTACACAATCAATCATTCAACTACACAATCAATCATTCAGATACATACTCAATCATTCAACTACACAATCAATCATTCAACTACACAATCAATCATTCAGATACACAATCAATCATTCAACTACACAATCAATCATTCAGATACACAATCAATCAATCAATCAGATACACAATCAATCATTCAACTACACAATCAATCAATCAGATACACAATCAATCATTCAACTACACAATCAAGCATTCAACTACACAATCAATCATTCAACTACACAATCAATCATTCAGATACACAATCAATCATTCAACTACACAATCAATCATTCAACTACACAATCAATCATTCAGATACACAATCAATCATTCAACTACACAATCAATCATTCAACTACACAATCAATCATTCAGATACACAATCAATCATTCAGCTACACAATCAATCATTCAGATACACAATCAATCATTCAACTACACAATCAATCATTCAACTACACAATCAATCATTCAGATACACAATCAATCATTCAACTACACAATCAATCATTCAACTACACAATCAATCATTCAACTACACAATCAATCATTCAACTACACAATCAATCATTCAACTACACAATCAATCATTCAACTACACAATCACTCATTCAACTACACAATCAATCATTCAGATACACAATCAATCATTCAGCTACACAATCAATCATTCAGATACACAATCAATCATTCAACTACACAATCAATAGTTCAACTACACAATCAATCATTCAACTACACAATCAATCATTCAGATACACAATCAATCAATCAGATACACAATCAATCATTCAACTACACAATCAATCATTCAACTACACAATCAATCATTCAGATACACAATCAATCATTCAACTACACAATCAATCATTCAACTACACAATCAATCATTCAGATACATACTCAATCATTCAACTACACAATCAATCATTCAACTACACAATCAATCATTCAACTACACAATCAATCATTCAGATACACAATCAATCATTCAACTACACAATCAATCATTCAACTACACAATCAATCATTCAACTACACAATCAATCATTCAGATACACAATCAATCAATCAATCAGATACACAATCAATCATTCAACTACACAATCAATCATTCAACTACACAATCAATCAATCAGATACACAATCAATCATTTAACTACACAATCAATCATTCAACTACACAATCAATCATTCAACTACACAATCAATCATTCAGATACACAATCAATCATTCAACTACACAATCAATCATTCAACTACACAATCAATCATTCAACTACACAATCAATCATTCAACTACACAATCAATCATTCAGATACACAATCAATCATTCAGCTACACAATCAATCATTCAGATACACAATCAATCATTCAACTACACAATCAATCATTCAACTACACAATCAATCATTCAGATACACAATCAATCATTCAAATACACAATCAATCATTCAACTACACAATAAATCATTCAACTACACAATCAATCATTCAGATACACAATCAATCATTCAGATACACAATCAATCATTCAGATACACAATCAATCATTCAAATACACAATCAATCATTCAACTACACAATCAATCATTCAAATACACAATCAATCATTCAAATACACAATCAATCATTCAACTACACAATCAATCATTCAACTACACAATCAATCATTCAGATACATACTCAATCATTCAACTACACAATCAATCATTCAACTACACAATCAATCATTCAACTACACAATCAATCATTCAGATACACAATCAATCATTCAACTACACAATCAATCATTCAACTACACAATCAATCATTCAACTACACAATCAATCATTCAACTACACAATCAATCATTCAGATACACAATCAATCAATCAATCAGATACACAATCAATCATTCAACTACACAATCAATCATTCAACTACACAATCAATCATTCAGATACACAATCAATCATTCAACTACACAATCAATCATTCAACTACACAATCAATCATTCAACTACACAATCAATCATTCAACTACACAATCAATCATTCAGATACACAATCAATCATTCAGCTACACAATCAATCATTCAGATACACAATCAATCATTCAACTACACAATCAATCATTCAACTACACAATCAATCATTCAGATACACAATCAATCATTCAGATACACAATCAATCATTCAACTACACAATCAATCATTCAACTACACAATCAATCATTCAACTACACAATCAATCATTCAACTACACAATCAATCATTCAGATACACAATCATTCAACTACACAATCAATCATTCAACTACACAATCAATCATTCAGATACACAATCAATCATTCAACTACACAATCAATCATTCAACTACACAATCAATCATTCAACTACACAATCAATCATTCAGATACACAATCAATCATTCAACTACACAATCAATCATTCAACTACACAATCAATCATTCAACTACACAATCAATCATTCAACTACACAATCAATCATTCAGATACACAATCATTCAACTACACAATCAATCATTCAGATACACAATCAATCATTCAACTACACAATCAATCATTCAACTACACAATCAATCATTCAGATACACAATCAATCATTCAACTACACAATCAATCATTCAACTACACAATCAATCATTCAGATTCACAATCAATCATTCAAATACACAATCAATCATTCAACTACACAATCAATCATTCAACTACACAATCAATCATTCAACTACACAATCAATCATTCAACTACACAATCACTCATTCAACTACACAATCAATCATTCAGATACACAATCAATCATTCAACTACACAATCAATCATTCAGATACACAATCAATCATTCAACTACACAATCAATCATTCAACTACACAATCAATCATTCAGATACACAATCAATCATTCAACTACACAATCAATCAATCAGATACACAATCAATCATTCAGATACACAATCAATCATTCAGATACACAATCAATCATTCAACTACACAATCAATCATTCAACTACACAATCAATCATTCAACTACACAATCAATCATTCAGATACACAATCAATCAATCAGATACACAATCAATCATTCAACTACACAATCAATCATTCAACTACACAATCAATCTTTCAACTACACAATCAATCAATCAGATACACAATCAATCATTCAACTACACAATGAATCATTCAGCTACACAATCAATCATTCAGATACACAATCAATCATTCAACTACACAATCAATCATTCAACTACCCAATCAATCATTCAACTACCCAATCAATCATTCAACTACACAATCAATCATTCAACTACACAATCAATCATTCAACTACACAATCAATCATTCAGATACACAATCAATCATTCAACTACACAATCAATCATTCAACTACACAATCAATCATTCAACTACACAATCAATCATTCAGATACACAATCAATCATTCAACTACACAATCAATCATTCAACTACACAATCAATCATTCAACTACACAATCAATCATTCAGATACATACTCAATCATTCAACTACACAATCAATCATTCAACTACACAATCAATCATTCAGATACACAATCAATCATTCAACTACACAATCAATCATTCAGATACACAATCAATCAATCAATCAGATACACAATCAATCATTCAACTACACAATCAATCATTCAGATACACAATCAATCATTCAACTACACAATCAAGCATTCAACTACACAATCAATCATTCAACTACACAATCAATCATTCAGATACACAATCAATCATTCAACTACACAATCAATCATTCAACTACACAATCAATCATTCAGATACACAATCAATCATTCAACTACACAATCAATCATTCAACTACACAATCAATCATTCAGATACACAATCAATCATTCAGCTACACAATCAATCATTCAGATACACAATCAATCATTCAACTACACAATCAATCATTCAACTACACAATCAATCATTCAGATACACAATCAATCATTCAACTACACAATCAATCATTCAACTACACAATCAATCATTCAACTACACAATCAATCATTCAACTACACAATCAATCATTCAACTACACAATCAATCATTCAACTACACAATCACTCATTCAACTACACAATCAATCATTCAGATACACAATCAATCATTCAGCTACACAATCAATCATTCAGATACACAATCAATCATTCAACTACACAATCAATCAGTTCAACTACACAATCAATCATTCAACTACACAATCAATCATTCAGATACACAATCAATCAATCAGATACACAATCAATCATTCAACTACACAATCAATCATTCAACTACACAATCAATCATTCAGATACACAATCAATCATTCAACTACACAATCAATCATTCAACTACACAATCAATCATTCAGATACATACTCAATCATTCAACTACACAATCAATCATTCAACTACACAATCAATCATTCAACTACACAATCAATCATTCAGATACACAATCAATCATTCAACTACACAATCAATCATTCAACTACACAATCAATCATTCAACTACACAATCAATCATTCAGATACACAATCAATCATCATCAGATACACAATCAATCATTCAACTACACAATCAATCATTCAACTACACAATCAATCATTCAGATACACAATCAATCATTCAACTACACAATCAATCATTCAACTACACAATCAATCATTCAACTACACAATCAATCATTCAGATACACAATCAATCATTCAACTACACAATCAATCATTCAACTACACAATCAATCATTCAACTACACAATCAATCATTCAACTACACAATCAATCATTCAGATACACAATCAATCATTCAGCTACACAATCAATCATTCAGATACACAATCAATCATTCAACTACACAATCAATCATTCAACTACACAATCAATCATTCAGATACACAATCAATCATTCAAATACACAATCAATCATTCAACTACACAATCAATCATTCAACTACACAATCAATCATTCAGATACACAATCAATCATTCAGATACACAATCAATCATTCAGATACACAATCAATCATTCAAATACACAATCAATCATTCAACTACACAATCAATCATTCAATACACAATCAATCATTCAAATACACAATCAATCATTCAACTACACAATCAATCATTCAACTACACAATCAATCATTCAGATACACAATCAATCATTCAACTACACAATCAATCATTCAGATACACAATCAATCATTCAACTACACAATCAATCATTCAACTACACAATCAATCATTCAGATACACAATCAATCATTCAACTACACAATCAATCAATCAGATACACAATCAATCATTCAACTACACAATCAATCATTCAACTACACAATCAATCATTCAGATACACAATCAATCATTCAAATACACAATCAATCATTCAACTACACAATCAATCATTCAACTACACAATCAATCATTCAACTACACAATCAATCATTCAACTACACAATCAATCATTCAGATACACAATCAATCATTCAACTACACAATCAATCATTCAGATACACAATCAATCATTCAACTACACAATCAATCATTCAACTACACAATCAATCATTCAGATACACAATCAATCATTCAACTACACAATCAATCATTCAACTACACAATCAATCATTCAGATACACAATCAATCATTCAACTACACAATCAATCATTCAACTACACAATCAATCATTCAGATACACAATCAATCATTCAATACACAATCAATCATTCAACTACACAATCAATCATTCAACTACACAATCAATCATTCAACTACACAATCAATCATTCAGATACACAATCATTCAACTACACAATCAATCATTCAACTACACAATCAATCATTCAGATACACAATCAATCATTCAACTACACAATCAATCATTCAACTACACAATCAATCATTCAGATACACAATCAATCATGCAACTACACAATCAATCATTCAGATACACAATCAATCATTCAACTACACAATCAATCATTCAACTACACAATCAATCATTCAGATACACAATCAATCATTCAACTACACAATCAATCATTCAACTACACAATCAATCATTCAGATACACAATCAATCATTCAGATACACAATCAATCATTCAGATACACAATCAATCATTCAACTACACAATCAATCATTCAACTACACAATCAATCATTCAGATACATACTCAATCATTCAACTACACAATCAATCATTCAACTACACAATCAATCATTCAACTACACAATCAATCATTCAGATACACAATCAATCATTCAACTACACAATCAATCATTCAGATACACAATCAATCATCATCAGATACACAATCAATCATTCAACTACACAATCAATCATTCAGATACACAATCAATCATTCAACTACACAATCAATCATTCAACTACACAATCAATCATTCAACTACACAATCAATCATTCAGATACACAATCAATCATTCAACTACACAATCAATCATTCAACTACACAATCAATCATTCAGATACACAATCAATCATTCAACTACACAATCAATCATTCAACTACACAATCAATCATTCAACTACACAATCAATCATTCAACTACACAATCAATCATTCAGATACACAATCAATCATTCAGCTACACAATCAATCATTCAGATACACAATCAATCATTCAACTACACAATCAATCATTCAACTACACAATCAATCATTCAGATACACAATCAATCATTCAAATACACAATCAATCATTCAACTACACAATCAATCATTCAACTACACAATCAATCATTCAGATACACAATCAATTATTCAGATACACAATCAATCATTCAGATACACAATCAATCATTCAAACTACACAATCAATCATTCAACTACACAATCAATCATTCAAATACACAATCAATCATTCAAATACACAATCAATCATTCAACTACACAATCAATCATTCAACTACACAATCAATCATTCAACTACACAATCAATCATTCAGATACACAATCAATCATTCAACTACACAATCAATCATTCAGATACACAATCAATCATTCAACTACACAATCAATCATTCAACTACACAATCAATCATTCAGATACACAATCAATCATTCAACTACACAATCAATCATTCAGATACACAATCAATCATTCAACTACACAATCAATCATTCAACTACACAATCAATCATTCAGATACACAATCAATCATTCAAATACACAATCAATCATTCAACTACACAATCAATCATTCAACTACACAATCAATCATTCAACTACACAATCAATCATTCAACTACACAATCAATCATTCAGATACACAATCAATCATTCAACTACACAATCAATCATTCAGATACACAATCAATCATTCAACTACACAATCAATCATTCAACTACACAATCAATCATTCAGATACACAATCAATCATTCAACTACACAATCAATCATTCAGATACACAATCAATCATTCAACTACACAATCAATCATTCAGATACACAATCAATCATTCAACTACACAATCAATCATTCAACTACACAATCAATCATTCAGATACACAATCAATCATTCAAATACACAATCAATCATTCAACTACACAATCAATCATTCAACTACACAATCAATCATTCAACTACACAATCAATCATTCAGATACACAATCATTCAACTACACAATCAATCATTCAACTACACAATCAATCATTCAGATACACAATCAATCATTCAACTACACAATCAATCATTCAACTACACAATCAATCATTCAGATACACAATCAATCATGCAACTACACAATCAATCATTCAGATACACAATCAATCATTCAACTACACAATCAATCATTCAACTACACAATCAATCATTCAGATACACAATCAATCATTCAACTACACAATCAATCAATCAGATACACAATCAATCATTCAGATACACAATCAATCATTCAGATACACAATCAATCATTCAACTACACAATCAATCATTCAACTACACAATCAATCATTCAGATACATACTCAATCATTCAACTACATAATCAATCATTCAACTACACAATCAATCATTCAACTACACAATCAATCATTCAGATACACAATCAATCATTCAACTACACAATCAATCATTCAGATACACAATCAATCATCATCAGATACACAATCAATCATTCAACTACACAATCAATCATTCAACTACACAATCAATCATTCAACTACACAATCAATCATTCAACTACACAATCAATCATTCAACTACACAATCAATCATTCAGATACACAATCAATCATTCAACTACACAATCAATCATTCAACTACACAATCAATCATTCAACTACACAATCAATCATTCAACTACACAATCAATCATTCAGATACACAATCAATCATTCAGCTACACAATCAATCATTCAGATACACAATCAATCATTCAACTACACAATCAATCATTCAACTACACAATCAATCATTCAGATACACAATCAATCATTCAGATACACAATCAATCATTCAACTACACAATCAATCATTCAACTACACAATCAATCATTCAACTACACAATCAATCATTCAACTACACAATCAATCATTCAGATACACAATCATTCAACTACACAATCAATCATTCAACTACACAATCAATCATTCAGATTTACAATCAATCATTCAACTACACAATCAATAATTCAACTACACAATCAATCATTCAACTACACAATCAATCATTCAGATACACAATCAATCATTCAACTACACAATCAATCATTCAACTACACAATCAATCATTCAACTACACAATCAATCATTCAACTACACAATCAATCATTCAGATACACAATCATTCAACTACACAATCAATCATTCAGATACACAATCAATCATTCAACTACACAATCAATCATTCAACTACACAATCAATCATTCAGATACACAATCAATCATTCAACTACACAATCAATCATTCAACTACACAATCAATCATTCAGATTCACAATCAATCATTCAAATACACAATCAATCATTCAACTACACAATCAATCATTCAACTACACAATCAATCATTCAACTACACAATCAATCATTCAACTACACAATCACTCATTCAACTACACAATCAATCATTCAGATACACAATCAATCATTCAACTACACAATCAATCATTCAGATACACAATCAATCATTCAACTACACAATCAATCATTCAACTACACAATCAATCATTCAGATACACAATCAATCATTCAACTACACAATCAATCAATCAGATACACAATCAATCATTCAGATACACAATCAATCATTCAGATACACAATCAATCATTCAACTACACAATCAATCATTCAACTACACAATCAATCATTCAACTACACAATCAATCATTCAGATACACAATCAATCAATCAGATACACAATCAATCATTCAACTACACAATCAATCATTCAACTACACAATCAATCTTTCAACTACACAATCAATCAATCAGATACACAATCAATCATTCAACTACACAATGAATCATTCAGCTACACAATCAATCATTCAGATACACAATCAATCATTCAACTACACAATCAATCATTCAACTACCCAATCAATCATTCAACTACCCAATCAATCATTCAACTACACAATCAATCATTCAACTACACAATCAATCATTCAACTACACAATCAATCATTCAGATACACAATCAATCATTCAACTACACAATCAATCATTCAACTACACAATCAATCATTCAACTACACAATCAATCATTCAGATACACAATCAATCATTCAACTACACAATCAATCATTCAACTACACAATCAATCATTCAACTACACAATCAATCATTCAGATACATACTCAATCATTCAACTACACAATCAATCATTCAACTACACAATCAATCATTCAGATACACAATCAATCATTCAACTACACAATCAATCATTCAGATACACAATCAATCAATCAATCAGATACACAATCAATCATTCAACTACACAATCAATCAATCAGATACACAATCAATCATTCAACTACACAATCAAGCATTCAACTACACAATCAATCATTCAACTACACAATCAATCATTCAGATACACAATCAATCATTCAACTACACAATCAATCATTCAACTACACAATCAATCATTCAGATACACAATCAATCATTCAACTACACAATCAATCATTCAACTACACAATCAATCATTCAGATACACAATCAATCATTCAGCTACACAATCAATCATTCAGATACACAATCAATCATTCAACTACACAATCAATCATTCAACTACACAATCAATCATTCAGATACACAATCAATCATTCAACTACACAATCAATCATTCAACTACACAATCAATCATTCAACTACACAATCAATCATTCAACTACACAATCAATCATTCAACTACACAATCAATCATTCAACTACACAATCACTCATTCAACTACACAATCAATCATTCAGATACACAATCAATCATTCAGATACACAATCAATCATTCAACTACACAATCAATCATTCAACTACACAATCAATCATTCAGATACACAATCAATCATTCAACTACACAATCAATCATTCAACTACACAATCAATCATTCAGATACATACTCAATCATTCAACTACACAATCAATCATTCAACTACACAATCAATCATTCAACTACACAATCAATCATTCAGATACACAATCAATCATTCAACTACACAATCAATCATTCAACTACACAATCAATCATTCAACTACACAATCAATCATTCAGATACACAATCAATCAATCAATCAGATACACAATCAATCATTCAACTACACAATCAATCATTCAACTACACAATCAATCAATCAGATACACAATCAATCATTTAACTACACAATCAATCATTCAACTACACAATCAATCATTCAACTACACAATCAATCATTCAGATACACAATCAATCATTCAACTACACAATCAATCATTCAACTACACAATCAATCATTCAACTACACAATCAATCATTCAACTACACAATCAATCATTCAGATACACAATCAATCATTCAGCTACACAATCAATCATTCAGATACACAATCAATCATTCAACTACACAATCAATCATTCAACTACACAATCAATCATTCAGATACACAATCAATCATTCAAATACACAATCAATCATTCAACTACACAATAAATCATTCAACTACACAATCAATCATTCAGATACACAATCAATCATTCAGATACACAATCAATCATTCAGATACACAATCAATCATTCAAATACACAATCAATCATTCAACTACACAATCAATCATTCAAATACACAATCAATCATTCAAATACACAATCAATCATTCAACTACACAATCAATCATTCAACTACACAATCAATCATTCAACTACACAATCAATCATTCAGATACACAATCAATCATTCAACTACACAATCAATCATTCAGATACACAATCAATCATTCAACTACACAATCAATCATTCAACTACACAATCAATCATTCAGATACACAATCAATCATTCAACTACACAATCAATCATCAGATACACAATCAATCATTCAACTACACAATCAATCATTCAACTACACAATCAATCATTCAGATACACAATCAATCATTCAAATACACAATCAATCATTCAACTACACAATCAATCATTCAACTACACAATCAATCATTCAACTACACAATCAATCATTCAACTACACAATCAATCATTCAGATACACAATCAATCATTCAACTACACAATCAATCATTCAGATACACAATCAATCATTCAACTACACAATCAATCATTCAACTACACAATCAATCATTCAGATACACAATCAATCATTCAACTACACAATCAATCATTCAACTACACAATCAATCATTCAGATACACAATCAATCATTCAACTACACAATCAATCATTCAACTACACAATCAATCATTCAGATACACAATCAATCATTCAAATACACAATCAATCATTCAACTACACAATCAATCATTCAACTACACAATCAATCATTCAACTACACAATCAATCATTCAGATACACAATCATTCAACTACACAATCAATCATTCAACTACACAATCAATCATTCAGATACACAATCAATCATTCAACTACACAATCAATCATTCAACTACACAATCAATCATTCAGATACACAATCAATCATGCAACTACACAATCAATCATTCAGATACACAATCAATCATTCAACTACACAATCAATCATTCAACTACACAATCAATCATTCAGATACACAATCAATCATTCAACTACACAATCAATCAATCAGATACACAATCAATCATTCAGATACACAATCAATCATTCAGATACACAATCAATCATTCAACTACACAATCAATCATTCAACTACACAATCAATCATTCAGATACATACTCAATCATTCAACTACACAATCAATCATTCAACTACACAATCAATCATTCAACTACACAATCAATCATTCAGATACACAATCAATCATTCAACTACACAATCAATCATTCAGATACACAATCAATCAATCAATCAGATACACAATCAATCATTCAACTACACAATCAATCAATCAGATACACAATCAATCATTCAACTACACAATCAAGCATTCAACTACACAATCAATCATTCAACTACACAATCAATCATTCAGATACACAATCAATCATTCAACTACACAATCAATCATTCAACTACACAATCAATCATTCAGATACACAATCAATCATTCAACTACACAATCAATCATTCAACTACACAATCAATCATTCAACTACACAATCAATCATTCAACTACACAATCAATCATTCAGATACACAATCAATCATTCAGCTACACAATCAATCATTCAGATACACAATCAATCATTCAACTACACAATCAATCATTCAACTACACAATCAATCATTCAGATACACAATCAATCATTCAAATACACAATCAATCATTCAACTACACAATAAATCATTCAACTACACAATCAATCATTCAGATACACAATCAATCATTCAGATACACAATCAATCATTCAGATACACAATCAATCATTCAAATACACAATCAATCATTCAACTACACAATCAATCATTCAAATACACAATCAATCATTCAAATACACAATCAATCATTCAACTACACAATCAATCATTCAACTACACAATCAATCATTCAACTACACAATCAATCATTCAGATACACAATCAATCATTCAACTACACAATCAATCATTCAGATACACAATCAATCATTCAACTACACAATCAATCATTCAACTACACAATCAATCATTCAGATACACAATCAATCATTCAACTACACAATCAATCAATCAGATACACAATCAATCATTCAACTACACAATCAATCATTCAACTACACAATCAATCATTCAGATACACAATCAATCATTCAAATACACAATCAATCATTCAACTACACAATCAATCATTCAACTACACAATCAATCATTCAACTACACAATCAATCATTCAACTACACAATCAATCATTCAGATACACAATCAATCATTCAACTACACAATCAATCATTCAGATACACAATCAATCATTCAACTACACAATCAATCATTCAACTACACAATCAATCATTCAGATACACAATCAATCATTCAACTACACAATCAATCAATCAGATACACAATCAATCATTCAACTACACAATCAATCATTCAGATACACAATCAATCATTCAACTACACAATCAATCATTCAACTACACAATCAATCATTCAGATACACAATCAATCATTCAAATACACAATCAATCATTCAACTACACAATCAATCATTCAACTACACAATCAATCATTCAACTACACAATCAATCATTCAGATACACAATCATTCAACTACACAATCAATCATTCAACTACACAATCAATCATTCAGATACACAATCAATCATTCAACTACACAATCAATCATTCAACTACACAATCAATCATTCAGATACACAATCAATCATGCAACTACACAATCAATCATTCAGATACACAATCAATCATTCAACTACACAATCAATCATTCAACTACACAATCAATCATTCAGATACACAATCAATCATTCAACTACACAATCAATCAATCAGATACACAATCAATCATTCAGATACACAATCAATCATTCAGATACACAATCAATCATTCAACTACACAATCAATCATTCAACTACACAATCAATCATTCAGATACATACTCAATCATTCAACTACACAATCAATCATTCAACTACACAATCAATCATTCAACTACACAATCAATCATTCAGATACACAATCAATCATTCAACTACACAATCAATCATTCAGATACACAATCAATCAATCAATCAGATACACAATCAATCATTCAACTACACAATCAATCATTCAACTACACAATCAATCATTCAACTACACAATCAATCATTCAACTACACAATCAATCATTCAACTACACAATCAATCATTCAGATACACAATCAATCATTCAACTACACAATCAATCATTCAACTACACAATCAATCATTCAGATACATACTCAATCATTCAACTACACAATCAATCATTCAACTACACAATCAATCATTCAACTACACAATCAATCATTCAGAAACACAATCAATCATTCAACTACACAATCAATCATTCAACTACACAATCAATCATTCAACTACACAATCAATCATTCAGATACACAATCAATCAATCAATCAGATACACAATCAATCATTCAACTACACAATCAATCATTCAACTACACAATCAATCAATCAGATACACAATCAATCATTTAACTACACAATCAATCATTCAACTACACAATCAATCATTCAACTACACAATCAATCATTCAACTACACAATCAATCATTCAACTACACAATCAATCATTCAGATACACAATCAATCATTCAACTACACAATCAATCATTCAGATACACAATCAATCATTCAACTACACAATCAATCATTCAACTACACAATCAATCACTCAGATACACAATCAATCATTCAACTACACAATCAATCAATCAGATACACAATCAATCATTCAACTACACAATCAATCATTCAGATACACAATCAATCATTCAACTACACAATCAATCATTCAACTACACAATCAATCATTCAGATACACAATCAATCATTCAAATACACAATCAATCATTCAACTACACAATCAATCATTCAACTACACAATCAATCATTCAACTACACAATCAATCATTCAGATACACAATCATTCAACTACACAATCAATCATTCAACTACACAATCAATCATTCAGATACACAATCAATCATTCAACTACACAATCAATCATTCAGATACATACTCAATCATTCAACTACACAATCAATCATTCAACTACACAATCAATCATTCAACTACACAATCAATCATTCAGATACACAATCAATCATTCAACTACACAATCAATCATTCAGATACACAATCAATCATCATCAGATACACAATCAATCATTCAACTACACAATCAATCATTCAACTACACAATCAATCATTCAACTACACAATCAATCATTCAACTACACAATCAATCATTCAACTACACAATCAATCATTCAGATACACAATCAATCATTCAACTACACAATCAATCATTCAACTACACAATCAATCATTCAGATACATACTCAATCATTCAACTACACAATCAATCATTCAACTACACAATCAATCATTCAACTACACAATCAATCATTCAGAAACACAATCAATCATTCAACTACACAATCAATCATTCAACTACACAATCAATCATTCAACTACACAATCAATCATTCAGATACACAATCAATCAATCAATCAGATACACAATCAATCATTCAACTACACAATCAATCATTCAACTACACAATCAATCAATCAGATACACAATCAATCATTTAACTACACAATCAATCATTCAACTACACAATCAATCATTCAACTACACAATCAATCATTCAGATACACAATCAATCATTCAACTACACAATCAATCATTCAACTACACAATCAATCATTCAACTACACAATCAATCATTCAGATACACAATCAATCATTCAGCTACACAATCAATCATTCAGATACACAATCAATCATTCAACTACACAATCAATCATTCAACTACACAATCAATCATTCAGATACACAATCAATCATTCAAATACACAATCAATCATTCAACTACACAATAAATCATTCAACTACACAATCAATCATTCAGATACACAATCAATCATTCAGATACACAATCAATCATTCAGATACACAATCAATCATTCAAATACACAATCAATCATTCAACTACACAATCAATCATTCAAATACACAATCAATCATTCAAATACACAATCAATCATTCAACTACACAATCAATCATTCAACTACACAATCAATCATTCAACTACACAATCAATCATTCAGATACACAATCAATCATTCAACTACACAATCAATCATTCAGATACACAATCAATCATTCATCTACACAATCAATCATTCAACTACACCATCAATCATTCAGATACACAATCAATCATTCAACTACACAATCAATCAATCAGATACACAATCAATCATTCAACTACACAATCAATCATTCAGATACACAATCAATCAATCAATCAGATACACAATCAATCATTCAACTACACAATCAATCATTCAACTACACAATCAATCATTCAACTACACAATCAATCATTCAACTACACAATCAATCATTCAACTACACAATCAATCATTCAGATACACAATCAATCATTCAACTACACAATCAATCATTCAACTACACAATCAATCATTCAGATACATACTCAATCATTCAACTACACAATCAATCATTCAACTACACAATCAATCATTCAACTACACAATCAATCATTCAGAAACACAATCAATCATTCAACTACACAATCAATCATTCAACTACACAATCAATCATTCAACTACACAATCAATCATTCAGATACACAATCAATCAATCAATCAGATACACAATCAATCATTCAACTACACAATCAATCATTCAACTACACAATCAATCAATCAGATACACAATCAATCATTTAACTACACAATCAATCATTCAACTACACAATCAATCATTCAACTACACAATCAATCATTCAGATACACAATCAATCATTCAACTACACAATCAATCATTCAACTACACAATCAATCATTCAACTACACAATCAATCATTCAACTACACAATCAATCATTCAGATACACAATCAATCATTCAGCTACACAATCAATCATTCAGATACACAATCAATCATTCAACTACACAATCAATCATTCAACTACACAATCAATCATTCAGATACACAATCAATCATTCAAATACACAATCAATCATTCAACTACACAATAAATCATTCAACTACACAATCAATCATTCAGATACACAATCAATCATTCAGATACACAATCAATCATTCAGATACACAATCAATCATTCAAATACACAATCAATCATTCAACTACACAATCAATCATTCAAATACACAATCAATCATTCAAATACACAATCAATCATTCAACTACACAATCAATCATTCAACTACACAATCAATCATTCAACTACACAATCAATCATTCAGATACACAATCAATCATTCAACTACACAATCAATCATTCAGATACACAATCAATCATTCATCTACACAATCAATCATTCAACTACACAATCAATCATTCAGATACACAATCAATCATTCAACTACACAATCAATCAATCAGATACACAATCAATCATTCAACTACACAATCAATCATTCAACTACACAATCAATCATTCAGATACACAATCAATCATTCAAATACACAATCAATCATTCAACTACACAATCAATCATTCAACTACACAATCAATCATTCAACTACACAATCAATCATTCAACTACACAATCAATCATTCAGATACACAATCAATCATTCAACTACACAATCAATCATTCAGATACACAATCAATCATTCAACTACACAATCAATCATTTAACTACACAATCAATCATTCAGATACACAATCATTCAACTACACAATCAATCAATCAGATACACAATCAATCATTCAACTACACAATCAATCATTCAGATACACAATCAATCATTCAACTACACAATCAATCATTCAACTACACAATCAATCATTCAGATACACAATCAATCATTCAACTACACAATCAATCATTCAACTACACAATCAATCAATCAGATACACAATCAATCATTCAACTACACAATCAATCATTCAGATACACAATCAATCATTCAGCTACACAATCAATCATTCAGATACACAATCAATCATTCAGATACACAATCAATCATTCAGCTACACAATCAATCATTCAACTACACAATCAATCATTCAACTACACAATCAATCATTCAACTACACAATCAATCATTCAGATACACAATCAATCAATCAGATACACAATCAATCATTCAACTACACAATCAATCATTCAGATACACAATCAATCATTCAACTACACAATCAATCATTCAACTACACAATCAATCATTCAGATACACAATCAATCATTCAAATACACAATCAATCATTCAACTACACAATCAATCATTCAACTACACAATCAATCATTCAACTACACAATCAATCATTCAGATACACAATCATTCAACTACACAATCAATCATTCAACTACACAATCAATCATTTAACTACACAATCAATCATTCAGATACACAATCAATCATTCAACTACACAATCAATCAATCAGATACACAATCAATCATTCAACTACACAATCAATCATTCAGATACACAATCAATCATTCAACTACACAATCAATCATTCAACTACACAATCAATCATTCAGATACACAATCAATCATTCAACTACACAATCAATCATTCAACTACACAATCAATCATCAGATACACAATCAATCATTCAACTACACAATCAATCATTCAGATACACAATCAATCATTCAACTACACAATCAATCATTCAACTACACAATCAATCATTCAGATACACAATCAATCATTCAACTACACAATCAATCATTCAGATACACAATCAATCATTCAGCTACACAATCAATCATTCAACTACACAATCAATCATTCAACTACACAATCAATCATTCAACTACACAATCAATCATTCAGATACACAATCAATCAATCAGATACACAATCAATCATTCAACTACACAATCAATCATTCAGATACACAATCAATCATTCAACTACACAATCAATCATTCAACTACACAATCAATCATTCAGATACACAATCAATCATTCAAATACACAATCAATCATTCAACTACACAATCAATCATTCAACTACACAATCAATCATTCAACTACACAATCAATCATTCAGATACACAATCATTCAACTACACAATCAATCATTCAACTACACAATCAATCATTCAGATACACAATCAATCATTCAACTACACAATCAATCATTCAACTACACAATCAATCATTCAGATACACAATCAATCATGCAACTACACAATCAATCATTCAGATACACAATCAATCATTCAACTACACAATCAATCATTCAACTACACAATCAATCATTCAGATACACAATCAATCATTCAACTACACAATCAATCAATCAGATACACAATCAATCATTCAGATACACAATCAATCATTCAGATACACAATCAATCATTCAACTACACAATCAATCATTCAACTACACAATCAATCATTCAGATACATACTCAATCATTCAACTACACAATCAATCATTCAACTACACAATCAATCATTCAACTACACAATCAATCATTCAGATACACAATCAATCATTCAACTACACAATCAATCATTCAGATACACAATCAATCAATCAATCAGATACACAATCAATCATTCAACTACACAATCAATCATTCAACTACACAATCAATCATTCAACTACACAATCAATCATTCAACTACACAATCAATCATTCAACTACACAATCAATCATTCAGATACACAATCAATCATTCAACTACACAATCAATCATTCAACTACACAATCAATCATTCAGATACATACTCAATCATTCAACTACACAATCAATCATTCAACTACACAATCAATCATTCAGAAACACAATCAATCATTCAACTACACAATCAATCATTCAACTACACAATCAATCATTCAACTACACAATCAATCATTCAGATACACAATCAATCAATCAATCAGATACACAATCAATCATTCAACTACACAATCAATCATTCAACTACACAATCAATCAATCAGATACACAATCAATCATTTAACTACACAATCAATCATTCAACTACACAATCAATCATTCAACTACACAATCAATCATTCAACTACACAATCAATCATTCAGATACACAATCAATCATTCAACTACACAATCAATCATTCAGATACACAATCAATCATTCAACTACACAATCAATCATTCAACTACACAATCAATCATTCAGATACACAATCAATCATTCAACTACACAATCAATCAATCAGATACACAATCAATCATTCAACTACACAATCAATCATTCAGATACACAATCAATCATTCAACTACACAATCAATCATTCAACTACACAATCAATCATTCAGATACACAATCAATCATTCAAATACACAATCAATCATTCAACTACACAATCAATCATTCAACTACACAATCAATCATTCAACTACACAATCAATCATTCAGATACACAATCATTCAACTACACAATCAATCATTCAACTACACAATCAATCATTCAGATACACAATCAATCATTCAACTACACAATCAATCATTCAGATACATACTCAATCATTCAACTACACAATCAATCATTCAACTACACAATCAATCATTCAACTACACAATCAATCATTCAGATACACAATCAATCATTCAACTACACAATCAATCATTCAGATACACACACAATCAATCAATCAGATACACAATCAATCATTCAACTACACAATCAATCATTCAGATACACAATCAATCAATCAATCAGATACACAATCAATCATTCAACTACACAATCAATCATTCAACTACACAATCAATCATTCAACTACACAATCAATCATTCAACTACACAATCAATCATTCAACTACACAATCAATCATTCAGATACACAATCAATCATTCAACTACACAATCAATCATTCAACTACACAATCAATCATTCAGATACATACTCAATCATTCAACTACACAATCAATCATTCAACTACACAATCAATCATTCAACTACACAATCAATCATTCAGAAACACAATCAATCATTCAACTACACAATCAATCATTCAACTACACAATCAATCATTCAACTACACAATCAATCATTCAGATACACAATCAATCAATCAATCAGATACACAATCAATCATTCAACTACACAATCAATCATTCAACTACACAATCAATCAATCAGATACACAATCAATCATTTAACTACACAATCAATCATTCAACTACACAATCAATCATTCAACTACACAATCAATCATTCAGATACACAATCAATCATTCAACTACACAATCAATCATTCAACTACACAATCAATCATTCAACTACACAATCAATCATTCAACTACACAATCAATCATTCAGATACACAATCAATCATTCAGCTACACAATCAATCATTCAGATACACAATCAATCATTCAACTACACAATCAATCATTCAACTACACAATCAATCATTCAGATACACAATCAATCATTCAAATACACAATCAATCATTCAACTACACAATAAATCATTCAACTACACAATCAATCATTCAGATACACAATCAATCATTCAGATACACAATCAATCATTCAGATACACAATCAATCATTCAAATACACAATCAATCATTCAACTACACAATCAATCATTCAAATACACAATCAATCATTCAAATACACAATCAATCATTCAACTACACAATCAATCATTCAACTACACAATCAATCATTCAACTACACAATCAATCATTCAGATACACAATCAATCATTCAACTACACAATCAATCATTCAGATACACAATCAATCATTCATCTACACAATCAATCATTCAACTACACAATCAATCATTCAGATACACAATCAATCATTCAACTACACAATCAATCAATCAGATACACAATCAATCATTCAACTACACAATCAATCATTCAACTACACAATCAATCATTCAGATACACAATCAATCATTCAAATACACAATCAATCATTCAACTACACAATCAATCATTCAACTACACAATCAATCATTCAACTACACAATCAATCATTCAACTACACAATCAATCATTCAGATACACAATCAATCATTCAACTACACAATCAATCATTCAGATACACAATCAATCATTCAACTACACAATCAATCATTTAACTACACAATCAATCATTCAGATACACAATCAATCATTCAACTACACAATCAATCAATCAGATACACAATCAATCATTCAACTACACAATCAATCATTCAGATACACAATCAATCATTCAACTACACAATCAATCATTCAACTACACAATCAATCATTCAGATACACAATCAATCATTCAACTACACAATCAATCATTCAACTACACAATCAATCAATCAGATACACAATCAATCATTCAACTACACAATCAATCATTCAGATACACAATCAATCATTCAACTACACAATCAATCATTCAACTACACAATCAATCATTCAGATACACAATCAATCATTCAAATACACAATCAATCATTCAACTACACAATCAATCATTCAGATACACAATCAATCATTCAACTACACAATCAATCATTCAACTACACAATCAATCATTCAACTACACAATCAATCATTCAGATAAATATGTTTTATGTGTTTCAGAAAGAGCGAGGCAGCTGGAGGATTCTGCTAAGCCCCGCCTTCAGGAGGACGACTCTGCTGCTGTGGTACTCATGGTGAGTACTTTAACATATACTGAGTATTAATACCTCTCTGCTGCTGTGGTACTCATGGTGAGTACTTTAACATATACTGAGTATTAATATCTCTCTGCTGCTGTGGTACTCATGGTGAGTACTTTAACATATACTGAGTATTAATACCTCTCTGCTGCTGTGGTACTCATGGTGAGTACTTTAACATATACTGAGTATTAATACTTCTCTGTGGTGCCTTCAGGTTCGTGGCGTCCTTTGCATACTACGGCTCGGTGCTCAGCAGCTCGGAGCTGCTGGAGAAGAACCTGCTGTGTGTGACGGACCCGGACCCTGAACACCTCGTCAAACACACGCACCCCGACGGACTCTGTTTCTGCATCCCGTTCAAGAACAACGACTACCAGACGCTGCTCATCAGCTGCCTGGGGGAGGTCGCCCGTAAGGACCACATCCTGTGCTGACAAGGGTCTAAATGAGACCACTAAACGCCCAACATTAGCCTCCTTTAGCTTAGCGGTGGTGACGTGAAGTCATGTGACTGTGCTGTAGTTCCTTTATAGCCCAACATTAGCCTCCTTTAGCTTAGCGGTGGTGACGTGAAGTCATGTGACCGTGCTGTAGTTCCTTTATAGACCAACATTAGCCTCCTTTAGCTTAGCGGTGGTGACGTGAAGTCATGTGACCGTGCTGTAGTTCCTTTATAGACCAACATTAGCCACCTTTAGCTTAGCGGTGGTGACGTGAAGTCATGTGACCGTGCTGTAGTTCCTTTATAGCCCAACATTAGCCTCCTTTAGCTTAGCGGTGGTGACGTGAAGTCATGTGACCGTGCTGTAGTTCCTTTATAGCCCAACATTAGCCACCTTTAGCTTAGCGGTGGTGACGTGAAGTCATGTGACTGTGCTGTAGTTCCTTTATAGCCCAACATTAGCCTCCTTTAGCTTAGCGGTGGTGACGTGAAGTCATGTGACCGTGCTGTAGTTCCTTTATAGACCAACATTAGCCACCTTTAGCTTAGCGGTGGTGACGTGAAGTCATGTGACCGTGCTGTAGTTCCTTTATAGCCCAACATTAGCCACCTTTTAGCTTAGCGGTGGTGACGTGAAGTCATGTGACCGTGCTGTAGTTCCTTTATAGCCCAACATTAGCCTCCTTTAGCTTAGCGGTGGTGACGTGAAGTCATGTGACCGTGCTGTAGTTCCTTTACAGCCCAACATTAGCCTCCTTTAGCTTAGCGGTGGTGACGTGAAGTCATGTGACCGTGCTGTAGTTCCTTTACAGCCCAACATTAGCCTCCTTTAGCTTAGCGGTGGTGACGTGAAGTCATGTGACCGTGCTGTAGTTCCTTTACAGCCCAACATTAGCCTCCTCTAGCTTAGCGGTGGTGACGTGAAGTCATGTGACCGTGCTGTAGTTCCTTTATAGCCCAACATTAGCCTCCTTTAGCTTAGCGGTGGTGACGTGAAGTCATGTGACCGTGCTGTAGTTCCTTTATAGCCCAACATTAGCCTCCTTTAGCTTAGCGGTGGTGACGTGAAGTCGTGTGACCGTGCTGTAGCTCCTTTATAGCTCAACATTAGCCTCCTTTAGCTTAGCGGTGGTGACGTACTTTCTTTATAACGTGTCCTTCTTCCTCTCAGTTGTTCCTGTAAACATCTGTCTGCTGAACATTTTTGGACGGAAGTTGAGTATGACCATGCTGCAGCTGGTGGCGGCCATGTTGTTCATGTTGCTCAACATCTGCTCCTCCATGTGAGTAACTCTGAGGACCATTCATCCGTTTATGAGGACCTCTGATCTGTTTGAGGACCTCTGATCTGTTTATGAGGACCTCTGATCTGTTTATGAGGACCTCTGATCTGTTTGAGGACCTCTGATCTGTTTATGAGGACCTCTGATCTGTTTGAGGACCTCTGGTTCTGATCTGGTTCTGATCTGGTTCTGATCCTCCGCAGGTTTGGCTTCACGGTCCTGCTGTTCCTGCTGCGCGCGCTGGTCTCCATGAACTTTAGCGTGGTTTATATCTACACGGCTGAGGTACGTCAGGATCTACTTTATCATTCATTTAAATATAAATACACGATAAACATCACGACGTCTCTCAGGTGTATCCCACGGTGGCTCGCTCTCTGGGGATGGGCTTCTGCACGAGCTTCAGCCGCATCGGAGGGATGATCGCCCCCTTCATCGCTCAGGTGAGTTCAGGGTCCCTCAGAGAGTCGGGTGTGTTCAGGGTCCTCTTATAGAGTCAGGTGTGTTCAGGGTCCCTCAGAGAGTCAGGTGTGTTCAGGGTCCTCTTATAGAGTCAGGTGTGTTCAGGGTCCCTCAGAGAGTCTGGTGTGTTCAGGGTCCTCTTATAGAGTCAGGTGTGTTCAGGGTCCCTCAGAGAGTCAGGTGTGTTCAGGGTCCTCTTATAGAGTCAGGTGTGTTCAGGGTCCCTCAGAGAGTCAGGTGTGTTCAGGGTCCTCTTATAGAGTCAGGTGTGTTCAGGGTCCCTCAGAGAGTCAGGTGTGTTCAGGGTCCTCTGATAGAGTCGTACAGGTGCATTTCAGGGGTTTTCTCTGTGTGTGCTTCAGGTGCTGATGTCCCAGTCGGTGGTTCTGGCTCTCGGCCCGTTTGCAGTGACCTGTGTGATCTGCGCTCTGGGGAACTTCCTGCTGCCGATCGAGACTCGAGGACGAGCTCTGCTGGTGAGAGACGCTATTAACGAGTGGGCCGGGCATTGTGGGTAAAATTAACTAAAGTTAACGAGAATTTGTATTTTTCTGAATTCTTCCTCGCAATGTTTTAACTTATAATTGTTTGTTTATCTGATAAAGTTACAACTTTAATTTCACCAAATATCTATGAAATGCAGCACAATGAGACAATATTTGAAGCATTTTTATTTACTTTTTAATCGTAAACGAGTTAAACATTTCAATACCCATGTTTTCTTGTCATTTAGAAAAGATTTAGATTTGTTCATTCAGAAAAAGATTCTCATCATTTCACAACTTTTAACATTTTTTCCGCAATTCTATCAGTATTTTATTAAATATACTTTTCTATTTGAATCCTCAAGATTTATTTCTTCTCCGACAAAAGCCTGAAATATATTTAGAAATATCAGTTTTATTCAAAATGTTGAAACCTTTATTTCTGTGTTTTCAGCAGAACTCCTGACGACGTGTGACGCCGAGGCTCGTGAATAAACGCTGCGATTGAAAGAGTTTCTGATAAATGATCAATAATATAATATGTATCTCAAGCTGTTTTGTTTAAACGCGAGGCACCTTATTGACATTTAAATAACGTTTTTGGCACAAAGTTTATATCATGAAAATGTTTTTAAAATATCTGAAAAATATAAAATCTGAATTAAAAACTCCTGAGCAACCAAAGTCTTTCATCAGTTATGAAACGTCCAGGTGGTGGCGCTGCTGCAGGAAGAGAAGAAGAAGGTCAGAGCTCGTTAAGCTCGTTAGCTCGTTAGCTCGTTAGCGTGGATACAGATTACTGTGTCCGTGTGTGTGTGTGTGTGTGTGTGTGTGTGTGTGTGTGATTAGAGTGGATTTAGACGTCGGCTGCAGAGGGAGAGCGGCTCGGAGACGTGAGTAACACACCGATCATTTCACACATTTACATTAAAACTGTGTGTCTTTACAGGTTCAATATGGAGTGTGTGTGTGTGTGTGTGTGTGTGTGTGTGTGTGTGTGTGTGTGTGTGTGTGTGTGTGTGTGTGTGTGTGTGTGTGTGTGTGTGTGTGTGTGGTGTGTGTGTGTGTGTGTGTGTGTGTGTGTGTGTGTGTGTGTGTGTGTGTGTGTGTGTGTGTGTGTGTGTGTGTGTGTGTGTGTGTGTGTGTGTGTGTGTGTGTGTGTGTGTGTGGTGTGTGTGTGTGTGTGTGTGTGTGTGTGTGTGTGTGTGTGTGTGTGTGTGTGTGTGTGTGTGCTGATAGAGCTGTGGTATGTGAAGCTCTTTGTTTCCATTCAGTGTGAGTGTGACACACACACACGTTGTTGTTTGAGTCCTCCAAGAATGAGCTGGATCCCATCAGTGACATCATCATCAGGTGACGCCCCCCTCAATGGTGCCCTGCAGCCTCCGGGGTCACCATGGGAGACGAGTCGTACCCAGAATGCCGAGCGCAGCAGCTGTTTGACGGCTTCGTGTCGGCGGCGTCCTGCAGGGCGGCGCTGTGGAGCTTCAGTCAGCTGACCGACCTGCTGCAGCTGGGGAGAGAAGAGCCTCCTTATCGACCAATCAGACGCCAGCTCGGCTACTGGAAGGCCGACGCTCTGGGGGCCAAACTGGAGAGGAGGGCGGCGAGGCCGGAGTACCAGGGGCCCAGCAGGAAGACCACCGTACGTATTACTGCTGGGTCCCTGAAGGCAGCATTGTTAGGACGTATTACTGCTGGGTCCCTGAAGGCAGCATCGTTAGGACGTATTACTGTAGAGTCCCTGAAGTCAGCATCGTTAGGACGTATTACTACAGAGTCCCTGAAGGCAGCATCGTTAGGACGTATTACTGTAGAGTCCCTGAAGGCAGCATCGTTAGGACGTATTACTGCAGGGTCCCTGAAGGCAGCATCGTTAGGACGTATTACTGTAGAGTCCCTGAAGGCAGCATCGTTAGGACGTATTACTGCAGGGTCCCTGAAGGCAGCATCGTTAGGACGTATTACTGTAGAGGAACTAGTTATCTGTACCTGTAGAGGAACTAGTTATCTCTACCAGTAGAGGAACTAGTTATCTCTACCTGTAGAGGAACTAGTTATCTCTACCTGTAGAGGAACTAGTTATCTGTACCTGTAGAGGAACTAGTTATCTGTACCTGTAGAGGAACTAGTTATCTGTACCTGTAGAGGAACTAGTTATCTCTACCTGTAGAGGAACTAGTTATCTCTACCTGTAGAGGAACTAGTTATCTCTACCTGTAGAGGAACTAGTTATCTCTACCTGTAGAGGAACTAGTTATCTCTACCTGTAGAGGAACTAGTTATCTCTACCTGTAGAGGAACTAGTTATCTCTACCTGTAGAGGAACTAGTTATCTGTACCTGTAGAGGAACTAGTTATCTCTACCTGTAGAGGAACTAGTTATCTGTACCTGTAGAGGAACTAGTTATCTCTACCTGTAGAGGAACTAGTTATCTGTACCTGTAGAGGAACTAGTTATCTGTACCTGTAGAGGAACTAGTTATCTGTACCTGTAGAGGAACTAGTTATCTCTACCTGTAGAGGAACTAGTTATCTGTACCTGTAGAGGAACTAGTTATCTCTACCTGTAGAGGAACTAGTTATCTCTACCTGTAGAGGAACTAGTTATCTGTACCTGTAGAGGAACTAGTTATCTCTACCTGTAGAGGAACTAGTTATCTCTACCTGTAGAGGAACTAGTTATCTCTACCTGTAGAGGAACTAGTTATCTGTACCTGTAGAGGAACTAGTTATCTCTACCAGTAGAGGAACTAGTTATCTCTACCTGTAGAGGAACTAGTTATCTCTACCTGTAGAGGAACTAGTTATCTCTACCTGTAGAGGAACTAGTTATCTGTACCTGTAGAGGAACTAGTTATCTCTACCAGTAGAGGAACTAGTTATCTCTACCTGTAGAGGAACTAGTTATCTCTACCTGTAGAGGAACTAGTTATCTCTACCTGCAGAGGAACTAGTTATCTGTACCTGTAGAGGAACTAGTTATCTCTACCTGCAGAGGAACTAGTTATCTCTACCTGCAGAGGAACTAGTTATCTGTACCTGTAGAGGAACTAGTTATCTCTACCTGTAGAGGAACTAGTTATCTCTACCTGTAGAGGAACTAGTTATCTCTACCTGTAGAGGAACTAGTTATCTGTACCTGTAGAGGAACTAGTTATCTCTACCAGTAGAGGAACTAGTTATCTCTACAGGTAGAGGAACCAGTTATCTCTACCTGTAGAGGAACTAGTTATCTCTACCTGCAGAGGAACTAGTTATCTCTACCTGTAGAGGAACTAGTTATCTGTACCTGTAGAGGAACTAGTTATCTCTACCAGTAGAGGAACTAGTTATCTGTACCTGTAGAGGAACTAGTTATCTGTACCTGTAGAGGAACTAGTTATCTGTACCTGTAGAGGAACTAGTTATCTCTACCAGTAGAGGAACTAGTTATCTGTACCTGTAGAGGAACTAGTTATCTCTACCAGTAGAGGAACTAGTTATCTGTACCTGTAGAGGAACTAGTTATCTCTACCTGTAGAGGAACTAGTTATCTGTACCTGTAGAGGAACTAGTTATCTCTACCTGTAGAGGAACTAGTTATCTCTACCAGTAGAGGAACTAGTTATCTCTACCTGTAGAGGAACTAGTTATCTCTACCAGTAGAGGAACTAGTTATCTGTACCTGTAGAGGAACTAGTTATCTGTACCTGTAGAGGAACTAGTTATCTGTACCTGTAGAGGAACTAGTTATCTGTACCTGTAGAGGAACTAGTTATCTGTACCTGTAGAGGAACTAGTTATCTGTACCTGTAGAGGAACTAGTTATCTGTACCTGTAGAGGAACTAGTTATCTGTACCTGTCGAGGAACTAGTTATCTGTACCTGTAGAGGAACTAGTTATCTGTACCTGTAGAGGAACTAGTTATCTGTACCTGTCGAGGAACTAGTTATCTGTACCTGTAGAGGAACTAGTTATCTGTACCTGTAGAGGAACTAGTTATCTCTACCAGTAGAGGAACTAGTTATCTGTACCTGTAGAGGAACTAGTTATCTCTACCTGTAGAGGAACTAGTTATCTGTACCTGTAGAGGAACTAGTTATCTGTACCTGTAGAGGAACTAGTTATCTCTACCAGTAGAGGAACTAGTTATCTGTACCTGTAGAGGAACTAGTTATCTGTACCTGTAGAGGAACTAGTTATCTCTACCAGTAGAGGAACTAGTTATCTGTACCTGTAGAGGAACTAGTTATCTCCACCTGTAGAGGAACTAGTTATCTGTACCTGTAGAGGAACTAGTTATCTCTACCAGTAGAGGAACTAGTTATCTGTACCTGTAGAGGAACTAGTTATCTCTACCTGTAGAGGAACTAGTTATCTGTACCTGTAGAGGAACTAGTTATCTGTACCTGTAGAGGAACTAGTTATCTCTACCAGTAGAGGAACTAGTTATCTGTACCTGTAGAGGAACTAGTTATCTCTACCAGTAGAGGAACTAGTTATCTGTACCTGTAGAGGAACTAGTTATCTCTACCTGTAGAGGAACTAGTTATCTGTACCTGTAGAGGAACTAGTTATCTGTACCTGTAGAGGAACTAGTTATCTCTACCAGTAGAGGAACTAGTTATCTGTACCTGTAGAGGAACTAGTTATCTCTACCCGTAGAGGAACTAGTTATCTCTACCTGTAGAGGAACTAGTTATCTCTACCTGTAGAGGAACTAGTTATCTCTACCTGTAGAGGAACTAGTTATCTGTACCTGTAGAGGAACTAGTTATCTGTACCTGTAGAGGAACTAGTTATCTGTACCTGTAGAGGAACTAGTTATCTCTACCTGTAGAGGAACTAGTTATCTGTACCTGTAGAGGAACTAGTTATCTGTACCTGTAGAGGAACTAGTTATCTCTACCTGTAGAGGAACTAGTTATCTGTACCTGTAGAGGAACTAGTTATCTGTACCTGTAGAGGAACTAGTTATCTGTACCTGTAGAGGAACTAGTTATCTCTACCTGTAGAGGAACTAGTTATCTGTACCTGTAGAGGAACTAGTTATCTGTACCTGTAGAGGAACTAGTTATCTCTACCTGTAGAGGAACTAGTTATCTGTACCTGTAGAGGAACTAGTTATCTGTACCTGTAGAGGAACTAGTTATCTCTACCTGTAGAGGAACTAGTTATCTGTACCTGTAGAGGAACTAGTTATCTGTACCTGTAGAGGAACTAGTTATCTCTACCTGTAGAGGAACTAGTTATCTGTACCTGTAGAGGAACTAGTTATCTCTACCTGTAGAGGAACTAGTTATCTCTACCTGTAGAGGAACTAGTTATCTCTACCTGTAGAGGAACTAGTTATCTCTACCTGTAGAGGAACTAGTTATCTCTACCTGTAGAGGAACTAGTTATCTCTACCTGTAGAGGTACTAGTTATCTGTACCTGTAGAGGAACTAGTTATCTGTACCTGTAGAGGAACTAGTTATCTCTACCTGTAGAGGAACTAGTTATCTCTACCTGTAGAGGAACTAGTTATCTGTACCTGTAGAGGAACTAGTTATCTGTACCTGTAGAGGAACTAGTTATCTCTACCTGTAGAGGAACTAGTTATCTGTACCTGTAGAGGAACTAGTTATCTCTACCTGTAGAGGAACTAGTTATCTCTACCTGTAGAGGAACTAGTTATCTGTACCTGTAGAGGAACTAGTTATCTCTACCTGTAGAGGAACTAGTTATCTCTACCTGTAGAGGAACTAGTTATCTCTACCTGTAGAGGAACTAACTGTCTCTACCTGTAGAGACCCTGAAGGCAGCATCGTCAGGACTCTTTACTCACCAACTGCTCTGTGATTGGGCAGTGCGTGGTGGTGGGGGCGGGGCCCTGTGGTCTCCGGGCAGCAGTGGAGCTCAGGTTCCTCGGGGCCCGGGTGGTTCTCCTGGAGAAGAGGGACTGCTTCTCCCGGAACAACGTTCTGCACCTGTGGCCCTTCACCATCCACGACCTCAGGGGCCTCGGAGCCAAGAGGTTCTATGGGAGGTTCTGCGTCGGAGCCATCGACCACATCAGTGAGTCAACGGGTTAAAGAGTCATCCACAGGTTAAAGAGTCATCCACGGGTTAAAGAGTCATTCACGGGTTAAAGAGTCATCCACAGGTTAAAGAGTCATCCACAGGTTAAAGAGTCATTCACGGGTTAAAGAGTCATCAGCAGGTTAAAGAGTCATTCACAGGTTAAAGAGTCATCCACGGGTTAAAGAGTCATCCACGGGTTAAAGAGTCATCCACGGGTTAAAGAGTCATCCACGGGTTAAAGAGTCATCCACGGGTTAAAGAGTCATCCACGGGTTAAAGAGTCATCCACGGGTTAAAGAGTCATCCACGGGTTAAAGAGTCATCCACGGGTTAAAGAGTCATCCACGGGTTAAAGAGTCATCCACGGGTTAAAGAGTCATCAGCAGGTTAAAGAGTCATCCACGGGTTAAAGAGTCATCCACAGGTTAAAGAGTCATCCACGGGTTAAAGAGTCATCGACGGGTTAAAGAGTCATCCACGGGTTAAAGAGTCATCCACGGGTTAAAGAGTCATCCACGGGTTAAAGAGTCATCCACAGGTTAAAGAGTCATTCACAGGTTAAAGAGTCATCCACGGGTTAAAGAGTCATTCACGGGTTAAAGAGTCATCCCCAGGTTAAAGAGTCATCCCCAGGTTAAAGAGTCATCCGCAGGTTAAAGAGTCATTCACAGGTTAAAGAGTCATCCACGGGTTAAAGAGTCATCCACGGGTTAAAGAGTCATCCACGGGTTAAAGAGTCATTCACGGGTTAAAGAGTCATCCCCGGGTTAAAGAGTCATCCGCAGGTTAAAGAGTCATCCACAGGTTAAAGAGTCATCCACAGGTTAAAGAGTCATTAAACAGGGAAAAGAGTCATTAACAGGTTAAAGAGTCATCAGCAGGTTAAAGAGTCATCCACAGGTTAAAGAGTCATCCACAGGTTAAATAGTCATCCACAGGTTAAAGAGTCATCCACAGGTTAAAGAGTCATCCACAGGTTAAAGAGTCATTAACAGGTTAAAGAGTCATCGACAGGTTAAAGAGTCATCGACAGGTTAAAGAGTCATCGACAGGTTAAAGAGTCATCGACAGGTTAAAGAGTCATCGACAGGTTAAAGAGTCATTAAACAGGGAAAAGAGTCATTAACAGGTTAAAGAGTCATCAGCAGGTTAAAGAGTCATCAGCAGGTTAAATAGTCATCCACAGGTTAAAGAGTCATCCACAGGTTAAAGAGTCATCCACAGGTTAAAGAGTCATCCACAGGTTAAAGAGTCATTAACAGGTTAAAGAGTCATTAACAGGTTAAAGAGTCATCAGCAGGTTAAAGAGTCATCCACAGGTTAAATAGTCATCCACAGGTTAAAGAGTCATCCACAGGTTAAAGAGTCATTGACAGGTTAAAGAGTCATCGACAGGTTAAAGAGTCATCTACAGGTTAAAGAGTCATCGACAGGTTAAAGAGTCATTAAACAGGGAAAAGAGTCATTAACAGGTTAAAGAGTCATCAGCAGGTTAAAGAGTCATCCACAGGTTAAATAGTCATCCACAGGTTAAAGAGTCATCCACGGGTTAAAGAGTCATCCACGGGTTAAAGAGTCATCCACGGGTTAAAGAGTCATCCACGGGTTAAAGAGTCATCCACAGGTTAAAGAGTCATCCACAGGTTAAAGAGTCATTAAACAGGTTAAATAGTCATCCACGGGTTAAAGAGTCATCCACGGGTTAAAGAGTCATCCACGGGTTAAAGAGTCATCCACAGGTTAAAGAGTCATCCACAGGTTAAAGAGTCATTAAACAGGGAAAAGAGTCATCCACAGGTTAAAGAGTAATTAACAGGTTAAAGAGTCATCAGCAGGTTAAAGAGTCATCCACAGGTTAAAGAGTCATCCACAGGTTAAAGAGTCATCCACAGGTTAAAGAGTCATCCACAGGTTAAAGAGTCATTAACAGGTTAAAGAGTCATCGACAGGTTAAAGAGTCATCCACAGGTTAAAGAGTCATCGACAGGTTAAAGAGTCATTAAACAGGGAAAAGAGTCATCCACAGGTTAAAGAGTCATCCACAGGTTAAAGAGTCATCCACAGGTTAAAGAGTCATCCACAGGTTAAAGAGTCATCCACAGGTTAAAGAGTCATCAGCAGGTTAAAGAGTCATCCACAGGTTAAAGAGTCATTAAAAAGGGAAAAGAGTCATTAAAAAGGGAAAAGAGTCATTAAAAAGGGAAAAGAGTCATCAACAGGTAAAAGAGTCATTAACAGGTAGTTATTATATGGTGTTAATCAATTTACAGAAACCAGTCCGAGTTCTCCTGTTTGTAACCAGACTCACCTGTGCAGGTATCCGGCAGCTGCAACTGGTTCTGCTGAAGGTGGCCCTGCTGCTCGGGGTGGAGGTTCACGTCAACGTGGAGTTCAAACACCTAAAGGAGCCTCCGGAGGAGCAGAGCCCCCGCAGTGAGGACTCTTTACACCTGTCTTACCTGCATGAGGTGTTGACCCTACCTGTCCTCATGTTGTCAGTATGAGGTGTTGACCCTACCTGTCCTCATGTTGTCTGTATAAGGTGTTGACCCTACCTGTCCTCATGTTGTCAGTATGAGGTGTTGACCCTACCTGTCCTCATGTTGTCAGTATGAGGTGTTGACCCTACATGTCCTCATGTTGTCTGCATGAGGTGTTGACCCTACCTGTCCTCATGTTGTCAGTATGAGGTGTTGACCCTACCTGTCCTCATGTTGTCAGTATGAGGTGTTGACCCTACCTGTCCTCATGTTGTCAGTATGAGGTGTTGACCCTACCTGTCCTCATGTTGTCAGTATGAGGTGTTGACCCTACCTGTCCTCATGTTGTCAGTATGAGGTGTTGACCCTACCTGTCCTCATGTTGTCAGTATGAGGTGTTGACCCTACATGTCCTCATGTTGTCTGTATAAGGTGTTGACCCTACCTGTCCTCATGTTGTCAGTATGAGGTGTTGACCCTACCTGTCCTCATGTTGTCAGTATGAGGTGTTGACCCTACATGTCCTCATGTTGTCAGTATGAGGTGTTGACCCTACCTGTCCTCATGTTGTCAGTATGAGGTGTTGACCCTACATGTCCTCATGTTGTCAGTATGAGGTGTTGACCCTACCTGTCCTCATGTTGTCAGTATGAGGTGTTGACCCTACCTGTCCTCATGTTGTCAGTATGAGGTGTTGACCCTACCTGTTTTCATGTTGTCAGTATGAGGTGTTGACCCTACCTGTCCTCATGTTGTCTTACCCCTATGAGGTGTTGACCCTACCTGTCCTCATGTTGTCAGTATGAGGTGTTGACCCTACCTGTCCTCATGTTGTCAGTATGAGGTGTTGACCCTATCTGTCCTCATGTTGTCAGTATGAGGTGTTGACCCTACCTGTCTTCATGTTGTCAGTATGAGGTGTTGACCCTACCTGTCCTCATGTTGTCAGTATGAGGTGTTGACCCTACCTGTCCTCATGTTGTCAGTATGAGGTGTTGACCCTACCTGTCCTCATGTTGTCAGTATGAGGTGTTGACCCTACCTGTCCTCATGTTGTCAGTATGAGGTGTTGACCCTACCTGTCCTCATGTTGTCAGTATGAGGTGTTGACCCTACCTGTCCTCATGTTGTCAGTATGAGGTGTTGACCCTACCTGTCCTCATGTTGTCAGTATGAGGTGTTGACCCTACCTGTCCTCATGTTGTCTGCATGAGGTGTTGACCCTACCTGTCCTCATGTTGTCAGTATGAGGTGTTGACCCTACCTGTCCTCATGTTGTCAGTATGAGGTGTTGACCCTACCTGTCCTCATGTTGTCAGTATGAGGTGTTGACCCTACCTGTCCTCATGTTGTCAGTATGAGGTGTTGACCCTACCTGTCCTCATGTTGTCAGTATGAGGTGTTGACCCTACCTGTCCTCATGTTGTCAGTATGAGGTGTTGACCCTACCTGTCCTCATGTTGTCAGTATGAGGTGTTGACCCTACCTGTTTTCATGTTGTCAGTATGAGGTGTTGACCCTACCTGTCCTCATGTTGTCTTACCCCTATGAGGTGTTGACCCTACCTGTCGTCATGTTGTCTGTATGAGGTGTTGACCCTACCTGTCCTCATGTTGTCTTACCCCTATGAGGTGTTGACCCTACCTGTCCTCATGTTGTCAGTATGAGGTGTTGACCCTACCTGTCTTCATGTTGTCAGTATGAGGTGTTGACCCTACCTGTCCTCATGTTGTCAGTATGAGCTGTTGACCCTACCTGTCCTCATGTTGTCAGTATGAGGTGTTGACCCTACCTGTCCTCATGTTGTCAGTATGAGGTGTTGACCCTACCTGTCCTCATGTTGTCAGTATGAGGTGTTGACCCTACCTGTCCTCATGTTGTCAGTATGAGGTGTTGACCCTACCTGTCCTCATGTTGTCTGTATGAGGTGTTGACCCTACCTGTCCTCATGTTGTCAGTATGAGGTGTTAACCCTACCTGTCCTCATGTTGTCAGTATGAGGTGTTGACCCTACCTGTCTTCATGTTATCAGTATGAGGTGTTGACCCTACCTGTCCTCATGTTGTCAGTATGAGCTGTTGACCCTACCTGTCCTCATGTTGTCAGTATGAACTGTTGACCCTACCTATCCTCATGTTGTCAGTATGAGGTGTTGACCCTACCTGTCCTCATGTTGTCTCAATGGTATGAGGTGTTGACCCTACCAGTCCTCATGTTGTCTGAATGAGGTGTTGACCCTACCTGTCCTCATGTTGTCAGTATGAGGTGTTGACCCTACCTGTCCTCATGTTGTCAGTATGAGGTGTTGACCCTACCTGTCCTCATGTTGTCTTAATTGTATGAGGTGTTGACCCTACCTAACCTTATGTTGTCAGTATGAGGTGTTGACCCTACCTGTCTCCATGTTGTCAGTATGAGGTGTTGACCCTACCTGTCTTCATGTTTTCTGTATGAGGTGTTGACCCTACCTGTCCTCATGTTGTCAGTATGAGCTGTTGACCCTACCTGTCCTCATGTTGTCAGTATGAGGTGTTGACCCTACCTGTCCTCATGTTGTCTTATATGTATGAGGTGTTGACCCTACCTGTCTTCATGTTGTCAGTATGAGGTGTTGACCCTACCTAACCTCATGTTGTCAGTATGAGGTGTTGACCCTACCTGTCCTCATGTTGTCAGTATGAGGTGTTGACCCTACCTGTCTTCATGTTGTCCGTATGAGGTGTTGACCCAACCTGTCCTCATGTTGTCAGTATGAGGTGTTGACCCTACCTGTCCTCATGTTGTCAGTATGAGGTGTTGACCCTACCTGTCTTCATGTTTTCTGTATGAGGTGTTGACCCTATCTGTCTTCATGTTTTCTGTATGAGGTGTTGACCCTACCTGTCCTCATGTTGTCAGTATGAGGTGTTGACCCTACCTGTCCTCATGTTGTCTTATTTGTATGAGGTGTTGACCCTACCTGTCCTCATGTTGTCAGTATGAGCTGTTGACCCTACCTGTCCTCATGTTGTCAGTATGAGGTGTTGACCCTACCTGTCCTCATGTTGTCTTATTTGTATGAGGTGTTGACCCTACCTAACCTCATGTTGTCAGTATGAGGTGTTGACCCTACCTGTCCTCATGTTGTCAGTATGAGGTGTTGACCCTACCTGTCTTCATGTTGTCCGTATGAGGTGTTGACCCAACCTGTCCTCATGTTGTCAGTATGAGGTGTTGACCCTACCTGTCCTCATGTTGTCAGTATGAGGTGTTGACCCTACCTGTCTTCATGTTTTCTGTATGAGGTGTTGACCCTATCTGTCCTCATGTTGTCTGTATGAGGTGTTGACCCTACCTGTATGTCTTACCTGTAGAGGTTGGCTGGAGGATGCAGGTGAGTCCGAAGTCTCACGCTCTCAATCAGCTGGAGTTTGATGTGATCATCGGAGCGGACGGACGCAGGAACACACTCCCAGGGTTCCAGCGTAAA
Organism: Champsocephalus gunnari; assembly: GCA_036324595.1. Classification (NCBI taxonomy): domain Eukaryota; kingdom Metazoa; phylum Chordata; class Actinopteri; order Perciformes; family Channichthyidae; genus Champsocephalus; species Champsocephalus gunnari. Next base: position 28,574,066 of record CM070444.1, read on the forward strand.
GAGTTCAGAGGGAAGCTGGCCATCGCCATCACGGCGAACTTCAGGAACAGGAACACCACGGCGGAGGCGAAGGTGGAGGAAATCAGTGGCGTCGCCTCCATCTTCAACCGGAGCTTCTTCATGGACCTGCGACAGGAGACCGGTACCAGCAGGACCCATTACCTCCTGAACATAATACCCGTCTGACGGTTCATTTTATTGATCTCTGTTTCAGGGATCGATCTGGAAAACATCGTTTATTACAAAGACGACACACACTACTTTGTGATGACCGCAAAGAAACAGAGTCTGCTGGAGAAAGGAGTCATTAAACAGGTAAAAGAGTCGTTAAGGTGAACTAACTCCTAATGAATCATTAAGGTGAACTAACTCCTAATTAATCATTAAGGTGAACTGACCTCTAATGAATCATTAAGGTGAACTAACTCCTAATGAATCATTAAGGTGAACTGACCTCTAATGAATCATTAAGGTGAACTAACTCCTACTGAATCATTAAGGTGAACTAACCTCTAATGAATCATTAAGGTGAACTGACCTCTAATGAATCCTCCTCCATCAGGACTTCGCCGACACCGCACAGCTTCTCTCGCGGTCCAACGTGGACCAGCATGGACTGCAGGCCTTCGCCCGTGAGGCCGCAGACTTCTCGACCAATCAGCAGCTGCCGTCCCTGGAGTTCTCCTTGAACCAAAACAACCAACCAGACGTCGCCTTGTTCGACTTCACCTGCATCTCTGCAGCCGAACACGCCGCTGTCATCAGAGAGCGCCACGGACACCAGCTGCTGGTCTCACTGGTGGGGGACAGTCTGCTGGAGGTGAGACAGGTGGGGGACAGTCTGCTGGAGGTGAGACAGGTGGGGGACAGTCTGCTGGAGGTGAGACAGGTGGGGGACAGTCTGCTGGAGGTGAGACAGGTGGGGGACAGTCTGCTGGAGGTGAGACAGGTGGGGGACAGTCTGCTGGAGGGGAGACAGGTGGGGGACAGTCTGCTGGAGGTGAGACAGGTGGGGGACAGTCTTCTGGAGGTGAGACAGGTGGGGGACAGTCTGCTGGAGGTGAGACAGGTGGGGGACAGTCTGCTGGAGGTGAGACAGGTGGGGGACAGTCTGCTGGAGGGGAGACAGGTGGGGGACAGTCTGCTGGAGGTGAGACAGGTGGGGGACAGTCTGCTGGAGGGGAGACAGGTGGGGGACAGTCTGCTGGAGGTGAGACAGGTGGGGGACAGTCTGCTGGAGGTGAGACAGGTGGGGGACAGTCTGCTGGAGGTGAGACAGGTGGGGGACAGTCTGCTGGAGGTGAGACAGGTGGGGGACAGTCTTCTGGAGGGGAGACAGGTGGGGGACAGTCTGCTGGAGGTGAGACAGGTGGGGGACAATCTGCTGGAGGGGAGACAGGCGCCTCTGTATTAACCCCGCCCCTCTACAGCCCTTCTGGCCAATGGGCACAGGCATAGCTCG
>CM070444.1:28580527-28668027 GCA_036324595.1 Champsocephalus gunnari
GTCTCTCACCTGTGTGTCTCTCATCTGTCTCTCTCTCTCCTGTCTCTCTCTCACCTGTGTGTCTCTCATCTGTCTCTCTCTCACCTGTCTCTCTCTCACCCACCTGTCTCCCTGTCTGTCCCTCACCTGTCTCTCTGTCTGTCTCTCATCTGTCTCTCACCTGTCTCTCTCTCACCTGTCTGTCTCTCACCTGTCTCCCTGTCTGTCCCCCACCTGTCTGTCTCTCATCTGTCTCTCTCTCTCACCTTTCTGTCTCTCACCTGTCTGTCTCTCACCGGTCTCTCTGTCTGTCTCTCACCTGTCTCCCTGTCTGTCTCTCACCTGTCTGTCCCTCACCTGTCTCTCTCTCAGAGGAAGAGGACCCCTCAACAGGAACAGATGAGTTTTAGGTTCAGAGAGAAGATCAAGTCTCAGGAGCAGGTACACTGCTGTGCATTCTGGGTACTTTTGTTTACCTGTCTGTCTCTCCCCTGTGTCTCTCTCAACTGTCTCCCTCTCACCTGTGTGTCTCTCACCTGTCTGTCTCTCTCCTGTCTGTCTCTCATCTGTCCATCTCTCACCTGTCTGTCTCTTACCTGTGTCTCTCTCAACTGTCTCTCTCCCTCCTGTCTGTCTCTCACCTGTGTGTCCCTCACCTGTCTCTCTCTCACCTGTCTCTCTCTCACCTGTGTGTCCCTCACCTGTGTGTCCCTCACCTGTCTCTCTCTCACCTATGTGTCCCTCACCTCTCTCTCTCACCTGTGTGTCCCTCACCTGTGTGTCCCTCACCTGTGTGTCTCTCACCTGTCTCTCTCTCACCTGTGTGTCTCTCACCTGTCTCTCTCTCACCTGTGTGTCTCTCACCTGTCTCTCTCTCTCACCTATGTGTCCCTCACCTGTCTCTCTCACCTGTGTGTCTCTCACCTGTCTCTCTCTCACCTGTGTGTCCCTCACCTGTGTGTCCCTCACCTGTGTCCCCCTCACCTGTCTCTCTCACCTGTGTGTCCCTCACCTGTGTGTCCCTCACCTGTGTGTCTCTCACCTGTCTCTCTCTCACCTGTGTGTCCCTCACCTGTGTGTCTCTCACCTGTCTCTCTCACCTGTTTGTCCCTCATCTGTGTGTCCCTCACGTGTGTCTCTCACCTGTGTGTCCCTCACCTGTGTGTCCCTCACCTGTGTGTCCCTCACCTGTCTCTCTCTCTCACCTGTGTGTCCCTCACCTGTCTCTCTCTCACCTGTCTCTCTCCCACCTGTGTGTCCCTCACCTGTGTGTCTCTCACCTGTGTGTCCCTCACCTGTGTGTCCCTCACCTGTCTCTCTCTCACCTGTCTCTCTCTCACCTGTGTGTCCCTCACCTGTGTGTCCCTCACCTGTGTGTCCCTCACCTGTCTCTCTCTCACCTGTGTGTCCCTCACCTGTCTCTCTCTCACCTGTGTGTCCCTCACCTGTGTGTCCCTCACCTGTCTCTCTCTCACCTATGTGTCCCTCACCTGTCTCTCTCACCTGTGTGTCTCTCACCTGTCTCTCTCTCACCTGTGTGTCCCTCACCTGTGTGTCCCTCACCTGTCTCTCTCTCACCTGTGTGTCCCTCACCTGTGTGTCTCTCACCTGTCTCTCTCTCACCTGTGTGTCCCTCACCTGTGTGTCTCTCACCTGTCTCTCTCTCACCTGTTTGTCCCTCACCTGTGTGTCCCTCACCTGTGTGTCTCTCACCTGTGTGTCCCTCACCTGTGTGTCCCTCACCTGTGTGTCCCTCACCTGTGTGTCCCTCACCTGTCTCTCTCTCTCACCTGTGTGTCCCTCACCTGTGTGTCCCTCACCTGTCTCTCTCTCACCTGTGTGTCCCTCACCTGTGTGTCCCTCACCTGTGTGTCCCTCACCTGTGTGTCCCTCACCTGTCTCTCTCTCACCTGTCTCTCTCTCACCTGTGTGTCCCTCACCTGTGTGTCCCTCACCTGTGTGTCCCTCACCTGTGTGTCCCTCACCTGTGTGTCCCTCACCTGTGTGTCCCTCACCTGTCTCTCTCTCTCACCTATGTGTCCCTCACCTGTCTCTCTCATCTGTGTGTCTCTCACCTGTCTCTCTCTCACCTGTGTGTCCCTCACCTGTCTCTCTCTCACCTGTGTGTCCCTCACCTGTCTCTCTCTCACCTGTGTGTCCCTCACTTGTGTGTCCCTCACCTGTCTCTCTCTCACCTGTCTCTCTCTCACCTGTGTGTCCCTCACCTGTGTGTCCCTCACCTGTGTGTCCCTCACCTGTGTGTCCCTCACCTGTGTGTCCCTCACCTGTCTCTCTCTCACCTGTCTCTCTCTCACCTGTGTGTCCCTCACCTGTGTGTCCCTCACCTGTGTGTCCCTCACCTGTCTCTCTCTCACCTGTCTCTCTCTCACCTGTGTGTCCCTCACCTGTGTGTCCCTCACCTGTGTGTCCCTCACCTGTGTGTCCCTCACCTGTCTCTCTCTCACCTGTGTGTCTCTCACCTGTGTGTCCCTCACCTGTGTGTCCCTCACCTGTGTGTCCCTCACCTGTCTCTCTCTCACCTGTCTCTCTCTCACCTGTGTGTCCCTCACCTGTGTGTCCCTCACCTGTGTGTCCCTCACCTGTCTCTCTCTCACCTGTCTCTCTCTCACCTGTGTGTCCCTCACCTGTGTGTCCCTCACCTGTGTGTCCCTCACCTGTCTCTCTCTCACCTGTCTCTCTCTCACCTGTGTGTCCCTCACCTGTGTGTCCCTCACCTGTGTGTCCCTCACCTGTCTCTCTCTCACCTGTCTCTCTCTCACCTGTGTGTCCCTCACCTGTGTGTCCCTCACCTGTCTCTCTCTCACCTGTGTGTCCCTCACCTGTGTGTCCCTCACCTGTGTGTCCCTCACCTGTCTCTCTCTCACCTGTGTGTCCCTCACCTGTGTGTCCCTCACCTGTCTCAGGTGTGCTTCTTCTGTGAGGCCCGTGTCTACCTGATGCAGCTCCAGACGGCTGAAGGTGTGTTTTTCCACCGAAGCTGCTTCCTGTGCTCCAGCTGCAGCAGCGCCCTGAGGCCGGGGGGGGGGCACGGCTACGACCCGCAGCTGCGTGAGTCTGTTGTTGTTGTTGTTGTTGTTTACATATCCATAGTATAAACATACCTGAGTTTATTGTTTGTTTTTGGTACATTTATTTCCATGTTATGGTTTCCATTTCTTCGCTGTTCGTTCTCTTCTTTAAACCAAATGAAGGGTTCTTACGAGACGATGTTCAAACCGTTTCGTCACTTAAACAAACGGAAGCTTCTGTGCAGCGCAGCGCTCGCACACCGTGTGCTTCACGAGCCAATCAGAACCCAGAGTGCAGTCAGCAGGACTCTCTTAACCAGCTGAGGCCATCGCAGCACCGATCAGCCGCTCCGCCCGGCTCCGATCAGCCGCTCCGCCCAGCACCGATCAGCCGCTCCGCCCAGCACCGATCAGCCGCTCCGCCCAGCACCGATCAGCCTCTCCGCCCAGCACCGATCAGCCGCTCCGCCCAGCACCGATCAGCCGCTCCGCCCAGCACCGATCAGCCGCTCCGCCCAGCACCGATCAGCCGCTCCGCCCAGCACCGATCAGCCGCTCCGATCAGCCGCTCCGCCCAGCTCCGATCAGCCGCTCCGCCCAGCACCGATCAGCCGCTCCGCCCAGCACCGATCAGCCGCTCCGCCCAGCACCGATCAGCCGCTCTGCCCAGCACCGATCAGCCGCTCCGCCCAGCACCGATCAGCCGCTCCGATCAGCCGCTCCGCCCAGCACCGATCAGCCGCTCCGATCAGCCGCTCCGCCCAGCTCCGATCAGCCGCTCCGCCCAGCACCGATCAGCCGCTCCGATCAGCCGCTCCGCCCAGCACCGATCAGCCGCTCCGCCCAGCACCGATCAGCCGCACCGATCAGCCGCTCCGCCCAGCACCGATCAGCCGCTCCGCCCAGCACCGATCAGCCGCACCGATCAGCCGCTCCGCCCAGCACCGATCAGCCGCTCCGCCCAGCACCGATCAGCCGCTCCGCCCAGCACCGATCAGCCGCTCCGATCAGCCGCTCCGCCCAGCACCGATCAGCCGCTCCGCCCAGCACCGATCAGCCTCTCCGCCCAGCACCGATCAGCCGCTCCGCCCAGCACCGATCAGCCGCTCCGCCCAGCACCGATCAGCCGCTCCGCCCAGCACCGATCAGCCGCTCCGCCCAGCACCGATCAGCCGCTCCGCCCAGCACCGATCAGCCGCTCCGATCAGCCGCTCCGCCCAGCTCCGATCAGCCGCTCCGCCCAGCACCGATCAGCCGCTCCGCCCAGCACCGATCAGCCGCTCCGCCCAGCACCGATCAGCCGCTCCGCCCAGCACCGATCAGCCGCTCCGATCAGCCGCTCCGCCCAGCACCGATCAGCCGCTCCGATCAGCCGCTCCGCCCAGCTCCGATCAGCCGCTCCGCCCAGCACCGATCAGCCGCTCCGATCAGCCGCTCCGCCCAGCACCGATCAGCCGCTCCGCCCAGCACCGATCAGCCGCTCCGCCCAGCACCGATCAGCCGCTCCGCCCAGCACCGATCAGCCGCTCCGCCCAGCACCGATCAGCCGCTCCGCCCAGCACCGATCAGCCGCTCCGATCAGCCGCTCCGCCCAGCACCGATCAGCCGCTCCGATCAGCCGCTCCGCCCAGCACCGATCAGCCGCTCCGCCCAGCACCGATCAGCCGCTCCGTGTTCAGGTTTAATTTAATCTCAAGTCTTCACTTTCTCCTCTCACAGCACTTCTCAGCATGAAGCTTTCCCACATGCAGTTTGAGCCTCTTCTTCTGTTGTTTCGGGGAGCTTAGGTTTAGTTGTTGTTGTTGTTGTTGTTGTTTTTTACATATCCATAGTTTAAGCTCCTGTGTTTCTTCTTCTGTGGTTTCAGGGAGGTTTTACTGTCTGCACTGTGACCCCTGCCTGAGGACCCGACCCCCCCCCCACCGAGCATCCATCGTAAGAGACTCTCGTCTAATAAAGTTTTATAAGATGACAGGTGTTCATGATGTGTGATCACAGGTGTGTTTGTTTTCTCCACAGGCGTCTCTGGGCCCCCCCCTCTCCGGGCGCCGGCGCTCCTCAGGTGAGCCCCCCCCCACCTGTCCCCCCTCTCCTGTTTCTATGACAGACAGTCTCTGGTCGCCTCTGAGCTGCTCTTTATACGGCGGGCTTCAGTGTGTGTGTGTGTGTGTGTGTGTGTGTGTGTGCTTGTGTGTGTGTGTCGGCAGCTGTTTCTGTGAGGGAGGGGGGAGAGAGGAGCGAAGAGGAGGAGCCACCCCGTTGGTCCAGAGAGGAAGAGGAAGAAGAGTCGCGGCATCATTTCAATTTCAGCCTGAAAAACGAGGTGGACAAAACCAGGTGAGTATGGCAGGTAATTAATGCCTGGAGAAAAGAATGAACCCCAACTGCAAAATTGTGAACATTGTTTTCAGTTCAGAGTCGGGGATGGAGGAGGGGAGCAGTGGGACTTCAGAAGAGAAAACTCCATGGAGGGAACCTGTGAAGAAACACCTGAGAGAGGAGGAGGAGGAGGAGGAGGAGGAGGAGGAGGAGGAGGAGGAGGAGGAGGAAGAAGAGGAGGAGGAGGAAGAAGAAGAAAAAGAAGAAGAAGAAGAAGAAGAAGAAGAAGAAGAAGAAGAAGAAGAAGAGGAGGAGGAGGAGGAGGAGGAGGAGGAGGAGGAGGAGGAGGAAGAAGAAGAAGAAGAAGAAGAAGAAGAAGAAGGCAGTGAACAGGAGTCGAGTGACGGTGAGTGCTTGCATATAGAATTGTTGTTAAATCAATACTTTATGTAATTGTTATTCATGTCTTCAGCAGCAGGAAGTGGAACGCCTCATTCTGAGACCTCGCCCCCAAGACATGGCTCCGCCCCTGATGAGGAACTGTACCCGGCCACACATGCCGTTGTCACGGAAACCGCTCTCAGGGGATGGGGCTCGTTTGACGCCATTACCGCAGATCTGCCGCCATATAAGGGCGTGGGGTCAGAGACAGAGGGGGCGGAGAGGACGACAGTTGTTCCTGCTGACAGGAAGCAGAAGAAGACTTCAGCCAATCAGAAGACAGCTACAGGCGATGATGTCATTGATGATGTCATTGATCAACAACACCTGTCCAAACTGACCTCCGACCTCCAGAGGGTCTCAGTGAAGGAGAACCGAGAGAATCCGCCGTATGTTCCACACGCTCTGGCCTTCAAACGAGCATACGCCATCAAGGTACAGACCCCCCCCTTACTCTGTAACGTGGTATTCCCCCCCTTACTCTGTAACGTGGTATTCCCCCCCTTACTCTGTAACGTGGTATTCCCCCCCTTACTCTGTAACGTGGTATTCCCCCCCTTACTCTGTAACGTGGTATTCCCCCCTTACTCTGTAACATGGTATTCCCCCCCTTACTCTGTAACATGTACGACCCCCCTTACTCTGTAACATGGTATTCCCCCCCCTTACTCTGTAACATGGTATTCCCCCCCTTACTCTGTAACGTGGTATTCCCCCCCTTACTCTGTAACGTGGTATTCCCCCCCTTACTCTGTAACATGGTATTCCCCCCCCTTACTCTGTAACGTGGTATTCCCCCCCTTACTCTGTAACATGGTATTCCCCCCCCTTACTCTGTAACGTGGTATTCCCCCCCTTACTCTGTAACGTGGTATTCCCCCCCCTTACTCTGTAACATGGTATTCCCCCCCTTACTCTGTAACATGTACGACCCCCCTTACTCTGTAACGTGGTATTCCCCCCCTTACTCTGTAACATGGTATTCCCCCCCCCTTACTCTGTAACGTGGTATTCCCCCCCTTACTCTGTAACGTGGTATTCCCCCCCTTACTCTGTAACATGGTATTCCCCCCCCTTACTCTGTAACATGTACGACCCCCCTTACTCTGTAACATGGTATTCCCCCCCCTTACTCTGTAACGTGGTATTCCCCCCCTTACTCTGTAACATGGTATTCCCCCCCCTTACTCTGTAACGTGGTATTCCCCCCCTTACTCTGTAACGTGGTATTCCCCCCCCTTACTCTGTAACATGGTATTCCCCCCCCTTACTCTGTAACGTGGTATTCCCCCCCTTACTCTGTAACGTGGTATTCCCCCCCTTACTCTGTAACATGGTATTCCCCCCCCTTACTCTGTAACATGGTATTCCCCCCCTTACTCTGTAACGTGGTATTCCCCCCCCTTACTCTGTAACATGGTATTCCCCCCCCTTACTCTGTAACGTGGTATTCCCCCCCCTTACTCTGTAACGTGGTATTCCCCCCCTTACTCTGTAACATGGTATTCCCCCCCTTACTCTGTAACATGTACGACCCCCCTTACTCTGTAACATGGTATTCCCCCCCCTTACTCTGTAACATGGTATTCCCCCCCCTTACTCTGTAACGTGGTATTCCCCCCCCTTACTCTGTAACGTGGTATTCCCCCCCCTTACTCTGTAACGTGGTATTCCCCCCCCCTTACTCTGTAACGTGGTATTCCCCCCCTTACTCTGTAACGTGGTATTCCCCCTTTACTCTGTAACATGGTATTCCCCCCCCTTACTCTGTAACATGTACGACCCCCCTTACTCTGTAACGTGGTATTCCCCCCCCTTACTCTGTAACGTGGTATTCCCCCCCCTTACTCTGTAACGTGGTATTCCCCCCTTACTCTGTAACGTGGTATTCCCCCCCTTACTCTGTAACGTGGTACCCCCCCCCTTACTCTGTAACATGTACGACCCCCCTTACTCTGTAACGTGGTATTCCCCCCCTTACTCTGTAACGTGGTATTCCCCCCTTACTCTGTAACATGGTATTCCCCCCCTTACTCTGTAACATGTACGACCCCCCTTACTCTGTAACGTGGTATTCCCCCCCCTTACTCTGTAACGTGGTATTCCCCCCCTTACATACCCTAGGGACCAGAAGGTACACTGGTTGGACACTCACGAACGGCTGCGGTCTACTCAGTGTACGGGGTACATGTATCAGACTTCAATGCAGAGCTGGAAGTCGGTTATATAGACATACCCTATGGACCAGAAGGTACACTGGTTGGACACTCACGAACGGCTGCGGTCTACTCAGTGTACGGGGTACATGTATCAGACTTCAATGCAGAGCTGGAAGTCGGTTATATAGACATACCCTATGGACCAGAAGGTACACTGGTTGGACACTCACGGACGGCCGCGGTCTACTCAGTGTACGGGGTACATGTATCAGACTTCAATGCAGAGCTGGAAGTCGGTTATATAGACAGTAGCTGTATTTTGCGGTGCTTTACCGTCCGACCATCGGCACCCATAGTCGGCCTTCTTCACAGCACCACCTGCCCTGCTGGAGGTTCACACTTCCAGATATCGTGGCCCTGGGGATATTAATGGAAAACTACCCATAGTGGGCTTTAAAAACAGAAGACTTCGTGATTTTAACAAACTTTATTTACAGTATTTAGATAAATAACATTCACATTTGATACAACGTATGTACAAGGGGAGTGATAACAACAACACACTGCATATTTACAAGTTGATCACAGACAAGAGTGGGTGAAGTTGGGGCAGGGTATAGCACCCTCTCTTCACCCATGTCTGAGGGGCTTTTTTCGGCCAGTGACTGGTCCCTCTTCGCTCGCCCAGCATTGACATGTCTTGGTAGGGAGTCTTGGTAGGGAGCCGGGCTGTGCTCCTCTCCAGAGCTGTCACTGTCGATGTCACTACCCGCAAAAGTGTCTTCATTTCCCGCTGCTGCTGCTGCTGCTGCTGCTGTCGATTCCGCGGCCGCTGCTTGCAGTGACTCTGTGAAGAGTAACCGAATGTCCGCAGCCTCCTTCAAAGAAGGATTATTCGCGTAAAATTTGTCCGCAGTTGCAGTGTTGTGACACATGAAATCACTCACTCTTTGGCGGTTGCCTCTGTCTTGAAACCTCTTCGCATTATCGGCGTGGACTGTGCGGAGGTCGGTGAAGTTAATGGGACCGTGGAGCCCCACATCAGCCCATGCCAACCTCAGGGAGGAGGCAAGCTTCCTGAACGGGTTCTTCCCCTCTGTGTATAAGAAGTAACGGCTCTGGGTGCAGGTCAGCGTACCCTTGATTTCCAGCCACCTCTTCATCCATCCAAATTCTTCCACGGTGAGGTACAGCTGCGCTTCCCCGAACGCGTTAGCCGTCTTGTGGTTGCTTACCTGTTATGACAGAGTTAGAGAGTGTCAATACAGTGTCAATCATGCATATTCTGCCAGAATAAATGCATTACTTAATTACACTCACATGAACCAGGTAGCCGAAGGCAGTGCCAGTTGTATCCGCCTTTCGGACCTCGGCGTTGGTCATGTTGGAGTAGACCCCCGGACGGTGGCCGTAAATGCAGCTCCAATGAAGAGTCATATACCCATAGAGCAGGGTCCGGGTTGCGGTAGTCGGATTGCTGGCCATCACATCCAGGAGCTGAGGGATGCGAGTGCTGGTCGAAGTCAAGCACCTCATTAGGTCGTTGTGGCTCGGCAGACCTTCCATCTTGTCACGCTTCACTTGCATCTGGTGGATAAGTACTTTTGTCTTCAGGGACTTCAGGATGGCAACTACTTCCCGTTTGATTAAAATCATGTCGGTTTGGCTCAGCCTGCTCCCCTTGCATGGTGTGTCGGCCATGTACTTGAGAAAGTGGGATATATTCTTGATGTAGAAGTCGGAGGTCGTGACTTGAAGGCTTGACTTCATCAGGCTCCGGGACCACCCACGTATCCTCTTGAGATCCCTCAAAAAGAGCCAGTCAGACAGGCGATTGAAACCGTGAGCCATGAAACTGAGGAATGACTTCACTCTGCTTAGTTTGGAGACTGTGTTTTCCTGGAGCCTCACTGGTGGGTCGATACCTGCATAGTGCTCCCGGTATCCTTGCAGATACTCCTCTGTGAAATACAAACAGTACTTTAATGACAACACGTGGTGTGTTACAGAGACTGCATTTGTCACATATTCAACACACTTACCCATGATCCGTGGGAATGTGATGTCTCTCATTATATTTCCCCGGCCCCTGCCCCGTGACCAGGGGGAATTTATGGGAGGGGAGGTTGACGAGGCCTCGGTATGCATGGGTGCAGGCTCTGAGGAGCTGGATGAATGTGTGTGAGAGCCAGCGGGGGACTTGCTGCAGGAGGGACCTTTCGACTCGGACAGCCTCGTTGGTGTCGACTCTGCTCGGGGCCGTTTGTTTAGACTGATCCGCTCTCGTTCCTCGCCATCGAACGCGGGCATGTCCCCGGCCCGCTGGTCCTCATCAGCTTGGGCTGTTGGCATGTCCCCGGCCCGCTGATCCATCCTCTGTCGCTTGTGTTTTATCCTTTTTTGCAATTTGAAGCGAAGCGATTTCACTTCCAACGCATATATGTCCCGCTGAGCCCTCACTGCATTTGCCTCCATCCTCCATTCTTTGCAGTCGGGGTTGCCACACTCGTTCACCGGGGACAAGGGTGGAGGTTGTGACAGTATGTCGTCGTCGTCCTCCATGTCAACAGCCCAAGCAGTAATCATTGCTATGGTGGGGTGTGTCATTCGGAGTGCATAAAGCTCCTTCTTGGCCACTGTCATTTTCAGTTTATTTTTAACCACATGTAGTTCCTCCCCGGGCCAGCTCAACATGGTCTCTGGCCAAGTGGCGATCCAGCCTTGTGCCGCGGTACTCGCATCCCAGAATGCTACAGGGATGGAGCCTAATGTTGGTCCGTCCGTTGGCCAACAACAGCAGAATTTTTCTTTCATCCAAGTTACGCACACCATGGTGCCTCTGCAGGTGCTTGCTCAGGGCACGGTAGGAGCTATTGCAGATCGGACAACGGACCGCCATCCGACGTGTATTATTGAGCATTTCGGTACCGGGAAATGTCACCAGAATTGTGGGTAAAAAAGAAGGAAGCGTGAAAAGACTCACGAAAGATGCACTCAGCTTATTTTCAAACCAGAGTTTGTTTCATTTGCATCACTGTGCGGTGTCCCATTTAGGCACTCGTTAGGCGGGCAGAGATCCCTGTAATCTCCCCTCACGTTCATCCAGAGGCTGGTTCTCACAAAGGATACCCGACAGTTTCAGGTACGACAACGTTGGGATAACAGTATTATGCCCGGAGGCATTACACCCCTCTCCCCTGCCCCCGGAGGAGGCAGGGGAGTTCGGGACCCAGAGGGCGCACGGTGGACGGCCAGGGACAGGCCGCCACACCGCACTGGAGTCAGGGTCCCGGTGGGGTGCAGGAACAGGGATAACAGTATTATGCCCGGAGGCATTACACCCCTCTCCCCTGCCCCCGGAGGAGGCAGGGGAGTTCGGGACCCAGAGGGCGCACGGTGGACGGCCAGGGACAGGCCGCCACACCGCACTGGAGTCAGGGTCCCGGTGGGGTGCAGGAACAGGGATAACAGTATTATGCCCGGAGGCATTACACCCCTCTCCCCTGCCCCCGGAGGAGGCAGGGGAGTTCGGGACCCAGAGGGCGCACGGTGGACGGCCAGGGACAGGCCGCCACACCGCACTGGAGTCAGGGTCCCGGTGGGGTGCAGGAACAGGGATAACAGTATTATGCCCGGAGGCATTACACCCCTCTCCCCTGCCCCCGGAGGAGGCAGGGGAGTTCGGGACCCAGAGGGCGCACGGTGGACGGCCAGGGACAGGCCGCCACACCGCACTGGAGTCAGGGTCCCGGTGGGGTGCAGGAACAGGGATAACAGTATTATGCCCGGAGGCATTACACCCCTCTCCCCTGCCCCCGGAGGAGGCAGGGGAGTTCGGGACCCAGAGGGCGCACGGTGGACGGCCAGGGACAGGCCGCCACACCGCACTGGAGTCAGGGTCCCGGTGGGGTGCAGGAACTGGGATAACAGTATTTTGCCCGGAGGCATTGCACACCTCTACCCTGCCTCCGGGGAGTTCGGGACCTAGAGGATGCACGGTGGACGGCCAAATAGTGTTCCGTAAGGCTGGTTGAGTGCCCTGACAACTTCACTTGCATTCATCCAGAGTCGGAAGAAGTACAAGTTAACTTTTTGGAAGAACCATAAAAAGGGGTGAAAACGGATAAAATGTATCCGAAAATAGTGGCTCTTGAGGCGGATAGAGTCCCCTGACAACTCTCCCGACCTTTCTCCAGAGTCGGAAAAAGTTTAAGTTAACTTTTTAGAAGAACCATAAAAAGGGGTGAAAACGGATAAAATGTATCCGAAAATAGTGGCTCTTGAGGCGGATAGAGTCCCCTGACAACTCTCCCGACCTTTCTCCAGAGTCGGAAAAAGTTTAAGTTAACTTTTTAGAAGAACCATAAAAAGGGGTGAAAACGGATAAAATGTATCCGAAAATAGTGGCTCTTGAGGCGGATAGAGTCCCCTGACAACTCTCCCGACCTTTCTCCAGTGTCAAAAAAAGTTTAAGTTAACTTTTTAGAAGAACCATAAAAAGGGGTGAAAACGGATGAAATGTATCCGAAAATAGTGCCCCTAGAGGCGGATAGAGTTCCCTGACAACTCCCGTTACATTCATCCAGAGACCAGTTCAAAAACCTTAAGTTTTTTGAGAACCAGGATTTGGGGTCCTCCAGGCAACAATTTGATCCGATCCGAAGTGCTTGTGAGGCGGACACATTCCTCCATGATTTCCCCATCATGAGATTATAGCTCGTTTTTTTCTAAGTGCTCTCAAAAACCGGGTTTCCGATTTCGTGCAGATGGTAGCTTGGAAAAGATGAATGAATTTTTTGGACGGAGGAGGGGAAGCCTCATTTCCCCTCTCCGTTGTAAATTGCAACGGGGGAGGGGAAAAGTCTCCGGCGCTTCGTTTCGAAGCGCCGAAGACTTTTCCCCTCCTCCGTTGGGCACTTAGCCGTTTTTCCGGAATTTTCAAAAACTTCATTTTTGATTATTTTAACATATAATTGACCGTTTTCTTTACTTTTTTTTGCTTTCCACGGGTGGGGACGCATGGCAGGCCGCCTATGAGCTTCCAAATTCGGCCTGGAACCTCCGGGAATTATTGAAAAAGCTCCATATACTGACGACTCCCATCAAAAGTGATTGAAATGTACAGGAATTAGTGTCGAAAGCAACGGTTAATTTCCTTGAAAATCGGGGTGCACGTGGCCCTGGTACCCATGAATTAGTGTGTGAAAGCTGGGGAAGATTAATGGGAATTTAAGGGAGATATGGTCATTTTTTCATCCGACCCGAGCAGGGGGACTATTGTACCCAGGAATCAGTGTCGAAAACCCCGGTTAATTTCCTTGAAAATCAGGGTGCACGTGGCTGTGGTACCCATAAATTAGTGTTTGAAAGCTGGGTAAGATTAATGGCAATTTAAGGGAGATATGGCCCTTTTCATCCGACCCGAGCAGGGGGAATTATATTTCGAAAACATCGGTTAATTTGCTTTAAAATCAGGGTGCACGTGGCTGTGTTACCCACGAATTAGTGTATGAAAGCTGGGTAAGATTAATGGGAATTTACGGGAGATATGGCCCTTTTCATCCGACCCGAGCAGGGGGACTTTGTTACCCAGGAATTGGTGTCGAAAACAACGGTTAATTTTCTTGAAAATCAGGGTGCACGTGGCCCTGGTACCCATGAATTAGTGTGTGAAAGCTGGGGAAGATTAATGGGAATTTAAGGGAGATATGGGCATTTTTTCATCCGACCCGAGCAGGGTGACTATTGTACCCAGGAATCAGTGTCGAAAACCCCGGTTAATTTCCTTGAAAATCAGGGTGTACGTTGCTGTGGTACCCATAAATTAGTGTCTGAAAGCTGGGTAAGATTAATGGCAATTTAAGGGAGATATGGCCCTTTTCATCCGACCCGAGCAGGGGGAATTATATTTCGAAAACATCGGTTAATTTGCTTTAAAATCAGGGTGCACGTGGCTGTGTTACCCACGAATTAGTGTATGAAAGCTGGGTAAGATTAATGGGAATTTACGGGAGATATGGCCCTTTTCATCCGACCCGAGCAGGGGGACTTTGTTACCCAGGAATTGGTGTCGAAAACAACGGTTAATTTTCTTGAAAATCAGGGTGCACGTGGCCCTGGTACCCATGAAGTAGTGTGTGAAAGCTGGGGAAAATTAATGGCAATTTAAGGGAGATATGGGCATTTCCATCCACACCTGACGACTCCCATCAAAAATGATTGAAATGTACAGGAATCTGTCCATTTCATTCACATTTGACGACCCGAGCAGGGGGACTTTGTTACCCAGGAATAGTGTCGAAAACGCCGGTTAATTTTCTTTAAAATCAGGGTGCACATGGCTGCGTTGCCCATGATATAGTGTGTGAAATCTGGAAAAGATTAATGGCAATTTAAGGGAGATATGGCCCTTTTCATCCGACGCGAGCAACCCAGGAATAAGTCTCCAAAGCCCCGGTTAATTTTCTTCAAAATCAGGGTGCACGTGGCCCTGGTACCCATGAAGTAGTGTGTGAAAGCTGGGGAAAATTAATGGCAATTTAAGGGAGATATGGGCATTTCCATCCGACCCGAGCAGGGGGACTATTTCACCCAGGAATAAGTCTCCAAAGCCCCGGTTAATTTTCTTCAAAATCAGGGTGCACATGGCCCTGGTACCCATAAAGTAGTGTGTGAAAGCTGGGGAAGATTAATGGCAATTTAAGGGAGATATGGGCATTTCCATCCGACCCGAGCAGGGGGACTTTGTTACCCAGGAATAGTGTCGAAAACGCCGGTTAATTTTCTTCAAAATCAGGGTGCACATGGCCCTGGTACCCATAAAGTAGTGTGTGAAAGCTGGGGAAGATTAATGGCAATTTAAGGGAGGTATGGGCATTTCCATCCACGCCTGACGACTCCCATCAAAAATGATTGAAATGTACAGGAATCTGTCCATTTCATTCACATTTGACGACCCGAGCAGGGGGACTTTGTTACCCAGGAATAGTGTCGAAAACGCCGGTTAATTTTCTTTAAAATCAGGGTGCACATGGCTGCGTTGCCCATGATATAGTGTGTGAAATCTGGAAAAGATTAATGGCAATTTAAGGGAGATATGGCCCTTTTCATCCGACGCGAGCAACCCAGGAATAAGTCTCCAAAGCCCCGGTTAATTTTCTTCAAAATCAGGGTGCACGTGGCCCTGGTACCCATGAAGTAGTGTGTGAAAGCTGGGGAAAATTAATGGCAATTTAAGGGAGATATGGGCATTTCCATCCGACCCGAGCAGGGGGACTATTTCACCCAGGAATAAGTCTCCAAAGCCCCGGTTAATTTTCTTCAAAATCAGGGTGCACGTGGCCCTGGTACCCATGAAGTAGTGTGTGAAAGCTGGGGAAAATTAATGGCAATTTAAGGGAGATATGGGCATTTCCATCCGACCCGAGCAGGGGGACTATTTCACCCAGGAATAGTGTCGAAAACCCCGGTTAATTTCCTTTAAAATCAGGGTGCACGTGGCTGTGTTACCCATGAAGTAGTGTGTGGAAGCTGGGGAAGATTAATGGCAATTTAAGGGAGTTATGGGCATTTCAAACACACCAGATGACTCAAGCACTCTGTACTTTTCTATCACATTTGACGACGCGTACAGGGTGACTTTGTTACCCAGGAATAGTGTCGAAAACCCCGGTTAATTTCCTTTAAAATCAGGGTGCACGTGGCCCTGGTACCCATGAAGTAGTGTGTGGAAGCTGGGGAAGATTAATGGCAATTTAAGGGAGTTATGGGCATTTCAAACACACCAGATGACTCAAGCACTCTGTACTTTTCTATCACATTTGACGACGCGTACAGGGTGACTTTGTTACCCAGGAATAGTGTCGAAAACCCCGGTTAATTTCCTTTAAAATCAGGGTGCACGTGGCCCTGGTACCCATGAAGTAGTGTGTGGAAGCTGGGGAAGATTAATGGCAATTTAAGGGAGTTATGGGCATTTCAAACACACCAGATGACTCAAGCACTCTGTACTTTTCTATCACATTTGACGACGCGTACAGGGTGACTTTGTTACCCAGGAATAGTGTCGAAAACCCCGGTTAATTTCCTTTAAAATCAGGGTGCACGTGGCCCTGGTACCCATGAAGTAGTGTGTGAAAGCTGGGGAAGATTAATGGCAATTTAAGGGAGTTATGGGCATTTCAAACACACCAGATGACTCAAGCACTCTGTACTTTTCTATCACATTTGACGACGCGTACAGGGTGACTTTGTTACCCAGGAATAGTGTCGAAAACCCCGGTTAATTTCCTTTAAAATCAGGGTGCACGTGGCCCTGGTACCCATGAAGTAGTGTGTGAAAGCTGGGGAAGATTAATGGCAATTTAAGGGAGTTATGGGCATTTCAAACACACCAGATGACTCAAGCACTCTGTACTTTTCTATCACATTTGACGACGCGTACAGGGTGACTTTGTTACCCAGGAATAGTGTCGAAAACCCCGGTTAATTTCCTTTAAAATCAGGGTGCACGTGGCCCTGGTACCCATGAAGTAGTGTCTGGAAGCTGGGTAAGATTAATGGCAATTTAAGGGAGATATGGGCATTTCCATCCGACCCGAGCAGGGTGACTTTGTTACCCAGGAATAGTGTCGAAAACCCCGGTTAATTTCCTTTAAAATCAGGGTGCACGTGGCCCTGGTACCCATGAAGTAGTGTGTGGAAGCTGGGTAAGATTAATGGCAATTTAAGGGAGATATGGGCATTTCAAACACACCAGATGACTCAAGCACTCTGTACTTTTCTATCACATTTGACGACGCGTACAGGGTGACTTTGTTACCCAGGAATAGTGTCGAAAACCCCGGTTAATTTCCTTTAAAATCAGGGTGCACGTGGCCCTGGTACCCATGAAGTAGTGTGTGGAAGCTGGGTAAGATTAATGGCAATTTAAGGGAGATATGGGCATTTCCATCCGACCCGATAAGGGTGACTTTGTTACCCAGGAATAGTGTCTAAAACCCCGGTTAATTTCCTTTAAAATCAGGGTGCACGTGGCCCTGGTACCCATGAAGTAGTGTGTGAAAGCTGGGGAAGATTAATGGCAATTTAAGGGAGATATGGGCATTTCAAACACACCAGATGACTCAAGCACTCTGTACTTTTCTATCACATTTGACGACGCGTACAGGGTGACTTTGTTACCCAGGAATAGTGTCGAAATCCCCGGTTAATGTCCTTTAAAATCAGGGTGCACGTGGCTGCGGTACACATTACTTAGTGTATGAAAGATGGGGAAGATTAATGGTAATTTAACGGAGATATGGCCCTTTCAAACACACCATATGACTCAAGCACTCTGTACATTTCAAAGGCACAAAGGCACCTCTTTGGGGCCGCTCCAAGAGCCCCAAAACACGGACTGAGGAGCTCCAGGATCTCTCCCTGACATGAGCAAACAGGCTATTTCAGACTTCCATGAAATACACCGGGGAAAGCACCTCTTTGTGGCCGCTCCAAGAGCCCCAAAACTCGGACTAAGGAGCTCCAGGATCTCTCCCTGACATGCTGACCTCCAGAACCTCGCGCACCTTGGGTCCCCGGGCCCCCGAACTTAAGCATACCCCCTCGGACTAAACCAAGATGATCACACCCTCAAGAATCTCGTGCCCCTGGGTAGCTTAAATGGGGTATATTTTGCGGTGCTTCACCGTCCGACCATCGGCACCCATAGTCGGCCTTCTTCACTGCAGCACCACCCACCCTCCAGTGGAGGATTTTTATTGTGCCCCTGGGTAGCTTAAATGAGCTGTATTTTGCGGTGCTTCACCGTCCGACCATCGGCACCCATAGTCGGCCTTCTTCACTGCAGCACCACCCACCCTCCAGTGGAGGATTTTTATTGTGCCCCTGGGTAGCTTAAATGAGCTGTATTTTGCGGTGCTTCACCGTCCGACCATCGGCACCCATAGTCGGCCTTCTTCACTGCAGCACCACCCACCCTCCAGTGGAGGATTTTTATTGTGCCCCTGGGTAGCTTAAATGAGCTGTATTTTGCGGTGCTTCACCGTCCGACCATCGGCACCCATAGTCGGCCTTCTTCACTGCAGCACCACCCACCCTCCAGTGGAGGATTTTTATTGTGCCCCTGGGTAGCTTAAATGAGCTGTATTTTGCGGTGCTTCACCGTCCGACCATCGGCACCCATAGTCGGCCTTCTTCACTGCAGCACCACCCACCCTCCAGTGGAGGATTTTTATTGTGCCCCTGGGTAGCTTAAATGAGCTGTATTTTGCGGTGCTTCACCGTCCGACCATCGGCACCCATAGTCGGCCTTCTTCACTGCAGCACCACCCACCCTCCAGTGGAGGATTTTTATTGTGCCCCTGGGTAGCTTAAATGAGCTGTATTTTGCGGTGCTTTACCGTCCGACCATCGGCACCCATAGTCGGCCTTCTTCACAGCAGCAGCACCACTCACCCTCCAGTGGAGGATGTTATCGGGCCCCTGGCAACATCGGTCTAGCCGCTGGCAGGAACTTGACATCGTGAGTTGACATCGCATTTCCATTGAGCGGAAACCCGTACATTTGAAAGGCAAGTATCACGGTACCTCCGTCAATAAGGCTGACAGTTTCCTTACTCTGTAACGTGGTATTCCCCCCTTACTCTGTAACGTGGTATTCCCCCCCCTTACTCTGTAACATGGTATTCCCCCCCTTACTCTGTAACGTGGTATTCCCCCCCTTACTCTGTAACGTGGTATTCCCCCCTTACTCTGTAACGTGGTATTCCCCCCCTTATTCTGTAACGTGGTATTCCCCCCCCTTACTCTGTAACGTGGTATTCCCCCCCTTACTCTGTAACATGGTATTCCCCCCCCTTACTCTGTAACGTGGTATTCCCCCCTTACTCTGTAACGTGGTATTCCCCCCCCTTACTCTGTAACGTGGTATTCCCCCCCTTACTCTGTAACGTGGTATTCCCCCCCTTACTCTGTAACATGGTATTCCCCCCCTTACTCTGTAACGTGGTATTCCCCCCTTACTCTGTAACGTGGTATTCCCCCCCTTACTCTGTAACATGGTATTCCCCCCCTTACTCTGTAACGTGGTATTCCCCCCTTACTCTGTAACGTGGTATTCCCCCCCCTTACTCTGTAACGTGGTATTCCCCCCCTTACTCTGTAACGTGGTATTCCCCCCCTTACTCTGTAACGTGGTATTCCCCCCCTTACTCTGTAACGTGGTATTCCCCCCCCTTACTCTGTAACGTGGTATTCCCCCCCTTACTCTGTAACGTGGTATTCCCCCCCCTTACTCTGTAACGTGGTATTCCCCCCTTACTCTGTAACGTGGTATTCCCCCCCCTTACTCTGTAACATGGTATTCCCCCCCTTACTCTGTAACATGGTATTCCCCCCCCTTACTCTGTAACGTGGTATTCCCCCCCCTTACTCTGTAACGTGGTATTCCCCCCCTTACTCTGTAACGTGGTATTCCCCCCCTTACTCTGTAACATGTACGACCCCCCCTTACTCTGTAACGTGGTATTCCCCCCTTACTCTGTAACGTGGTATTCCCCCCCCTTACTCTGTAACGTGGTATTCCCCCCCTTACTCTGTAACGTGGTATTCCCCCCCTTACTCTGTAACGTGGTATTCCCCCCCTTACTCTGTAACGTGGTATTCCCCCCCTTACTCTGTAACGTGGTATTCCCCCCCTTACTCTGTAACGTGGTATTCCCCCCCCTTACTCTGTAACGTGGTATTCCCCCCCTTACTCTGTAACGTGGTATTCCCCCCTTACTCTGTAACGTGGTATTCCCCCCTTACTCTGTAACGTGGTATTCCCCCCTTACTCTGTAACATGGTACGACCCCCCCTTACTCTGTAACATGGTACCCCCCCCCCTTACTCTGTAACATGTATGACCCCCCCCAACCGCTCAGTAAATTGGTCTCTCCTATTTCAGAGGCGCTCCCTGAGGACCCCCGCCCCTCAAAGACGGACCACCTCATGTCCCCCTTTGGCGTCGGGGGGGCTGTTTCTCCCCCAGGAGCCGTCGGTCCTCAGCCTGAAGGAGGCGCTGTTCCTGAGGGGGGGGGAGGAGGAGAAGGGGGTAAGGAGGCAAGTCCCGGGGGGGCGGAGGCGGAGACAGGAAGAGCTGCAGAGGCTGCATCGAGCTCAGGTGAGGGGGGGCACTCAGCTGAGGGGGGGGGGCTCAGGTGAGGGGGGGAGCTCAGCTGAGGCTCAGGTGAGGGGGGGCACTCAGCTGAGGGGGGGGGGCACTCAGCTGAGGTGCTCAGCTGAGGGGGGGCGCTCAGCTGAGGGGGGGGGCTCAGGTGAGGGGGGGGGGCTCAGCTGAGGGGGGGGGGCTCAGCTGAGGGGGGGCGCTCAGCTGAGGGGGGGGGGCTCAGCTGAGCTCAGCTGCTCAGCTGGGGCTCAGCTGAGATATTTAATTTAAGGTTTTTAGACGTTTCAACATTTCTTCTGTATTCTGTGTTTTCTCCAGACGATCCAGAGGCAGCTGCAGCAGGTGGAGGAGAAACAGAAACAGCTGGAGGAGAGGGGGGTGGGGCTGGAGAGGGTCCTGAGGGGGGAAGCAGGTACTCTTTACTTCCTGATCCAACAATATATAAAATACACGTCTGCCCGATCTTCTGTCCTATGGAGGGCTATTAACGCTCGATGTACGGAAGGCCGTCATGTGAGCGCTGTGGATTTGATGTGTTTCAGAGTTTTGGGCCGACTCCCCCGACAGCGAGGATGTGGAGCTTCACCTGGAAGGTACCGGACCCCAGATAAGACCACCAGTACCCCAGATAAGACCACCAGTACCCCAGATAAGACCACCGGTACACCTGCAGCATAGAGCATTAACTGATACACTCTCTGCAGGTCTGGGGAAGCTGGACCACCCGGCGCTGATGCAGCAGTGGCTCCTGCTGGTCCAGCAGAAGAACTGCCTGCTCCGATACGAGTCTGAACTCATGATCTCGTGAGTTCCTGACCTTCAAGTCCTGCAGCAGAACCAGGTTCCTCTGGATCCTCAGGTCCAGGTTCTGGTGGGTCCTCTGGATCCTCAGGTCCAGGTTCTGGTGGTTCCTCTGGATCCTCAGGTCCAGGTTCTGGTGGGTCCTCTGGATCCTCAGGTCCAGGTTCTGGTGGTTCCTCTGGATCCTCAGGTCCAGGTTCTGGTGGTTCCTCTGGATCCTCAGGTCCAGGTTCTGGTGGTTCCTCTGGATCCTCAGGTCCAGGTTCTGGTGGGTCCTCTGGATCCTCAGGTCCAGGTTCTGGTGGTTCCTCTGGATCCTCAGGTCCAGGGTCTGGTGGTTCCTCTGGATCCTCAGGTCCAGGTTCTGGTGGGTCCTTGTCTCAGGTGTGTTCCTGTGTTTCAGGGCCCGGGAGGTGGAGTTGGAGGACCGGCAGAGCCGCCTGCAGCAGGAGCTACGAGACCAGATGGCCGTGGAAGGTGAAACCACTTCCTGTTCTTTTTAGACAATAAAACATGTAATATGAGCAGGTCCTCATGCTCTTATTCTGAAGGGCTAACCTTCTTGTTTATGCAGACCACCTGAAGCCGGAAGTCCAGCTGCTGGAGGAGGTTCTGGTTCTGCAGGAGCTGCTGGAGGTGGTCCAGCAGAGAGACTCTCTGGTGGCTCAGCTGGAGGAGCACCGACTGCAGGACCAGGACCTGGAGGGGGTCCTGAGCCAAGGACTCGGTCTCACCTGGCCCTGAACCAGAGGACCTGGACCTGGAGGGGGTCCTGAGCCAAGGACTCGGTCTCACCTGGCCCTGAACCAGAGGACCAGGACCTGGAGGGGGTCCTGAGCCAAGGACTCGGTCTCAGCTGGCCCTGAACCAGAGGACCAGGACCTGGAGGGGGTCCTGAGCCAAGGACTCGGTCTCAGCTGGCCCTGAACCAGAGGACCAGGACCTGGAGGGGGTCCTGAGCCAAGGACTCGGTCTCACCTGGCCCTGAACCAGAGGACCAGGACCTGGAGGGGGTCCTGAGCCAAGGACTCGGTCTCAGCTGGCCCTGAACCAGAGGACCAGGACCTGGAGGGGGTCCTGAGCCAAGGACTCAGTCTCACCTGGCCCTGAACCAGAGGACCAGGACCTGGAGGGGGTCCTGAGCCAAGGACTCAGTCTCACCTGGCCCTGAACCAGAGGACCAGGACCTGGAGGGGGTCCTGAGCCAAGGACTCAGTCTCACCTGGCCCTGAACCAGAGGACAAGGACCTGGTTCACCTTTGAATGTGTCTGAGATCCATGAGGAACAGAAAGTCTGGAGTTTTGGACCGGGTCTGGCATGGACTCATGGAGCCGGGTCTGGCATGGACTCATGGAGCCGGGTCTGGCATGGACTCATGGAGCCGGGTCTGGCATGGACTCATGGAGCCGGGTCTGGCATGGACTCATGGAGCCGGGTCTGGCATGGACTCATGGAGCCGGGTCTGCCATGGACTCATGGAGCCGGGTCTGCCATGGACTCATGGAGCCGGGTCTGGCATGGACTCATGGAGCCGGGTCTGGCATGGACTCATGGAGCCGGGTCTGGCATGGACTCATGGAGCCGGGTCTGGCATGGACTCATGGACTCATGGAGCCGGGTCTGGCATGGACTCATGGAGCCGGGTCTGGCATGGACTCATGGAGCCGGGTCTGGCATGGACTCATGGAGCCGGGTCTGGCATGGACTCATGGAGCCGGGTCTGCCATGGACTCATGGAGCCGGGTCTGCCATGGACTCATGGAGCCGGGTCTGGCATGGACTCATGGAGCCGGGTCTGGCATGGACTCATGGAGCCGGGTCTGGCATGGACTCATGGAGCCGGGTCTGGCATGGACTCATGGACTCATGGAGCCGGGTCTGGCATGGACTCATGGAGCCGGGTCTGCCATGGACTCATGGAGCCGGGTCTGGCATGGACTCATGGAGCCGGGTCTGGCATGGACTCATGGAGCCGGGTCTGGCATGGACTCATGGAGCCGGGTCTGGCATGGACTCATGGACTCATGGAGCCGGGTCTGGCATGGACTCATGGAGCCGGGTCTGGCATGGACTCATGGAGCCGGGTCTGGCATGGACTCATGGAGCCGGGTCTGGCATGGACTCATGGACTCATGGAGCCGGGTCTGGCATGGACTCATGGAGCCGGGTCTGGCATGGACTCATGGACTCATGGAGCCGGGTCTGGCATGGACTCATGGAGCCGGGTCTGGCATGGACTCATGGAGCCGGGTCTGGCATGGACTCATGGAGCCGGGTCTGGCATGGACTCATGGAGCCGGGTCTGGCATGGACTCATGGAGCCGGGCCGCCCTGCACAATGAAATACTTAGGATTACATGTGTTGTGCAATCAGCTGTGGCCTCACCTCCTCTCTTCCTGCCATCCGTCTGTCATCAATAAAACAAACGTTATATTTCCTGGTTTACATTTTTACCTTTAAAGTAGAGACACTACATACTGATATACACCTGAACATCAGAGGAGGGACTCTTTAAAGTAGAGACACTACATACTGATATACACCTGAACATCAGAGGGGACTCTTTAAAGTAGAGACACTACATACTGATATACACCTGAACATCAGAGGGGACTCTTTAAAGTAGAGACACTACATACTGATATACACCTGAACATCAGAGGAGGACTCTTTAAAGTAGAGACACTACATACTGATATACACCTGATCATCAGCAGGAGGGACTCTTTAAAGTAGAGACACTACATACTGATATACACCTGAACATCAGAGGGAGGACTCTTTAAAGTAGAGACACTACATACTGATATACACCTGAACATCAGAGGAGGACTCTTTAAAGTAGAGACACTACATACTGATATACACCTGAACATCAGCAGAGAGGACTCTTTAAAGTAGAGACACTACATACTGATATACACCTGAACATCAGAGAGGACTCTTTAAAGTAGAGACACTACATACTGATATACACCTGAACATCAGCAGGAGAGGACTCTTTAAAGTAGAGACACTACATACTGATATACACCTGAACATCAGAGGAGAGGACTCTTTAAAGTAGAGACACTACATACTGATATACACCTGAACATCAGCAGGAGAGGACTCTTTAAAGTAGAGACACTACATACTGATATACACCTGAACATCAGCAGGAGAGGACTCTTTAAAGTAGAGACACTACATACTGATATACACCTGAACATCAGAGGAGAGGACTCTTTAAAGTAGAGACACTACATACTGATATACACCTGAACATCAGAGGAGAGGACTCTTTAAAGTAGAGACACTACACACTGATATACAGCTGAACATCAGAGGAGAGGACTCTTTAAAGTAGAGACACTACATGCTGATATACACCTGAACATCAGAGGAGAGGACTCTTTAAAGTAGAGACACTACATACTGATATACACCTGAACATCAGAGGAGAGGACTCTTTAAAGTAGAGACACTACACACTGATATACAGCTGAACATCAGAGGAGAGGACTCTTTAAAGTAGAGACACTACATGCTGATATACACCTGAACATCAGCAGGAGAGGACTCTTTAAAGTAGAGACACTACATACTGATATACACCTGAACATCAGAGGAGAGGACTCTTTAAAGTCCTTGTTGATATTTTAAACAGATTACAAAGAGAGACGATTTACTGAAGACATTTTTATTTCTTCTTCTTTTTTTTAAACAGGAAACATCAGGAGTGTCGGTAAAACCATCTGCAGTTTCTTAACTTCTCTCTTAACTTCTCTCTTAACGTCTTCTCTCTTAACTTCTCTCTTAACGTCTTCTCTCTTAACGTCTCCTCTCTTAACGTCTTCTCTCTTAACTTCTCTCTTAACGTCTCCTCTCTTAACGTCTTCTCTCTTAACGTCTCCTCTCTTAACGTCTCCTCTCTTAACGTCTCCTCTCTTAACGTCTCCTCTCTTAACGTCTCCTCTCTTAACGTCTTCTCTCTTAACGTCTTCTCTCTTAACGTCTTCTCTCTTAACTTCTCTCTTAACGTCTTCTCTCTTAACGTCTCCTCTCTTAACGTCTCCTCTCTTAACGTCTTCTCTCTTAACGTCTCCTCTCTTAACGTCTTCTCTCTTAACGTCTCCTCTCTTAACGTCTTCTCTCTTAACGTCTTCTCTCTTAACGTCTCCTCTCTTAACGTCTTCTCTCTTAACGTCTTCTCTCTTAACGTCTTCTCTCTTAACGTCTTCTCTCTTAACGTCTTCTCTCTTAACGTCTCCTCTCTTAACGTCTTCTCTCTTAACGTCTCCTCTCTTAACGTCTTCTCTCTTAACGTCTCCTCTCTTAACGTCTTCTCTCTTAACGTCTCCTCTCTTAACTTCTCTCTTAACGTCTCCTCTCTTAACGTCTCCTCTCTTAACTTCTCTCTTAACTTCTCTCTTAACGTCTCCTCTCTTAACTTCTCTCTTAACGTCCTCTCTCTTAACGTCTCCTCTCTTAACGTCTCCTCTCTTAACGTCTTCTCTCTTAACGTCTCCTCTCTTAACTTCTCTCTTAACGTCTTCTCTCTTAACGTCTCCTCTCTTAACGTCTCCTCTCTTAACGTCTCCTCTCTTAACGTCTCCTCTCTTAACGTCTTCTCTCTTAACGTCTCCTCTCTTAACTTCTCTCTTAACGTCTTCTCTCTTAACGTCTTCTCTCTTAACGTCTTCTCTCTTAACGTCTCCTCTCTTAACGTCTTCTCTCTTAACGTCTCCTCTCTTAACGTCTTCTCTCTTAACGTCTCCTCTCTTAACGTCTTCTCTCTTAACGTCTCCTCTCTTAACGTCTCCTCTCTTAACGTCTCCTCTCTTAACGTCTCCTCTCTTAACGTCTCCTCTCTTAACGTCTTCTCTCTTAACGTCTTCTCTCTTAACGTCTTCTCTCTTAACGTCTCCTCTCTTAACGTCCTCTTTCTTAACGTCTTCTCTCTTAACGTCTTCTCTCTTAACGTCTTCTCTCTTAACGTCTTCTCTCTTAACGTCTCCTCTCTTAACGTCCTCTTTCTTAACGTCTCCTCTCTTAACGTCTCCTCTCTTAACGTCTCCTCTCTTAACGTCTTCTCTCTTAACGTCTTCTCTCTTAACGTCTTCTCTCTTAACGTCCTCTTGCTTAACGTCCTCTTGCTTAACGTCCTCTTGCTTAACGTCCTCTTGCTTAACGTCTCCTCTCTTAACGTCTTCTCTCTTAACGTCTTCTCTCTTAACGTCTTCTCTCTTAACGTCTTCTCTCTTAACGTCCTCTTGCTTAACGTCCTCTTGCTTAACGTCCTCTTGCTTAACGTCTTCTCTCTTAACGTCTTCTCTCTTAACGTCTTCTCTCTTAACGTCCTCTTGCTTAACGTCCTCTTGCTTAACGTCTCCTCTCTTAACGTCTTCTCTCTTAACGTCTTCTCTCTTAACGTCTCCTCTCTTAACGTCTCCTCTCTTAACGTCTCCTCTCTTAACGTCTCCTCTCTTAACGTCTTCTCTCTTAACGTCTTCTCTCTTAACGTCTCCTCTCTTAACGTCTTCTCTCTTAACGTCTCCTCTCTTAACTTCTCTCTTAACGTCTCCTCTCTTAACGTCTCCTCTCTTAACGTCTTCTCTCTTAACGTCTCCTCTCTTAACTTCTCTCTTAACGTCTCCTCTCTTAACTTCTCTCTTAACGTCTTCTCTCTTAACGTCTTCTCTCTTAACGTCTTCTCTCTTAACGTCTCCTCTCTTAACGTCTCCTCTCTTAACGTCTTCTCTCTTAACGTCTCCTCTCTTAACGTCTCCTCTCTTAACGTCTTCTCTCTTAACGTCTCCTCTCTTAACGTCTTCTCTCTTAACTTCTCTCTTAACGTCTCCTCTCTTAACGTCTCCTCTCTTAACGTCTCCTCTCTTAACGTCTTCTCTCTTAACGTCTCCTCTCTTAACGTCTCCTCTCTTAACGTCTTCTCTCTTAACGTCTCCTCTCTTAACGTCTTCTCTCTTAACGTCTCCTCTCTTAACGTCTCCTCTCTTAACGTCTTCTCTCTTAACGTCTCCTCTCTTAACGTCTTCTCTCTTAACTTCTCTCTTAACGTCTACTCTCTTAACGTCTTCTCTCTTAACGTCTACTCTCTTAATGTCTTCTCTCTTAACTTCTCTCTTAACGTCTCCTCTCTTAACGTCTTCTCTCTTAACGTTGGGTTTCTGAAGAAGCTCTGAAACCTGAAGCGTCCTGATTCGTGCAACGCTCTCTATCTTTCACCTCGCTATCGGAGATACCGATGTTCATCCCGACACCCCTAAAGATTTATGATACAAAAGAAAAAAGCATTTAAAGACGTTTCTGCAGGAACACGACGTGTTCTCTACAAGCCGCCGCTGCTGGCTTGGATCTTCAGGTCTTTGGCCACGAGCCCGGCGGTGACGGGGTGCATGGCGCCGCGGTGAGACTGGAACATCCGGAGCGCCTCGTCACGATACTTGTCGAAGGTAAACACCTCTCTGCGGAGAGAGAGAGGCTCAGAGAAGCAGCTCCAACGTCTAAATAAACAGTAGGATCGGTTTGGTTCGATACCTGAAGAGCGGGCGGGTGAACTTCATCCGGCCCTGATCCGTCGCCATCTTCATCGCCATGGGAACAGCCTCCTCCCACCGCGAGCGCACGCAGAGACGCAGCCACCTGATTGGACAAAACATGGTAACTCTGAGCACACCGAGAACACGCGGTGACGTTGAGACGAAGGCGGACTGCTCTGCGTATCAGGCGATGTCCGTGCCGTGGCGCCGTCAGCAGCAGGCGGCGACTCTCACCTGAAGCGGATCTCAGCGTTCTCGCTCGCGTTCAGATCGTAAACTTCCTGCATCTTCTTCACGTGAGTCAGAGGCAGCGCA
The DNA here is from genome assembly GCA_036324595.1 of Champsocephalus gunnari. NCBI lineage: Eukaryota > Metazoa > Chordata > Actinopteri > Perciformes > Channichthyidae > Champsocephalus > Champsocephalus gunnari. The sequence goes on from CM070444.1 coordinate 28,608,287, forward strand.
GCCTTCAGGGACAGACAGGAAGTGAATGCAAAGCATGCTGGGAGGTATTCATGGTGTGCCGTCATAATACTGAGGCTCAGGCGCGTTACCTCCTGAAGCAGCAGAGACAGGAACTCGATGACCTGATGAGACGACAGCGGCTTCATGTCCGACGCCTGGAAGCTGCTCAGGTCCTGCTCTGCGGCCTGGAGAGGATATGAAGAACAATAGTAAACAATAAATACCAATAACAATAATACTAATAATAAAAACAGCTCTCACCTTGATCCACCTCTGGCTCAGGGCGATGCAGGCGTCGGCCAGCGTGGTGTCGTACCTGAGACAGGGGAGGGTTAGAGGGCGTTCAAAGAGATACAAAGACACGACGGAGGACACTCACTGAGGTTTGACTGGAGGCATCCCCGGGGTGAACATCCAGGCGTCCCAGGCCACCTGGTTCAGGACGTCCACCTGAGACCAGAGAGAAACCCCGGTGAGATTCTGGACCTGGTCCGGGCCTGAGGACACGGTTTATCTCTGCGAGTAGAGTCCTATCTGACAGGACGACGTGGGACTAATACCACAGATCGATCTGACAGGACGACGTGGGACTAATACCACAGATCGACCTGACAGAACGACGTGGGACTAATACCACAGATCGACCCGACAGGACGACGTGGGACTAATACCACAGATTGATCTGACAGAACGACGTGGGACTAATACCACAGATCGACCCGACAGGACGACGTGGGACTAATACCACAGATTGATCTGACAGAACGACGTGGGACTAATACCACAGATCGATCTGACAGGACGACGTGGGACTAATACCACAGATCGATCTGACAGGACGACCTGGGACTAATACCACAGATCGATCTGACAGAACGACGTGGGACTAATACCACAGATCGATCTGACAGAACGACGTGGGACTAATACCACAGATCGATCTGACAGGACGACCTGGGACTAATACCACAGATCGACCTGACAGAACGACGTGGGACTAATACCACAGATCGACCCGACAGGACGACGTGGGACTAATACCACAGATCGATCTGACAGGACGACCTGGGACTAATACCACAGATCGATCTGACAGAACGACGTGGGACTAATACCACAGATCGACCCGACAGGACGACGTGGGACTAATACCACAGATCGATCTGACAGGACGACCTGGGACTAATACCACAGATCGACCTGACAGAGCGACGTGGGACTAATACCACAGATCGATCTGACAGGACGACGTGGGACTAATACCACAGATCGATCTGACAGGACGACGTGGGACTAATACCACAGATCGACCTGACAGGACGACGTGGGACTAATACCACAGATCGATCTGACAGAACGACGTGGGACTAATACCACAGATCGACCTGACAGGACGACGTGGGACTAATACCACAGATCGATCTGACAGAACGACGTGGGACTAATACCACAGATTGATCTGACAGGACGACCTGGGACTAATACCACAGATCGACCTGACAGGACGACGTGGGACTAATACCACAGATCGATCTGACAGAACGACGTGGGACTAATACCACAGATCGACCTGACAGAACGACGTGGGACTAATACCACAGATCGATCTGACAGGACGACGTGGGACTAATACCACAGATCGATCAGACAGGACGACGTGGGACTAATACCACAGATCGACCCGACAGGACGACGTGGGACTAATACCACAGATCGACCCGACAGGACGACGTGGGACTAATACCACAGATCGATCTGACAGAACGACCTGGGACTAATACCACAGATCGACCTGACAGGACGACGTGGGACTAATACCACAGATCGACCTGACAGGACGACGTGGGACTAATACCACAGATCGACCTGACAGGACGACGTGGGACTAATACCACAGATCGACCTGACAGGACGACGTGGGACTAATACCACAGATCGATCTGACAGGACGACGTGGGACTAATACCACAGATCGACCCGACAGGACGACGTGGGACTAATACCACAGATCGACCCGACAGGACGACGTGGGACTAATACCACAGATCGACCCGACAGGACGACGTGGGACTAATACCACAGATCGATCTGACAGGACAACGTGGGACTAATACCACAGATCGACCTGACAGAGCGACGTGGGACTAATACCACAGATCGACCCGACAGGATGACGTGGGACTAATACCACAGATCGACCTGACAGGACGACGTGGGACTAATACCACAGATCGACCCGACAGAACGACCTGGGACTAATACCACAGATCGACCTGACAGAACGACGTGGGACTAATACCACAGATCGATCTGACAGGACGACGTGGGACTAATACCACAGATCGACCTGACAGGACGACGTGGGACTAATACCACAGATCGATCTGACAGGACGACGTGGGACTTGGGCCAGGGGAGTCTCACCTTGTCCTTGAAGTAGGTGAACAGGTAGTTCTTCCACTCGTCGGTGGTGGCGCTGCCGTACGCAAACATCTGGATGTACGACTTCACGAAGCCCATGAACACCTCTGGAGAAAGGAACGAACAGACCGTGGTGCGTTCAGGTGTCTCACTCTCTGTTAGCTATTCAGGTGTTCTCTGTGGTGTGTTCAGGTGATCGTGGTGTGTTCAGGTGTTCTGTGGTGTGTTCAGGTGTTCTGTGATGTGTTCAGGTGATCGTGGTGTGTTCAGGTGTTCTGTGGTGTGTTCAGGTGTTCTGTGATGTGTTCAGGTGATCGTGGTGTGTTCAGGTGTTCTGTGGTGTGTTCAGGTGTTCTGTGATGTGTTCAGGTGATCGTGGTGTGTTCAGGTGTTCTGTGGTGTGTTCAGGTGTTCTGTGATGTGTTCAGGTGTTCTGTGATGTGTTCAGGTGATCGTGGTGTGTTCAGGTGTTCTGTGGTGTGTTCAGGTGTTCTGTGATGTGTTCAGGTGTTCTCTGTGGTGTGTTCAGGTGTTCTGTGGTGTGTTCAGGTGTTCTGTGGTGTGTTCAGGTGTTCTGTGATGTGTTCAGGTGATCGTGGTGTGTTCAGGTGTTCTGCGGTGTGTTCAGGTGTTCTGTGATGTGTTCAGGTGTTCTCTGCGGTGTGTTCAGGTGATCGTGGTGTGTTCAGGTGATCGTGGTGTGTTCAGGTGATTGTGGTGTGTTCAGGTGATTGTGGTGTGTTCAGGTGATTGTGGTGTGTTCAGATGATCGTGGTGTGTTCAGGTGATCGTGGTGTGTTCAGGTGATCGTGGTGTGTTCAGGTGTTCTGTGATGTGTTCAGGTGATTGTGGTGTGTTCAGGTGATTGTGGTGTGTTCAGATGATCGTGGTGTGTTCAGGTGATCGTGGTGTGTTCAGGTGATCGTGGTGTGTTCAGGTGATCGTGGTGTGTTCAGGTGATCGTGGTGTGTTCAGGTGATCGTGGTGTGTTCAGGTGTTCTGTGATGTGTTCAGGTGATCGTGGTGCGTTCAGGTGATTGTGGTGTGTTCAGGTGATCGTGGTGTGTTCAGGTGATCGTGGTGTGTTCAGGTGTTCTGTGATGTGTTCAGGTGATCGTGGTGCGTTCAGGTGATTGTGGTGCGTTCAGGTGATCGTGGTGTGTTCAGGTGTTCTCTGCGGTGTGTTCAGGTGTTCTGTGATGTGTTCAGGTGATCGTGGTGTGTTCAGGTGATCGTGGTGTGTTCAGGTGATCGTGGTGTGTTCAGGTGTTCTCTGCGGTGTGTTCAGGTGTTCTCTGGTGCGTTCAAGTGCTCTGTGGTGCGTTCAGGTGATCGTGGTGCGTTCAGGTGATCGTGGTGCGTTCAGGTGATCGTGGTGCGTTCAGGTGATCGTGGTGGGTTCAGCTGTTACCTGGGCCCCCCAGCAGCTCCTCCAGGTGATACAGCAGAGCGAAGCCCTTCTCGTACGGGACGGCGGAGAAGGCATCGTCCGGGTCCACGTCCTGAAGACTGGGGACCAGGTTAGTGAGGGGGTTGTTAGCTCCAAAGGTGTTCACCTGAGAGACAGACAGGTGAGACAGGTGAGAGACAGACAGGTGAGAGACAGACAGGTGAGAGACAGACAGGTGAGAGACAGACATGTAGAGACAGTTATACAGAAAGGTACAGGTGTGTACATGTGTATACAGGTGTGTCAGGTGTGTACATGTGTATACAGGTGTGTACATGTGTGTACAGGTGTGTCAGGTGTGTACAGGTGTGTACAGGTGTGTACAGGTGTGTCAGGTGTGTACAGGTGTGTACAGGTGTGTACATGTGTATCAGGTGTGTCAGGTGTGTACAGGTGTGTACAGGTGTGTACATGTGTATACAGGTGTGTACAGGTGTGTCAGGTGTGTACAGGTGTGTCAGGTGTGTACAGGTGTGTACATGTGTATACAGGTGTGTCAGGTGTGTACAAGTGTGTCAGGTGTGTACAGGTGTGTACAGGTGTGTCAGGTGTGTACAGGTGTATCAGGTGTGTACAGGTGTGTCAGGTGTGTACAGGTGTATCAGGTGTGTACAGGTGTGTCAGGTGTGTACAGGTGTATCAGGTGTGTACAGGTGTGTACATGTGTATCAGGTGTGTACAGGTGTGTACATGTGTGTACAGGTGTGTACATGTGTATCAGGTGTGTACAGGTGTGTACATGTGTATCAGGTGTACAGGTGTGTACAGGCGTGTACATGTGTATCAGGTGTGTACAGGCGTGTACATGTGTATCAGGTGTGTACAGGTGTACAGGTGTACAGGTGTGTACAGGTGTGTACAGGTGTATCAGGTGTGTACAGGAATACAGGTGACTGACCGAGTCCTGCAGCTCCTTCCAGCCTCCAGCAGCTTTGAACTGTCTGAAGGGCTCTCCCTCCATCGACCGGCCTATCATCCTCTCCAGGTAGACCGTGTGGCCCTCGTTCAGCCTGCAACCAACAGGTGCATCCATCAGTACAGGTGCATAGGTATGTATGTAAATACTACTGTAAATACATTACTCTAGATAACTATGAATATATATTTATATTACTGTGCACATCCCAGCTTTACATATATAATTAATGTGTTCATTGTTTGGTTTTTATAAATGATCATGTTCACCAGAAGTGTTCCCAGGTCTTGTTGGTCACCAGGTTCCCCGTCCAGCTGTGGGAGATCTCATGAGCAATCACCTGGAGGGACATGAACACATGACATGTGTGGCTGTGTGGACATGTGTAACTGTGTGGACATGTATGACTGTGTGGACATGTATGACTGTGTGGACATGTGTGGACATGTATGACTGTGTGGACATGTATGACTGTGTGGACATGTATGACTGTGTGAACATGTATGACTGTGTGGACATGTATGACTGTGTGGACATGTGTGGACATGTATGACTGTGTGGACATGTGTGGACATGTATGACTGTGTGGACATGTGTGGACATGTATGAACATGTATGAATGTGTGGACATGTATGACTGTGTGGACATGTATGACTGTGTGAACATGTATGACTGTGTGGACATGTGTGACTGTGTGGACATGTATGACTGTGTGAACATGTATGACTGTGTGGACATGTGTGGCTGTGTGGACATGTATGACTGTGTGGACATGTGTGGACATGTATGACTGTGTGGACATGTATGACTGTGTGGACATGTATTACTGTGTGGACATGTGTGGACATGTATGACTGTGTGGACATGTGTGACTGTGGACATGTATGACTGTGTGGACATGTATGAACATGTATGACTGTGTGGACATGTGTGGACATGTATGACTGTGTGGACATGTGTGGACATGTATGACTGTGTGGACATGTGTGACTGTGGACATGTATGACTGTGTGGACATGTATGACTGTGGACATGTATGACTGTGTGGACATGTATGACTGTGGACATGTATGACTGTGTGGACATGTGTGACTGTGGACATGTATGACTGTGTGGACATGTATGACTGTGTGGACATGTGTGACTGTGGACATGTATGACTGTGTGGACATGTATGACTGTGTGGACATGTATGACTGTGGACATGTATGACTATGTGGACATGTATGACTGTGGACATGTATGACTGTGTGGACATGTATGACTGTGTGGACATGTATGACTGTGGACATGTATGACTGTGTGGACATGTGTGGACATGTATGACTGTGTGGACATGTGTGACTGTGTGGACATGTATGACTGTGTGGACATGTATGACTGTGTGGACATGTATGACTATGTGGACATGTATGACTGTGTGAACATGTATGACTGTGTGGACATGTATGACTGTGTGGACATGTATGACTGTGTGGACATGTGTGACTGTGGACATGTATGACTGTGTGGACATGTATGACTGTGTGGACATGTATGACTGTGTGGACATGTATGACTGTGTGGACATGTATGACTGTGTGGACACGTATGACTGTGTGGACACGTATGACTGTGTGGACATGTATGACTGTGTGGACATGTATGACTGTGTGGACACGTGAACATGTATGATTGTGTTGTATACTCACGTTGGACAGAGACTTGTCCCCCGCCTGTAGAGAGAATGAATGAATGAAACCTTATTACAGACTCAGGTCCAGATAAAAGACATTATATAATAAATCACATACACAGCGTACAAAGAATCATAGTTTAAGAATAATTTAAATCAGTGTCCTCCAAAGAGACAACTGAACCAATGTCTCCACAGCTTAGCGTGTGTTCGAGGACAGGATTTATTATCAGTCAGTCAGCGAATACATTTATACACTTCTTCAGACAGCTGGTGGAGCGAGGAGTCCTGAGTCCTGAGTCCTGAGTCCTGAGTCCTGCAGCCTCTCTCCTCTCTGTAGAGCATGGAGTCCTGCAGCCTCTCTCCTCTCTGTAGAGCATGGAGTCCTGCAGCCTCTCTCCTCTCTCTGTAGAGCATGGAGTCCTGCAGCCTCTCTCCTCTCTGTAGAGCATGGAGTCCTGCAGCCTCTCTCCTCTCTGTAGAGCATGGAGTCCTGCAGCCTCTCTCCTCTCTGTAGAGCATGGAGTCCTGCAGCCTCTCTCCTCTCTGTAGAGCATGGAGTCCTGCAGCCTCTCTCCTCTCTGTAGAGCATGGAGTCCTGCAGCCTCTCTCCTCCCTGTAGAGCATGGAGTCCTGCAGCCTCCCTGTAGAGCAGGGGTGGGGAACCTTTTTCCTCTCAAGGGCCATTTCAATGTTTTCAACATCCTCGAGGGCCGTTCAAATGATTGACCTCTGCTTAAAAATACTAAAATCACAGCCCACTCATTTCACCTTTCTTTCAGGCTGTGCAAAGAAAAAGCAGCCTCTGAATCCAGATACCTCACCATGACTCGTGCACGTGCATGCACGTGCACGAGCATGCACAAGATATGTGCAAATGTATTCAGTGTCCTATCCATGTGAACATGATTTAAGTGGGGGGGGGACCTCCTCTAGGGGGTCCGGGGGCATGCTCCCCCGGGAAGTTGAAAGCATCCATCTGCTGCACTCTGAGAGCAGCATGAGAGATCCATGGACACATCTCAGCACAGATGAGACAGAACTGGAGCAGATTTATTTTTCTTTATGGATATTTCACAAATCTCTCTCCTTTCAAACCGGATTCTTCTTTATTAATAACAACTTGTTTTCCTGTCATAGTATTTTATACCCGTTTACTTAATTCTCTTATTTTTTATAACTATAATGATCATATAAAGATGTGCCTTCACCTCACTGGTTGTAGAAAAAGCTTCTTATAATCGTTAGCATAGCGAGCTAACAGATGCTAACAGCACAGCTATTGGCTGTGTGCTCAGTGAGACGGATGCTATTGGCTGTGTGCTCAGTGAGACGGATGCTATTGGCTGTGTGCTCAGTGAGACGGATGCTATTGGCTGTGTGCTCAGTGAGACGGATGCTATTGGCTGTGTGCTCAGTGAGACGGATGCTATTGGCTGTGTGCTCAGTGAGACGGATGCTATTGGCTGTGTGCTCAGTGAGACGGATGCTATTGGCTGTGTGCTCAGTGAGACGGATGCTATTGGCTGTGTGCTCAGTGAGACGGATGCTATTGGCTGTGTGCTCAGTGAGACGGATGCTATTGGCTGTGTGCTCAGTGAGACGGATGCTATTGGCTGTGTGCTCAGTGAGACGGATGCTATTGGCTGTGTGCTCAGTGAGACGGATGCTATTGGCTGTGTGCTCAGTGAGACGGATGCTATTGGCTGTGTGCTCAGTGAGACGGATGCTATTGGCTCTCAGCCGGAGACACAGCCACGCAGAAACTGCAGCATGTGTTCGGCTCCTTATGGGTACTGACATTTGTGGAAGTGCCGGAGCGGAGCTGCGTTCTGGTGCTCCCCGTCAGAACTACACCCTGTCAGACGAGACATATACCACGTGATGAAACATTAGGCGTGTGTTGTGTTCAAGGACCCTGATCTTGGCCAGGAAAAACAGGCACTCACTTGATTAATTATTTTGCGGTCCAGATTTCTTTAATTTTTTTCTTTTTTGCGTGTGTTTATAAATTACCTCGAGGGCCGTACCAAATGGTCTCGTGGGCCGGATAGGGCCCGGGGGCCGGAGGTTCCCCACCCCTGGTGTAGAGGACAGAATGAATGGGGCCATGTATCGTGAGATTTTGAGTGACAACCTCCTTCCATCAGCAAGGGCATTGAAGATGAAACGTGGCTGGGTCTTTCAGCATGACAATGATCCCAAACACACCGCCCGGGCAACGAAGGAGTGGCTTCGTAAGAAGCATTTGAAGGTCCTGGAGTGGCCTATCCAGTCTCCAGATCTCAACCCCATAGAACATCTGTGGAGGGAGTTGAAAGTCCGTGTTGCCTAGCGACAGCCCCAAAGCATCACTGCTCTAGAGGAGGTCTGCACGGAGGAACGGGCCAACGTGCCAGCAACAGTGAACGCCTCGTGGAGACTTACAGAACACGCTTGACCTCTGTCATCGCCAACAAAGGGTAATAACAAAGTATTGAGATGGACTTTTGTTATTGACCAAATACTTGTTTTCCATCATTTGCAAATAAATTCATTAAAAATCCTACAAAGTGATTTCCTGGATCCCCCCCCCTGTCTCATCGTTGAAGTGTAGGAGGAACGTTCCAGGCCTCTCTCGTCTGAAGTGGAAGAACTTGCACAATTGGTGGCTGACTAAATACTTTTTTGCCCCACTGTATATATAGTGTGTATATATAGTGTGTATATATAGTGTGTATATATAGTGTGTATGTATAGTGTGTATGTATAGTGTGTATGTATAGTGTGTATGTATAGTGTGTATGTATAGTGTGTATGTATAGTGTGTATGTATAGTGTGTATATATAGTGTGTATATATAGTGTGTATGTATAGTGTGTATGTATAGTGTGTATGTATAGTGTGTATATATAGTGTGTATATATAGTGTGTATATATAGTGTGTATGTATAGTGTGTATGTATAGTGTGTATGTATAGTGTGTATATATAGTGTGTGTACCAGCAGGGTGGGGGTGGCGAAAGTGAGGCAGGGGTTCTCCATTCCTCCGTAGGGGAACGATGGAGGCAGAACTAGGATGTCGTACGGACCCCAAACATACGGCCCAGCGAGAGCCTCGGCCGCCTGCAGCATGGCCTCCGTCTGGGGGGGAGGTAGAGAGGGGGGGGATAATGAGAGAGAGGGGGTAGAGGGGGGGGATAATGAGAGAGAGGGGGTAGAGAGGGGGGGGGTAATGAGAGAGAGGGGGTAGAGAGGGGGGGATAATGAGAGAGAGGGGGGGGTCGAGAGTGAGGGGATAATGAGAGAGAGGGGGGTAGAGAGGGGGGATAATGAGAGAGGGGGGGTGAGAGGGGGGGGTAATGAGAGAGGGGGGTAGAGATGGGGATAATGAGAGGGGGGTGAGAGGGGGGGGGGTAATGAGAGAGGGGGGTAGAGAGGGGCGGGTAATGAGAGAGGGGGGATAATGAGAGAGGGGGGTAGAGATGGGGGGATAATGAGAGGGGGGGTGATGAGAGGGGGGGATAATGAGAGGGGGGGGTGATGAGAGAGGGGGTGTGAGGGGGGGTAATGAGAGGGGGGGTGTGAGGGGGGGGTAATGAGAGGGGGGTGTGAGGGGGGGTAATGAGAGGGGGGGTGAGAGGGGGGGTGTGAGGGGGGGGTGTGAGGGGGGGGTAATGAGAGGGGGGTGAGGGGGGGGTGTGAGGGGGGGTAATGAGAGGGGTGAGAGGGGGGGTGATGTGAGGGGGGGTAATGAGAGGGGGGTGTGAGGGGGGGGTAATGAGAGGGGGGGTAATGAGAGGGGGGTGTGAGGGGGGGTAATGAGAGGGGGGTGAGGGGGGGGGTAATGAGAGGGGGGGGTGTGAGGGGGGGTAATGAGAGGGGGTGTGAGGGGGGGGTAATGAGAGGGTGGTGTGAGGGGGGGTAATGAGAGGGGGTGTGAGGGGGGGGTAATGAGAGGGGGGTGAGGGGGGGTAATGAGAGGGGGGGGTAATGAGAGGGGGGTGAGGGGGGGGTAATGAGAGGGGGGGTAATGAGAGGGGGGTAATGAGAGGGGGTGTGATGGGGGGTAATGAGAGGGGGGTGAGGGGGGGGTAATGAGAGGGGGGTGAGGGGGGGTAATGAGAGGGGGGTGAGGGGGGGTCATATACATGTATGTTGACCACAGGCTGTTTTTACACCATGACCTTTTCTTTTACCTCAGAAAACTCGAACGCCGCTTTATCCACGAACTCTTTCTCAGACCAGACTCTGGAGCGCGGGCCGATCTCCCTGTCAGCCAATCAGAGGGAAGAACACTGTTTACCTGCTAATGTTACTGTAAACAACATGAACTGTATCACTGTACAGGTGAGACAGTACAGGTGAGGGAGTACAGGTGAGAGAGTACAGGTGAGGGAGTACAGGTGAGAGAGTACAGGTGAGAGAGTACAGGTGAGAGAGTACAGGTGAGAGAGTACAGGTGAGGGAGTACAGGTGAGAGAGTACAGGTGAGAGAGTACAGGTGAGAGAGTACAGGTGAGAGAGTACAGGTGAGAGAGTACAGGTGAGAGAGTACAGGTGAGAGAGTACAGGTGAGAGAGTACAGGTGAGAGAGTACAGGTGAGAGAGTACAGGTGAGAGAGTACAGGTGAGAGAGTACAGGTGAGAGAGTACAGGTGAGAGAGTACAGGTGAGAGAGTACAGGTGAGAGAGTACAGGTGAGAGAGTACTTGTACAGGTGAGAGAGTACAGGTGAGAGAGTACAGGTGAGGGAGTACAGGTGAGAGAGTACAGGTGAGAGAGTACAGGTGAGAGAGTACAGGTGAGAGAGTACAGGTGAGAGAGTACAGGTGAGGGAGTACAGGTGAGAGAGTACAGGTGAGAGAGTACAGGTGAGAGAGTACAGGTGAGAGAGTACCTGTACAGGTGAGAGAGTACAGGTGAGAGAGTACCTGTACAGGTGAGAGAGTACAGGTGAGAGAGTACAGGTGAGAGAGTACTTGTACAGGTGAGAGAGTACAGGTGAGAGAGTACAGGTGAGAGAGTACTTGTACAGGTGAGAGAGTACTTGTACAGGTGAGAGAGTACCTGTACAGGTGAGAGAGTACAGGTGAGGGAGTACTTGTACAGGTGAGAGAGTACAGGTGAGAGAGTACAGGTGAGAGAGTACTTGTACAGGTGAGAGAGTACTTGTACAGGTGAGAGAGTACTTGTACAGGTGAGAGAGTACAGGTGAGAGAGTACAGGTGAGAGAGTACAGGTGAGGGAGTACAGGTGAGAGAGTACTTGTACAGGTGAGAGAGTACAGGTGAGAGAGTACAGGTGAGAGAGTACTTGTACAGGTGAGAGAATACAGGTGAGAGAGTACCTGTACAGGTGAGAGAGTACAGGTGAGAGAGTACAGGTGAGAGAGTACTTGTACAGGTGAGAGAGTACAGGTGAGAGAGTACAGGTGAGAGAGTACAGGTGAGAGAGTACTTGTACAGGTGAGAGAGTACAGGTGAGAGAGTACTGTACAGGTGAGAGAGTACAGGTGAGGGAGTACAGGTGAGAGAGTACTTGTACAGGTGAGAGAGTACAGGTGAGAGAGTACAGGTGAGAGAGTACTTGTACAGGTGAGAGAGTACTTGTACAGGTGAGAGAGTACTGTACAGGTGAGAGAGTACAGGTGAGAGAGTACAGGTGAGAGAGTACAGGTGAGGGAGTACAGGTGAGAGAGTACTTGTACAGGTGAGAGAGTACAGGTGAGAGAGTACAGGTGAGAGAGTACTTGTACAGGTGAGAGAGTACAGGTGAGAGAGTACAGGTGAGAGAGTACAGGTGAGGGAGTACAGGTGAGAGAGTACTTGTACAGGTGAGAGAGTACAGGTGAGAGAGTACAGGTGAGAGAGTACAGGTGAGAGAGTACTTGTACAGGTGAGAGAGTACAGGTGAGAGAGTACAGGTGAGAGAGTACAGGTGAGAGAGTACTTGTACAGGTGAGGAGTACAGGTGAGAGAGTACCTGTACAGGTGAGAGAGTACAGGTGAGAGAGTACAGGTGAGAGAGTACTTGTACAGGTGAGAGAGTACAGGTGAGAGAGTACAGGTGAGAGAGTACAGGTGAGAGAGTACTTGTACAGGTGAGAGAGTACAGGTGAGAGAGTACAGGTGAGAGAGTACAGGTGAGAGAGTACAGGTGAGAGAGTACAGGTGAGAGAGTACAGGTGAGGGAGTACAGGTGAGAGAGTACTTGTACAGGTGAGAGAGTACAGGTGAGAGAGTACAGGTGAGAGAGTACAGGTGAGAGAGTACAGGTGAGGGAGTACAGGTGAGAGAGTACTTGTACAGGTGAGAGAGTACAGGTGAGAGAGTACAGGTGAGAGAGTACCTGTACAGGTGAGAGAGTACAGGTGAGAGAGTACAGGTGAGAGAGTACAGGTGAGAGAGTACAGGTGAGGGAGTACAGGTGAGAGAGTACTTGTACAGGTGAGAGAGTACAGGTGAGAGAGTACAGGTGAGAGAGTACAGGTGAGAGAGTACAGGTGAGGGAGTACAGGTGAGAGAGTACTTGTACAGGTGAGAGAGTACAGGTGAGAGAGTACAGGTGAGGGAGTACAGGTGAGAGAGTACCTGTACAGGTGAGGGAGTACAGGTGAGAGAGTACAGGTGAGAGAGTACAGGTGAGAGAGTACTTGTACAGGTGAGGGAGTACAGGTGAGAGAGTACAGGTGAGGGAGTACAGGTGAGAGAGTACTTGTACAGGTGAGAGAGTACAGGTGAGAGAGTACAGGTGAGAGAGTACAGGTGAGAGAGTACAGGTGAGAGAGTACAGGTGAGAGAGTACAGGTGAGGGAGTACAGGTGAGAGAGTACTTGTACAGGTGAGAGAGTACAGGTGAGAGAGTACAGGTGAGAGAGTACAGGTGAGGGAGTACAGGTGAGAGAGTACTTGTACAGGTGAGAGAGTACAGGTGAGAGAGTACAGGTGAGAGAGTACTTGTACAGGTGAGAGAGTACAGGTGAGAGTAGTACAGGTGAGAGAGTACAGGTGAGAGAGTACTTGTACAGGTGAGAGGAGTACAGGTGAGAGAGTACAGGTGAGAGAGTACAGGTGAGGAGAGTACAGGTGAGAGAGTACTGTACAGGTGAGAGAGTACAGGTGAGAGAGTACTGTACAGGTGAGAGAGTACAGGTGAGAGAGTACAGGTGAGAGAGTACAGGTGAGAGAGTACAGGTGAGAGAGTACAGGTGAGCAGTACTGTACAGGTGAGAGAGTACTGTACAGGTGAGAGAGTACAGGTGAGAGAGTACAGGTGAGGGAGTACAGGTGAGAGAGTACAGGTGAGAGAGTACAGGTGAGAGAGTACTTGTACAGGTGAGAGAGTACAGGTGAGAGAGTACAGGTGAGAGAGTACTTGTACAGGTGAGAGAGTACAGGTGAGAGAGTACAGGTGAGAGAGTACTTGTACAGGTGAGAGAGTACTTGTACAGGTGAGAGAGTACAGGTGAGGGAGTACAGGTGAGAGAGTACTTGTACAGGTGAGAGAGTACAGGTGAGAGAGTACAGGTGAGAGAGTACTTGTACAGGTGAGAGAGTACTTGTACAGGTGAGAGAGTACAGGTGAGAGAGTACAGGTGAGAGAGTACAGGTGAGAGAGTACAGGTGAGACAGTACAGGTGAGAGAGTACAGGTGAGAGAGTACAGGTGAGGGAGTACAGGTGAGAGAGTACTTGTACAGGTGAGAGAGTACAGGTGAGAGAGTACAGGTGAGAGAGTACTTGTACAGGTGAGAGAGTACAGGTGAGAGAGTACAGGTGAGAGAGTACTTGTACAGGTGAGAGAGTACAGGTGAGAGAGTACAGGTGAGAGAGTACAGGTGAGAGAGTACAGGTGAGAGAGTACTTGTACAGGTGAGAGAGTACAGGTGAGAGAGTACAGGTGAGAGAGTACTTGTACAGGTGAGAGAGTACAGGTGAGAGAGTACAGGTGAGAGAGTACAGGTGAGAGAGTACAGGTGAGAGAGTACTTGTACAGGTGAGAGAGTACAGGTGAGAGAGTACAGGTGAGGGAGTACAGGTGAGAGAGTACAGGTGAGAGAGTACAGGTGAGAGAGTACAGGTGAGAGAGTACAGGTGAGAGAGTACTTGTACAGGTGAGAGAGTACAGGTGAGAGAGTACAGGTGAGAGAGTACAGGTGAGGGAGTACAGGTGAGAGAGTACCTGTACAGGTGAGAGAGTACCTGTACAGGTGAGACAGTACCTGTACAGGTGAGAGAGTACAGGTGAGAGAGTACAGGTGAGAGAGTACCTGTACAGGCGAGAGAGTACAGGTGAGAGAGTACAGGTGAGACAGTACCTGTACAGGTGAGAGAGTACAGGTGAGAGAGTAAAGGTGAGAGAGTACAGGTGAGAGAGTACAGGTGAGACAGTACAGGTGAGAGAGTACAGGTGAGAGAGTACAGGTGAGAGAGTAAAGGTGAGAGAGTACAGGTGAGAGAGTACAGGTGAGAGAGTACAGGTGAGAGAGTACAGGTGAGAGAGTACAGGTGAGAGAGTACAGGTGAGAGAGTACAGGTGAGAGAGTACAGGTGAGAGAGTACAGGTGAGAGAGTACCTGTACAGGTGAGAGAGTACTGTACAGGTGAGACAGTACTTGTACAGGTGAGAGAGTACAGGTGAGAGAGTACAGGTGAGAGAGTACTTGTACAGGTGAGAGAGTACAGGTGAGAGAGTACTTGTACAGGTGAGAGAGTACAGGTGAGAGAGTACAGGTGAGAGAGTACAGGTGAGAGAGTACAGGTGAGAGAGTACAGGTGAGAGAGTACAGGTGAGAGAGTACTTGTACAGGTGAGAGAGTACAGGTGAGAGAGTACAGGTGAGAGAGTACTTGTACAGGTGAGAGAGTACAGGTGAGAGAGTACAGGTGAGAGAGTACCTGTACAGGTGAGAGAGTACAGGTGAGAGAGTACTTGTACAGGTGAGAGAGTACAGGTGAGAGAGTACCTGTACAGGTGAGAGAGTACTTGTACAGGTGAGAGAGTACAGGTGAGAGAGTACTTGTACAGGTGAGAGAGTACAGGTGAGAGAGTACTTGTACAGGTGAGAGAGTACAGGTGAGAGAGTACTTGTACAGGTGAGAGAGTACAGGTGAGAGAGTACCTGTACAGGTGAGAGAGTAACTGTACAGGCGAGAGAGTACTTGTACAGGTGAGAGAGTACCTGTACAGGTGAGAGAGTACTTGTACAGGTGAGAGAGTACAGGTGAGAGAGTACTTGTACAGGTGAGAGAGTACAGGTGAGAGAGTACAGGTGAGAGAGTACCTGTACAGGTGAGAGAGTACAGGTGAGAGAGTACTTGTACAGGTGAGAGAGTACTTGTACAGGTGAGAGAGTACAGGTGAGAGAGTACAGGTGAGAGAGTACTTGTACAGGTGAGAGAGTACAGGTGAGAGAGTACAGGTGAGAGAGTACAGGTGAGAGAGTACAGGTGAGAGAGTACTTGTACAGGTGAGAGAGTACAGGTGAGAGAGTACAGGTGAGAGAGTACTTGTACAGGTGAGAGAGTACAGGTGAGAGAGTACAGGTGAGAGAGTACCTGTACAGGTGAGAGAGTACAGGTGAGAGAGTACTTGTACAGGTGAGAGAGTACAGGTGAGAGAGTACCTGTACAGGTGAGAGAGTACTTGTACAGGTGAGAGAGTACAGGTGAGAGAGTACTTGTACAGGTGAGAGAGTACAGGTGAGAGAGTACTTGTACAGGTGAGAGAGTACAGGTGAGAGAGTACTTGTACAGGTGAGAGAGTACAGGTGAGAGAGTACCTGTACAGGTGAGAGAGTAACTGTACAGGCGAGAGAGTACTTGTACAGGTGAGAGAGTACCTGTACAGGTGAGAGAGTACTTGTACAGGTGAGAGAGTACAGGTGAGAGAGTACTTGTACAGGTGAGAGAGTACAGGTGAGAGAGTACAGGTGAGAGAGTACCTGTACAGGTGAGAGAGTACAGGTGAGAGAGTACCTGTACAGGTGAGAGAGTAACTGTACAGGCGAGAGAGTACTTGTACAGGTGAGAGAGTACCTGTACAGGTGAGACAGTACCTGTACAGGTGAGACAGTACCTGTACAGGTGAGACAGTAACTGTACAGGCGAGAGAGTAACTGTACAGGCGAGAGAGTACTTGTACAGGTGAGAGAGTACCTGTACAGGTGAGAGAGTACTTGTACAGGTGAGAGAGTACCTGTACAGGTGAGAGAGTACTTGTACAGGTGAGAGAGTACTTGTACAGGTGAGAGAGTACCTGTACAGGTGAGAGAGTACCTGTACAGGCGAGAGAGTACTTGTACAGGTGAGAGAGTACCTGTACAGGCGAGAGAGTACCTGTACAGGCGAGAGAGTACCTGTACAGGTGAGAGAGTACTTGTACAGGTGAGCGAGTACTTGTACAGGTGAGACAGTACCTGCTCTCCAGGGCTCCGACTACAATGGCGATCAGGTAGGAGGGCATGGGCACCTGAGGACATTATTATTATTATCAAAGCTCAGTGAGGGGGGGTAAACAAAGAAGGGGGGGGCAGGTAAACAAATAGGGGGGGGGGCAGGTAAACAAATAGGGGGGGGGGCAGGTAAACAATTAGCAGCTGCTGACCGGCTGCCTGAACTTGTAGATGATTCGCTCGTTATCCTGAGGGTCCACTTCCTGTCCGTCTCTCACCGCACTCATCACTGCAACCAGGTCCTTAGGGACAGACACCTGAGAGACAAGACACAGGGCACACTGAGACACCTGAGAGACAAGACACAGGGCACACTGAGACACCTGAGAGACAAGACACAGGGCACACTGAGACACCTGAGAGACAAGACACAGGGCACACTGAGAGACAAGACACAGGTGTGTGTGTGTGTGTGTGTTACCTGAACATAGTAGGTGTGTGTGTGTGTGTGTGTGTGTGTGTGTGTGTTACCTGAGCGTAATAGGTGTGTGTGTGTGTGTGTTACCTGAGCATAGTAGGTGTGTGTGTGTGTTACCTGAGCGTAGTAGGTGTGTGTGTGTGTGTTACCTGAGCGTAGTAGGTGTGTGTGTGTGTGTGTGTTACCTGAGCGTAGTAGGTGTGTGTGTGTGTGTGTGTGTTACCTGAGCGTAGTAGGTGTGTGTGTGTTACCTGAGCGTAGTAGGTGTGTGTGTGTGTGTGTGTTATCTGAGCGTAGTAGGTGTGTGTGTGTGTGTGTTACCTGAGCGTAGTAGGTGTGTGTGTGTGTGTTATCTGAGCGTAGTAGGTGTGTGTGTGTGTGTGTGTGTTACCTGGGCGTAGTAGGTGTGTGTGTGTGTTACCTGAGCGTAGTAGGTGTGTGTGTGTGTGTGTGTGTGTGCTACCTGAGCGTAGTAGGTGTGTGTGTGTGTGTGTGTGTGTTACCTGGGCGTAGTAGGTGTGTGTGTGTGTGTGTGTGTGTGTTACCTGGGCGTAGTAGGTGTGTGTGTGTGTGTGTGTGCTACCTGAGCGTAGTAGGTGTGTGTGTGTGTGTGTGTGTGTGTTACCTGAGCGTAGTAGGTGTGTGTGTGTGTGTGTGTTACCTGAGCGTAGTAGGTGTGTGTATGTGTGTGTTACCTGAGCGTAGTAGGTGTGTGTGTGTGTGTGTGTGTGTGTTACCTGAGTATAGTAGGTGTGTGTGTGTGTGTGTGTTACCTGAGCGTAGTAGGTGTGTGTGTGTGTGTGTGTGTGTGCTACCTGAGCGTAGTAGGTGTGTGTGTGTGTGTGTGTGTTACCTGAGCGTAGTAGGTGTGTGTGTGTGTGTTACCTGGGCGTAGTAGGTGTGTGTGTGTGTGTGTTACCTGGGCGTAGTAGGTGTGTGTGTGTGTGTGTGTGTGTGTGTGTGTTACCTGGGCATAGTAGGTAGGTGTGTGTGTGTGTGTGTGTGCTACCTGAGCGTAGTAGGTGTGTGTGTGTGTGTGTGTGTGTGCTACCTGAGCGTAGTAGGTGTGTGTGTGTGTGTGTGTGCTACCTGAGCGTAGTAGGTGTGTGTGTGTGTGTGTGTGTGTGTGTGTGTTACCTGGGCGCAGTAGGTGTGTGTGTGTGTGTTACCTGGGCGTAGTAGGTGTGTGTGTGTGTGTGTGTGTGTGTGTGTGTTACCTGGGCGTAGTAGGTGTGTGTGTGTGTGTGTGTGTGTGTGTGTGTGTGTGTGTGTGTGTGTGTGTGTGTTACCTGGGCGTAGTAGGTGTGCTTGACAGACGGAGTGTCCTGGCAGGGAATCATGCTCCTGCAGTGATGAGCCTGCAAGACAAACCCAGGGCCCCGATGCCTCTTAGTTTATGAAAGGGATTGCTAAATAAAGCAGAACTTTGTTTCTTCATCCGACAGGAAGTGTTGAGACTTTGGAAATAAGAGCCGTTGATGGACCAAGAGTTTCTTGCCACAGAGTGCAAGGCTTCAAACCGCAGAAGAAGAGATCGCCTTAACGAGGTATTCAATTAACCCATTCATCATCATGGTATTCACCTGGCACTGGCTGAACAGGTAGGGTTTCTCCTTCCCGGCCGTCTGCTCAGGGGAGAGCCACTGCAGTGCGGTTGCCGTCGGCGACGTCTCATAGGTCACCTCCACGATCACATGCTGCCCTCTGATTGGTCGACACAAACACCTTAGCTTTGTTTGACTTTGAAAGCAGTCTAACAGGAAGTGGACGGACTCACCTGGAGAGGTCGAAGGGCAAGGTGATCTCCAGGGGCGCGCCTTTAAAGGCGTGTTTAGGGCCCGTTGTAAAGCGCGCCGCCTGCCCGTTGGCTTTCACCGAGAACACCTGCAGGTCCCTGCAGTCCAGAGTCTGTACACAATACACAATAATAAACATAAATAATAAACTACAAATAAGCAATAAGAAGAATAAACAATAATAATAAGTAATTATTATTATTAATGTTTATTCCACAAACATGTCTTTGTTTAAAGAAAGGATAATAAATACTAAAAACTAAAACAGGTTTGATTAACGAGGCTCTGAGTCAGTCCCTGAACGCCTCACCTGTCCCTGAACGCCTCACCTGTCCCTGAACGCCTCACCTGTCCCTGAACGCCTCACCTGCTGACAGTCAGCAGACAAAGTCCAACACAACCTCACCTCTCTGAACACGTCTCACTAAACTACACACACCTGATCTGTCTACACACACACACACACACACACACACACCTGATCTGTCTACACACAAACACACACACACACACACACACCTGATCTGTCTACACACACACACACCTGATCTGTCTACACACACACACACACACCTGATCTGTCTACACACACACACACACACACACACACACACACACACACACCTGATCTGTCTACACACACACACACACACACCTGATCAAAGATGACCGCATCATCGGCACACGTTAGGCAAGTCATTTGGTCTCTGACAGGGGGGACAGGTGTCTCTCTGACAGGGGGGACAGGTGTCTCTCTGTCAGGTGGGACAGGTGTCTCTCTGACAGGTGGGACAGGTGTCCCTCTGAAAGGTGGGACAGGTGTCCCTGACAGGGGGGACAGGTGTCTCTCTGACAGGGGGGACAGGTGTCTCTCTGTCAGGTGGGACAGGTGTCTCTCTGACAGGTGGGACAGGTGTCCCTCTGAAAGGTGGGACAGGTGTCCCTGACAGGGGGGGACAGGTGTCTCTCTGACAGGGGGGACAGGTGTCTCTCTGTCAGGGGGGACAGGTGTCTCTCTGTCAGCTCAGCAGTAATACGGGTAAAGTCCAAACCGCCATAAATGAATGAGTGACTCGGAAACAGAGACGTAACACTAAGAGCATTAAATACATCATTAAATATGTTACATATATGATATGTAATATTAAATATGATACATATATGATATGTAATATTAAATATGATACATATATGATATGTAATATTAAATATGTAACATATATATGTAATATTAAATATGTTAAATATATGATATGTAATATTAAATATGTTACATATATGATATGTAATATTAAATATGTAACATATATATGTAATATTAAATATGTTAAATATATGATATGTAATATTAAATATGTTACATATATGATATGTAATATTAAATATGTTACATGTATGATATGTAATATTAAATATGTTACATATATGATATGTAATATTAAATATGTTACATATATGATATGTAATATTAAATATATGATATGTAATATTAAATATGATACATATATGATATGTAATATTAAATATGTTACATATATATGTAATATTAAATATGTTAAATATATGATATGTAATATTAAATATGTTAAATATATGATATGTAATATTAAATATGTTAAATATATGATATGTAATATTAAATATATGATATGTAATATTAAATATGTTACATATATGATATGTAATATTAAATATGTTACATATATGATATGTAATATTAAATATGTTACATATATATGTAATATTAAATATGTTACATATATGATATGTAATATTAAATATTAAGAGAGCAGACTTCTTATGGTAAATGTTAAATGATCAGTTTCCGCTATTCTCCACCGAGGAGAGATGATGGAATAAAGAGGCCTTAGTGTTTCATATTAATATGTAGAATAATATAAACTAATATTTGATAATAATAGATACAATAATATAAACGTTAGTATAATTAAGAAGGATTTAATGTTATATTAAATATAACGTGTACAATATTTTATATTTTTCCTTTCAGTTCGGTCAGATCTGGTGCCCCTTCAGGGCCCTCTCCTCACGGTAGAAAAGGTCAGCTCTGACTGAATACTCCGGTTAGCTTCAGTGCTAACTTCGGGTCCGGTACCGGAAACATACCAGCGCGTGCAGCCGGTCCTGCAGAGCCTCCACGGTGAGCGCGAGGACCCCTCTGATCACATGGCGGGAGAAATCCACGTGCAGCGCGAGGTTCAGGTGCCGGGTGAGAAAGTGGGAAACGGAGGAGAAAGAGCACGGGTCCGACATGTTGACTGGTGAGAGACTGGAGACACACTGAGAGACACGGGACACACACACCCCGACACACACACACACTTCCGGGCGAGCGCTTTCACAATAAAGGAGGGGCTAGACCCACTCATGCTTTTATCTAGAAATATTAGACATTTAAATATATTACTAAAAAATAAATAGGAAGACTTTATTTTGAAAGGCTTTCTTTTGGTACATTCTTTAAATAATTTTGAATTAGGTCATTTTTAACCCTCTAACCCTCTAACCCTAACCCTCTAACCCTAACCCTCTAACCCTAACCCTCTAACCCTCTAACCCTCTAACCCTCTAACCCTCTAACCCTCTAACCCTCTAACCCCTAACCCTCTAACCCTAACCCTTACCCTTACCCTAACCCTCTAACCCTAACCCTCTAACCCTCTAACCCTAACCCTCTAACCCTAACCCTCTAACCCTCTAACCCTCTAACCCTAACCCTCTAACCCTCTAACCCTAACCCTCTAACCCTAACCCTCTAACCCTAACCCTAACCCTCTAACCCTCTAACCCTCTCAACCCTCTAACCCTCTAACCCTAACCCTCTAACCCTCTAACCCTAACCCTCTAACCCTCTAACCCTAACCCTCTAACCCTAACCCTAACCCTAACCCTCTAACCCTAACCCTCTAACCCTAACCCTAACCCTAACCCTCTAACCCTAACCCTCTAACCCTCTAACCCTAACCCTCTAACCCTAACCCTAACCCTAACCCTAACCCTCTAACCCTAACCCTCTAACCCTCTAACCCTCTAACCCTAACCCTCTAACCCTAACCCTAACCCTCTAACCCTTATTTTTATTATCTGTGGAGATTTTTGTATTTTCAGAGTTCAATGTTCTCAACTATTCACTCAACAGATTCAGCCGAAAATCACAAACAACAGAATCTTTATTTTATAAGTTAAACATCAACAGAAACAGGATGTACATATCAAACTCATCACATGACCGTCCTCCACTTCAAGTGACACACACACACACACACACACACACCACACCACACACACACACACACCACACACACCACACACACACACACACACACACACACACAGAGGAAGCACAGCACGGGGCGTGGTGCGTTCAAGATGTTCATATTAATAAGAGGAAACACATATCACTACACTCCACTGTACAGAGGGGTCTACAGGTGGTGGGGCGTTCAGGGCCCCTGGTCAGCGGTGCGTTCAGGGCCCCTGGTCAGCGGGGCGTTCAGGGCCCTGGTCAGCGGAAGTCCTCGGCGCAGAACATGCCCTTGGCGCGCCTCAGGATGGAGTCCTTGCTGGCGTCGTACGGATGCTCCTTTGAAGGGATCTCCAGCACGGCGGGGATGGACTCCAGGTGGCCGTCGATGGCGTGGCGGATCATCTCGGCGATGAACTGGTTGATCAGAACGATGCCGATATCGCTCCTGGCCAGGAAGCTCCTGAGGGGCAGGGGGGGAGGGGGGGGACAGTGTGGGAGGGGGGGGCAGTCAGTGTTAGTAGAGTCTAGAGAGGCCTCTCTGACACATCGGTTACGATCCAGATCCAATCTTAAATATCTCTCTCTAACGCACTTTGGGGCTCACGAGGGTCTGTTGATTAAAGGGTTATTTAAGGGTTTATTTAAGGGTTTACTCACTTGGAGGTCTCCTCTTTATATTAACGGTCTAATTAAGGGTTTATTTAAGGGTTTATTTAAGGGTTACTCACTTGGAGGTCTCCTCTTTATATTAACGGTCTAATTAAGGGTTTATTTAAGGGTTTATTTAAGGGTTACTCACTTGGAGGTCTCCTCTTTATATTAACGGTCTAATTAAGGGTTTATTTAAGGGTTTATTTAAGGATTACTCACTTGGAGGTCTCCTCTTTATATTAAGGGTTTATTTAAGGGTTTATTTAAGGGTTTATTTAAGGATTACTCACTTGAAGGTCTCCTCTATCTCCGCGACGCTAGTCTCCTTCTCGACCACCAGGAAGTTGGGCTTCCGGTTCTTATTGAGCTCGCCCACCCCCCCCAGCAGGAACCCGGTGCACGTGTCCTCATCCCCGATCACCGCGATCAGTTTACCGCGCGCAGACATGTCTAAAGGTGTTCAGAACGAGAGACAGGAAAACACAGCAGAGAATCAGCTGCTTCTTCACAGAGTCACGTGAGGTCAGCTGATCGACACTTCCGCTTCCGGCTGCTTCCGTCACTGAAAAACATGAAGACATAAATAAAATAGATAAATAATAATAAAACAGTTAACCAGCTGTGGCGCTTTAACCAATTAAACAAGTGTTGAGTGTCAAACTAATACATAAAACATCTTCCTGTTCAGACCGCACCGTGCTGCCTTCAGGTGCACATCGTTAATCTCAGCTTCCACTCTTACTTAGTCACGAAACTAAACGTTTTCATTAGTTTTTAATAACTGTGTATATATATTGTTGTAACGTGAGGTGCTTCTAATATACTAGAACTCAGACAGGTCCTCAATACTACAGATCACACTGCGCATGCTCAAACACAGTTAAACTCTGTCTAGTGTATTCTCCGACAGCACCTGAAAGCCTCAAAAGTCACGTGCTCATCACGTGAGAGACAGAAATGCAGCTGAGCGCCGCTTCTTAAAGAACAGAGGAAAACAACAATAATGGTGAGTTTTTACCATGATTTATACTTTTAATGAGCTCTCAGTAAAACGTTTGTGGAACTACTGCTACAGTTAGCATTAGCCTGTTAGCTCTGGTCCTCTGTGTTCACAGACAGCAGGTTTATAGCGTTAGCCTGTTAGCACCTGTTAGCTCTGGTCCTCTGTGTTCACAGACAGCAGGTTTATAGCGTTAGCCTGTTAGCACCTGTTAGCTCTGGTCCTCTGTGTTCACAGACAGCAGGTTTATAGCGTTAGCCTGTTAGCACCTGTTAGCTCTGGTCCTCTGTGTTCACAGACAGCAGGTTTATAGCGTTAGCCTGTTAGCACCTGTTAGCTCTGGTCCTCTGTGTTCACAGACAGCAGGTTTATAGCGTTAGCCTGTTAGCACCTGTTAGCTCTGGTCCTCTGTGTTCACAGACAGCAGGTTTATAGCATTAGCCTGTTAGCACCTGTTAGCTCTGGTCCTCTGTGTTCACAGACAGCAGGTTTATAGCATTAGCCTGTTAGCTCTGGTCCTCTGTGTTCCCAGACAGCAGGTTTATAGCGTTAGCCTGTTAGCACCTGTTAGCTCTGGTCCTCTGTGTTCACAGACAGCAGGTTTATAGCGTTAGCCTGTTAGCACCTGTTAGCTCTGGTCCTCTGTGTTCACATACAGCAGGTTTATAGCATTAGCCTGTTAGCACCTGTTAGCTCTGGTCCTCTGTGTTCCCAGACAGCAGGTTTATAGCATTAGCCTGTTAGCTCTGGTCCTCTGTGTTTATAGCATTAGCCTGTTAGCTCTGGTCATTAGCCTGTTAGCTCTGACCATTAGCCTGTTAGCTCCGGTCATTAGCCTGTTAGCTCCGGTCATTAGCCTGTTAGCTCTGACCATTAGCCTGTTAGCTCCTGTTAGCTCTGGTCATTAGCCTGTTAGCTCCGGTCATTAGCCTGTTAGCTCTGGTCTCTGTGTTCCCAGACAGCAGGTTTATAGCATTAGCTCTGACCATTAGCCTGTTAGCTCCTGTTAGCTCCTGTTAGCTCTGGTCATTAGCCTGTTAGCTCTGGTCTCTGTTCCCAGACGGCCTCTCTGACTGCAGGTCTGGACAGGATCCAGGATCAGATCGGCTACCTGGTGATCAGCGAGGAGGGGGTGCTGGCCGTGAGTCACACACACACACACACACCAAACTAACGTCTTCTTCTCTGGTCTTATGATGTAGTTCCAGAATTACATCAATCATATGATTTAAATAAAGGTGTGTGTGTACAGTAACGGTGTGTGTGTGCATAGTAACGGTGTGTGTAGTCAGCAGGCGAGCTGGAGAACGATGAGGTCACAGCAGGTGTGATGATGCAGATGGTCCGGACGGCGAGTCGCTTCAGGTTATCAGGAGCCGTGGAGCCTCCCTTCAAACGCATGTCAGGTAACTCCCCCGTCTGCCCCCTCCCCCGTCTGCCCCCTCTCCCTCACCTGTCTCTCTCTCCCCCCTCTCTCTCTCTCCCCCCTCTCACCTGTCTCTCTCTCTCCCCCCTCTCACCTGTCTCCCTCTCACCCCTCTCACCTGTCTCCCTCTCACCTGTCTCTCTCTCCCCCGTCTCTCTCCCCCCCCCTCTCACCTGTCTCTCTCCCCCCCCTCCTCACCTGTCTCTCTCCCCCCCCTCTCACCTGTCTCTCTCTCCCCCCTCTCACCTGTCTCTCTCTCCCCCCTCTCACCTGTCTCTCTCTCCCCCCTCTCACCTGTCTCTCTCTCCCCCCTCTCACCTGTCTCTCTCTCCCCCCTCTCACCTGTCTCTCTCTCCCCCCTCTCACCTGTCTCTCTCCCCCCTCTCACCTGTCTCTCTCCCCCCTCTCTCACCCGTCTCTCTCTCCCCCCCCTCTCACCTGTCTCTCTCTCCCCCCTCTCACCTGTCTCTCTCTCCCCCCTCTCACCTGTCTCTCTCTCCCCCCTCTCACCTGTCTCCCCCCTCTCACCTGTCTCCCTCTACCCCCTCTCACCTGTCTCTCTCCCCCCTCTCACCTCTCACCTGTCTCTCTCCCCCCTCTCACCTGTCTCTCTCCCCCCTCTCACCTGTCTCTCTCCCCCCTCTCACCTCTCACCTGTCTCTCTCTCCCCCCTCTCACCTGTCTCCCTCTACCCCCTCTCACCTGTCTCTCTCTCCCCCCTCTCACCTGTCTCCCCCTCTCACCTGTCTCTCTCTCTCACCTGTCTCCCCCCTCTCACCTGTCTCTCTCTCCCCCCTCTCACCTGTCTCCCCCCTCTCACCTGTCTCTCTCTCCCCCCTCTCACCTGTCTCTCTCTCCCCCCTCTCACCTGTCTCTCTCCCCCCTCTCACCTGTCTCCCCCCTCTCACCTGTCTCTCTCTCTCACCTGTCTCCCCCCTCTCACCTGTCTCTCTCTCCCCCCTCTCACCTGTCTCCCCCCTCTCACCTGTCTCTCTCCCCCCCCAGTGATCCTGGAGGACTTTGTTTACATGGTGACTGTCTCCGGGCAGAAGGTCTTCGTGGTCAAACGGCAGAACAACCAGCAGGAGCCAATCAGCGTGTAGAGATCAGACAGGAAGTGATGCTGCAGTCGTCCTCAGTGTGTGCTAATAAAGTTTTGTATGTTTGTATTTAAATAAAAGGTGTTGTGTTTACATTCTGACGTATTGTTCATCAGACACAAGAAAGAGAAACCCTTTATTGCATCGTCTTCATCACATGGAATGACTTCAGGTTAGCCCCGCCCCCACAGGTGTGTTAAGCCCCGCCCCTTCCTTTCACATGATTTTAAACCATGCGGATTAAAATAAAACAGGACGAGGTCAGAGTCCGTGACATCACTTCCTCCCACAGACGACACGTATAATTTAAAAAACAAAAACAGTTCAGTGAACTCCTCCTCAGCGTTTGGACAGCTCGTTGGACAGCCAATCGAGACCCTCGTAGAGCCCGGTGCCCTGCGTCGCGCAGGTCGCCTGCACGTGCCACTGAGGAGACATGTGACAGCCAATCAGAACACACCTCATTCAGCTATTAGTACACAGTAGACTGAGGCCGCTGCTCCAAGTGTCCTCCGTCATCGAGCGGCTGCTCCAAGTGTCCTCCGTCATCGAGCGGCTGCTCCAAGTGTCCTCCGTCATCGAGCGGCTGCTCCAAGTGTCCTCCGTCATCGAGCGGCTGCTCCAAGTGTCCTCCGTCATCGAGCGGCTGCTCCAAGTGTCCTCCGTCATCGAGCGGCTGCTCCAAGTGTCATCGAGCGGCTGCTCCAAGTATCCTCCGTCATCGAGCGGCTGCTCCAAGTGTCCTCCGCCATCGAGAGGCTGCTCCAAGTGTCCTCCGTCATGGAGTGGCTTCTGCAGCCACTCGATGACGGAGGACACTTGGAGCAGCCGCTCGATGACGGAGGATACTTGGAGCAGCGGCTCGATGACGGAGGACACTTGGAGCAGCCACTCGATGACGGAGGACACTTGGAGCAGCCGCTCGATGACGGAGGACACTTGGAGCAGCCACTCGATGACGGAGGACACTTGGAGCAGCCACTCGATGACGGAGGACACTTGGAGCAGCCACTCGATGACGGAGGACACTTGGAGCAGCCACTCGATGACGGAGGACACTTGGAGCAGCCACTCGATGACGGAGGACACTTGGAGCAGCCACTCGATGACGGAGGACACTTGGAGCAGCCACTCGATGACGGAGGACACTTGGAGCAGCCACTCGATGACGGAGGATACTTGAAATAGTGGCTCTGCAGCCGGTGTACTCGACATTGAGAAACGGCCTCAGTCTTGCTGTGCAGTACTACAGT
Source organism: Champsocephalus gunnari (assembly GCA_036324595.1). NCBI lineage: Eukaryota > Metazoa > Chordata > Actinopteri > Perciformes > Channichthyidae > Champsocephalus > Champsocephalus gunnari. The sequence goes on from CM070444.1 coordinate 28,636,095, forward strand.
CTGCAGTATTAGTACACGGGACTCACAGTCTGTAGTATTAGCAGTATTAGTACACGGGACTCACAGTCTGCAGTATTAGTACACGGGACTCACAGTCTGTAGTATTAGTACACGGGACTCACAGTCTTGCTCCTCAGGCTGTGCAGTACTACAGTCCGTAGTATTAGTACACGGGACTCACAGTCTGCAGTATTAGTACACGGGACTCACAGTCTGCAGTATTAGTACACGGGACTCACAGTCTGTAGTATTAGTACACGGTACTGGCAGTATTAGTACACAGGACTCACAGTCTGTAGTATTAGTACACGGGACTCACAGTCTTGCTCCTCAGGCTGTGCAGTACTCCAGTCTGTAGTATTAGCAGTATTAGTACACGGGACTCACAGTCTTGCTCCGCAGGCTGTGCAGCCCCAGCTTGTCGGTGAGTTCGCTGACTGCCATGGCGTTGGGCAGATCTTGTTTGTTTGCGAAGACGAGCAGCACGGCGTCCTTCAGCTCGTCCTCCTGGATCTGCAGAGACACACGGACCAGATATAGATATATATATATACACACATACACTATATAGTATATAATAATAGTGTGTACAGACCATCTTGGAGAGCTCCTCCGCTGACTCAGCGACTCTCTCTCTGTCGTTACTGTCCACCACGAAGATCAGACCCTGAACGCACCACACACACACTCATTAGAGCTCAATACACACTGGTTACCACGGAGATCAGACCCTGAACGCACCACACACACTCATTAGAGCTCAATGCACACCGGTTACCACGGAGATCAGACCCTGAACGCACCACACACACTCATTAGAGCTCAATACACACCGGTTCCCACGGAGATCAGACCCTGAACGCACCACACACACTCATTAGAGCTCAATACACACTGGTTACCACGGAGATCAGACCCTGAACGCACCACACACACTCATTAGAGCTCAATACACACTGGTTACCACGGAGATCAGACCCTGAACGCACCACACACACTCAGAGCTCAATACACACTGTCCACCACGAAGATCAGACCCTGAACGCACCACACACACACTCTCATTAGAGCTCAATACACACTGGTTACCACGAAGATCAGACCCTGAACGCACCACACACTCACATTAGAGCTCAATACACACTGGTTACCACGAAGATCAGACCCTGAACGCACCACACACTCACATTAGAGCTCAATACACACTGGTTACCACGGAGATCAGACTCTGAACGCACCACACACTCATTATAGCTCAATACACACTGTCCACCACGAAGATCAGACCCTGAACGCACCACACACTCATTATAGCTCAATACACACTGTCCACCACGAAGATCAGACCCTGAACGCACCACACACTCATTATAGCTCAATACACACTGTCCACCACGAAGATCAGACCCTGAACGCACCACACACACACATTAGAGCTCAATACACACTGGTTACCACGGAGATCAGACCCTGAACGCACCACACACTCTCATTAGAGCACAGGCGCACAGTATTAGATGTAGTACCTGTGTATTCTGGAAGTAGTGTCTCCACAGCGGGCGGATCTTGTCCTGCCCCCCCACGTCCCACACCGTGAAGCAGATGTTCTTATACTCCACCGTCTCTACGTTAAAGCCTGCACACGCACGCGCGCACACACACACACGTTAGTGTACTTGTTGTTTATGTATTGTGTGTTACTTCCTGTGCGTTACTTCCTGTGTGTACTGACCGATGGTTGGGATGGTGGTGACGATCTCTCCCAGCTTGAGTTTGTAGAGGATTGTCGTTTTGCCTGCTGCGTCCAGACCCACTGAAACACACACACACACACACACACACACACACACACACACACACACACACACACACACACACACACACACACACACACACACACACACACACACACTTTAATTACACAACAGACCCACTGAAACAGACACACAATTCAATAAAAAAAACTTTAACAACAGAAAACGGTATGTAAAATAGCTGTTAGCTGTTAGCCTAGCCTCAGAGTGTCTGTAGTCACTGACAGTTAGCCTGTTAGCTGTTAGCCTAGCCTCAGAGTGTCTGTAGTCACTGACAGTTAGCCTGTTAGCTGTTAGCCTAGCCTCAGAGTTACTGTAGTCACTGACAGTTAGCCTGTTAGCTGTTAGCCTAGCCTCAGAGTGTCTGTAGTCACTGACAGTTAGCCTGTTAGCTGTTAGCCTAGCCTCAGGGTGTCTGTAGTCACTGACAGTTAGCCTGTTAGCTGTTAGCCTAGCCTCAGAGTGTCTGTAGTCACTGACAGTTAGCCGGTTAGCTGTTAGCCTAGCCTCAGGGTGTCTGTAGTCACTGACAGTTAGCCTGTTAGCTGTTAGCCTAGCCTCAGAGTTACTGTAGTCACTGACAGTTAGCCTGTTAGCTGTTAGCCTAGCCTCAGGGTGCCTGTAGTTGATGACAGTTAGCCGGTTAGCTGTTAGCCTCAGAGTTACTGTAGTTTAAGCTGTTAGCTTGTTAGCCTGCTCTCACCCATCAGGATCCGCATCTGCTTCTTCCCGAAGAACCGGGAGAACAGCGAGGAGATGGTCAGCCCCATCTTTAGAGTCCCGTATCGGCGGCGGGGGGTAGGAGCCTGCGGGGGAGAGAGAGGAGCCGGTAAACAGCCAGTGATCAGCCGGGGTCAGGGGGTAAACAGAGCTCACTCAGACCCGGATGCTCTCTCCTCTCGGTGCCACGTCGAGGCCAACGGGGAACTAATGACGTCACGCACCTGACACACAACAGTGCCGTGTTCAGGGCCTCACACAAAATCAGAACTCCTGGCTTCATCCCACAGAAGGGACGTGTATCGTACAGTGAGAGGGGCATAGCAGTTACAATACAATACATAATCATCATAAAATACAAATGATAAGGAAGAAAAGCACACATTATTAATATAAGAAATAATCATAAAATAAAAATAAAGGCATGAAATAATGAGAAATCTAAACAAATACAGGACACAACCACGGCTGACAAATGAATAGTGACGTAGAAAGCATATTAAAGTATTTTGATATTACATATTTAAAGTATTAGTATCTGGAGTTGGTAAACAAATAAAATAAACAAAATACTTCTAATTATATTTATTATGTTTAAGATCACCGTCCGGTTTGTCCCGACTGCTGTGAACGTAGCACCGGTTCCTGCTCACTTCCGGTTCACAGCAACATGGCGGATGTTTCTCGGTGGTCTGAGTGTTTCTTTTAATATCCTCAGTTTTCAGGATAAAGGCCGTGAGAACGAGCGGCGGGTCTGTTCACAGACACGCGTGTTGGAGCTGAGAGCGCGCGGGACTCACGGTGAGGAACTCTTTATTATCATAACCAGATTAACTTATCTCTCATTCATTTATCAACTAATACATGATCTAGATATTGACTAAAGAGCTCCACCAGCTGCAGCATTTAGCTGATGAAGAAGAAGTGTAGCAACGACAAGTGTGCTCAGTTTCCAAACCACATCAAGGATCCTCTGAAACAGGAAGGAGCTCAAACTCTCTCTCTCTCAGGTTCAGCACCAGGTGCCTTCCTCTCTCTCTCTCTCAGGGTAGCTCTGATGCTAGCATGCTAATGTAAACACAGACCGTATCACTTCCAGAACACGTCTCGTTGTTTCTGACAGCAACGTTTCTGATTGGCCCGTGGGTTTAAAGCCCGCCCACATTTTAGTAATGTGGTCATGACGCAGCGAATCTGGATCAGCTCCGTTGGTCCCCGTTTTTAGAGATGAGGGTACGGAGGAGAAGAGAGAGGGGTTTGTTCCTGACACTTTGAGAGTCTCCTGACACACAGGGACACACCGGGGACACATGGGGACACACCGGGGACACATGGGGGACACACCGGGGACACATGGGGGACACACCGGGGACACACCGGGGACACATGGGGGACACACCGGGGACACACCGGGGACACATGGGGGACACACCGGGGACACATGGGGGACACACCGGGGACACACGGGGGACACACCGGGGACACATGGGGGACACACCGGGGACACACCGGGGACACACCGGGACACATGGTGATGTAGAAAAGACATCAGAAAGGGAGTTTTGCAAGATTTATAAAGTGTATTATAAAGTGTATTCATGTGTTATAAAGTGTATTCATGTGTTATAAAGTGTATTCATGTGTTATAAAGTGTGTTATAAAGTGTATTCATGTGTTATAAAGTGTGTTATAAAGTGTATTCATGTGTTATAAAGTGTGTTATAAAGTGTATTCATGTGTTATAAAGTGTATTCATGTGTTATAAAGTGTATTATAAAGTGTATTCATGTGTTATAAAGTGTATTATAAAGTGTATTCATGTGTTATAAAGTGTATTCATGTGTTATAAAGTGTGTTATAAAGTGTATTCATGTGTTATAAAGTGTGTTATAAAGTGTATTCATGTGTTATAAAGTGTATTCATGTGTTATAAAGTGTGTTATAAAGTGTATTCATGTGTTATAAAGTGTATTCATGTGTTATAAAGTGTATTCATGTGTTATAAAGTGTATTATAAAGTGTATTCATGTGTTATAAAGTGTATTATAAAGTGTATTCATGTGTTATAAAGTGTATTCATGTGTTATAAAGTGTATTCATGTGTTATAAAGTGTATTATAAAGTGTATTCATGTGTTATAAAGTGTATTCATGTGTTATAAAGTGTATTATAAAGTGTATTCATGTGTTATAAAGTGTATTATAAAGTGTATTCATGTGTTATAAAGTGTGTTATAAAGTGTATTCATGTGTTATAAAGTGTATTCATGTGTTATAAAGTGTGTTATAAAGTGTATTCATGTGTTATAAAGTGTATTCATGTGTTATAAAGTGTATTCATGTGTTATAAAGTGTATTCATGTGTTATAAAGTGTGTTATAAAGTGTATTCATGTGTTATAAAGTGTATTATAAAGTGTATTCATGTGTTATAAAGTGTGTTATAAAGTGTATTCATGTGTTATAAAGTGTGTTATAAAGTGTATTCATGTGTTATAAAGTGTATTCATGTGTTATAAAGTGTATTCATGTGTTATAAAGTGTATTCATGTGTTATAAAGTGTATTATAAAGTGTATTCATGTGTTATAAAGTGTATTCATGTGTTATAAAGTGTATATAAAGTGTATTCATGTGTTATAAAGTGTATTATGTTTAAAGTGTATTCATGTGTTATAAAGTGTATTATAAAGTGTATTCATGTGTTATAAAGTGTATTATAAAGTGTATTCATGTGTTATAAAGTGTATTATAAAGTGTGTTATAAAGTGTGTTATAAAGTGTATTCATGTGTTATAAAGTGTTTATAAAGTGTATTCATGTGTTATAAAGTGTATTATAAAGTGTGTTATAAAGTGTATTCATGTGTTATAAAGTGTGTTATAAAGTGTGTTATAAAGTGTATTCATGTGTTATAAAGTGTGTTATAAAGTGTATTCATGTGTTATAAAGTGTGTTATAAAGTGTATTCATGTGTTATAAAGTGTATTATAAAGTGTATTCATGTGTTATAAAGTGTATTATAAAGTGTATTCATGTGTTATAAAGTGTGTTATAAAGTGTATTCATGTGTTATAAAGTGTATTATAAAGTGTATTATAAAGTGTATTCATGTGTTATAAAGTGTGTTATAAAGTGTATTATAAAGTGTATTATAAAGTGTGTTATAAAGTGTATTCATGTGTTATAAAGTGTATTCATGTGTTATAAAGTGTATTCATGTGTTATAAAGTGTATTCATGTGTTATAAAGTGTATTCATGTGTTATAAAGTGTATTATAAAGTGTATTCATGTGTTATAAAGTGTATTCTAAAGTGTATTCATGTGTTATAAAGTGTGTTATAAAGTGTATTCATGTGTTATAAAGTGTATTCATGTGTTATAAAGTGTATTATAAAGTGTGTTATAAAGTGTATTCATGTGTTATAAAGTGTATTCATGTGTTATAATGTGTATTATAAAGTGTATTATAAAGTGTATTCATGTGTTATAAAGTGTATTATAAAGTGTATTCATGTGTTATAAAGTGTGTTATAAAGTGTATTCATGTGTTATAAAGTGTATTCATGTGTTATAAAGTGTATTATAAAGTGTATTCATGTGTTATAAAGTGTATTATAAAGTGTATTCATGTGTTATAAAGTGTATTCATGTATTATAAAGTGTATTCATGTGTTATAAAGTGTATTATAAAGTGTATTCATGTGTTATAAAGTGTATTCATGTGTTATAAAGTGTATTCATGTGTTATAAAGTGTATTATAAAGTGTATTATAAAGTGTATTATAAAGTGTATTCATGTGTTATAAAGTGTATTCATGTATTATAAAGTGTATTCATGTGTTATAAAGTGTATTATAAAGTGTATTCATGTGTTATAAAGTGTATTCATGTGTTATAAAGTGTATTCATGTGTTATAAAGTGTATTATAAAGTGTATTCATGTGTTATAAAGTGTATTCATGTGTTATAAAGTGTGTTATAAAGTGTATTCATGTGTTATAAAGTGTATTCATGTGTTATAAAGTGTGTTATAAAGTGTATTCATGTGTTATAAAGTGTATTCATGTGTTATAAAGTGTGTTATAAAGTGTATTCATGTGTTATAAAGTGTGTTATAAAGTGTATTCATGTGTTATAAAGTGTGTTATAAAGTGTATTCATGTGTTATAAAGTGTATTATAAAGTGTATTCATGTGTTATAAAGTGTATTCTAAAGTGTATTCATGTGTTATAAAGTGTATTATAAAGTGTATTATAAAGTGTGTTATAAAGTGTATTCATGTGTTATAAAGTGTATTCATGTGTTATAAAGTGTATTCATGTGTTATAAAGTGTATTCATGTGTTATAAAGTGTGTTATAAAGTGTATTCATGTGTTATAAAGTGTATTCATGTGTTATAAAGTGTATTCATGTGTTATAAAGTGTGTTATAAAGTGTATTATAAAGTGTATTCATGTGTTATAAAGTGTATTCATGTGTTATAAAGTGTATTCATGTGTTATAAAGTGTGTTATAAAGTGTATTCATGTGTTATAAAGTGTATTCATGTGTTATAAAGTGTATTCTAAAGTGTATTCATGTGTTATAAAGTGTGTTATAAAGTGTATTATAAAGTGTATTATAAAGTGTGTTATAAAGTGTATTCATGTGTTATAAAGTGTATTCATGTGTTATAAAGTGTATTCATGTATTATAAAGTGTATTCATGTGTTATAAAGTGTGTTATAAAGTGTATTCATGTGTTATAAAGTGTATTATAAAGTGTATTCATGTGTTATAAAGTGTATTCATGTGTTATAAAGTGTATTCATGTGTTATAAAGTGTATTCATGTGTTATAAAGTGTGTTATAAAGTGTATTCATGTGTTATAAAGTGTATTCATGTGTTATAAAGTGTATTATAAAGTGTATTCATGTGTTATAAAGTGTATTCTAAAGTGTATTCATGTGTTATAAAGTGTGTTATAAAGTGTATTCATGTGTTATAAAGTGTATTCATGTGTTATAAAGTGTATTATAAAGTGTGTTATAAAGTGTATTCATGTGTTATAAAGTGTATTATAAAGTGTGTTATAAAGTGTATTCATGTGTTATAAAGTGTATTCATGTGTTATAATGTGTATTATAAAGTGTATTCATGTGTTATAATGTGTATTATAAAGTGTATTCATGTGTTATAAAGTGTGTTATAAAGTGTATTATAAAGTGTATTCATGTGTTATAAAGTGTATTATAAAGTGTATTCATGTGTTATAATGTGTATTATAAAGTGTATTCATGTGTTATAATGTGTATTATAAAGTGTATTCATGTGTTATAATGTGTATTCTAAAGTGTATTCATGTGTTATAATGTGTATTATAAAGTGTATTCATGTGTTATAAAGTGTGTTATAAAGTGTATTATAAAGTGTATTCATGTGTTATAAAGTGTATTATAAAGTGTATTCATGTGTTATAATGTGTATTATAAAGTGTATTCATGTGTTATAAAGTGTATTATAAAGTGTATTCATGTGTTATAAAGTGTATTATAAAGTGTATTCATGTGTTATAAAGTGTATTATAAAGTGTATTCATGTGTTATAAAGTGTGTTATAAAGTGTATTCATGTGTTATAAAGTGTATTCATGTGTTATAAAGTGTATTCATGTGTTATAAAGTGTATTCATGTGTTATAAAGTGTATTATAAAGTGTATTCATGTGTTATAAAGTGTATTCATGTGTTATAAAGTGTATTCATGTGTTATAAAGTGTGTTATAAAGTGTATTATAAAGTGTATTCATGTGTTATAAAGTGTATTCATGTGTTATAAAGTGTATTCATGTGTTATAAAGTGTGTTATAAAGTGTATTATAAAGTGTATTCATGTGTTATAAAGTGTATTCATGTGTTATAAAGTGTGTTATAAAGTGTATTCATGTGTTATAAAGTGTATTCATGTGTTATAAAGTGTATTCATGTGTTATAAAGTGTATTCATGTGTTATAAAGTGTATTCATGTGTTATAAAGTGTGTTATAAAGTGTATTATAAAGTGTATTCATGTGTTATAAAGTGTATTCATGTGTTATAAAGTGTATTCATGTGTTATAAAGTGTATTCATGTGTTATAAAGTGTATTCATGTGTTATAAAGTGTATTCATGTGTTATAAAGTGTGTTATAAAGTGTATTATAAAGTGTATTCATGTGTTATAAAGTGTATTCATGTGTTATAAAGTGTATTATAAAGTGTATTCATGTGTTATAAAGTGTATTCATGTGTTATAAAGTGTATTCATGTGTTATAAAGTGTATTATAAAGTGTATTCATGTGTTATAAAGTGTATTCATGTGTTATAAAGTGTATTCATGTGTTATAATGTGTATTATAAAGTGTATTCATGTGTTATAAAGTGTATTCATGTGTTATAAAGTGTATTATAAAGTGTATTCATGTGTTATAAAGTGTATTCATGTGTTATAAAGTGTATTCATGTGTTATAAAGTGTGTTATAAAGTGTATTCATGTGTTATAAAGTGTATTATAAAGTGTATTCATGTGTTATAAAGTGTGTTATAAAGTGTATTCATGTGTTATAAAGTGTATTATAAAGTGTATTCATGTGTTATAAAGTGTATTCATGTGTTATAAAGTGTATTATAAAGTGTATTCATGTGTTATAAAGTGTATTCATGTGTTATAAAGTGTATTCATGTGTTATAATGTGTATTATAGCATGTAATAATGTGTACTTGTGTCTCAGGATGCGCACAGCGCTGTGATGGAGAAGCTGGGCTTTGGTCCAGGCAGGAAGGAGCTGCAGGAGACGGTGGAGACTCAGAGGAAGCAGCTGCTGCAGTACCAGAGCCGCTTTAAGGACGTGGTGCGAGCCTATAAGAGCCTTCTGAAGGAGAAGGAGGCTCTGGAGGCCAGCCTGACGGTGCTGAGCGTCTCACAGCAGGACCACCATGGAGGACCCCCCCCCCTCAGGACCCCCCCCAAGAGGACGGCTGCTCGCTGCACAGCGAGGACAGCCTGGACACAGCCGCGTCTGTGGAGGAGAGCGAGGACCAGCCGGGGGAACCAGCCGCGGTGAGATTTCATTATTATCAAAACTACCAACCTGCTGAGTCAAGCTAACTCACCCTGAGTCAAGCTAACTCACGCTGAGTCAAGCTAACTAACGCTGAGTCAAGCTAACTCACCCCGAGTCAAGCTAACTCACCCCGAGTCAAGCTAACACACCCTGAGTCAAGCTAACTCACCCCGAGTCAAGCTAACACACCCCGAGTCATGCTAACTCACCCCGAGTCAAGCTAACACACCCCGAGTCATGCTAACTCACCCCGAGTCAAGCTAACACACCCCGAGTCATGCTAACTCACGCTGAGTTAACTCACCCCGAGTCAAGCTAACTCACGCTGAGTCAAGCTAACTAACGCTGAGTCAAGCTAACTAACGCTGAGTCATGCTAACTAACGCTGAGTCAAGCTAACTTACCCTGAGTCAAGCTAATTTACGCTGAGTCATGCTAACTAACGCTGAGTCAAGCTAACTTACCCTGAGTCAAGCTAATTTACGCTGAGTCATGCTAACTAACGCTGAGTCATGCTAACTAACGCTGAGTCATGCTAATTTACCCTGAGTCATGCTAATTTACGCTGAGTCATGCTGCAGTCTAACGTGCTTTTCCTCCTGCAGGTGTTGCAGAGCGACCTAGATGCCGGCGCCTCGGACAGCAGTAGAGTGGGGGCGGAGCCTCTGCAGCAGGCCACGCCCCCTCCCAGCTCGGAGGCGGAGCGTCGGCTGGCTCAGCTGAAGAACCAGCTGACGACGCTAACCAGCGCACTCGCCACCGTCACGCAGGAGAAGTCTCGCATGGAGGCCAGCTTCCAAGCCGACAAGCGGCAGCTGAAACAGGAAGTGGAGGAGCAGGAGGCGGAGCTTCACGCCCTGCAGATGCACAAGGAGGCGGAGCTTCACGCCCTGCAGCTGCAGCAGGAGGCGGAGCTTCACGCCCTGCAGCTGCAGCTAGCAGAGAGCCGCGCTCGCATCATCACGCAGCAACACGAGCGGCAGCAGGAGCAGGACGACCACGCGCTGCAGCTGAGAGAGCTGCAGAGGATCCTCCAGCAGGAGAGAGACCTGCGGCAGGACGCGGAGCTGCAGGAGGGGGCTGAGTCCCAGTCACACCTGCAGCAGGTGAGGGACGACAGGGACGAGCTGAGCAAGAAGCTGCAGGCCGCAGAGGACGAGCGCAAGAAGCCAGACCCCCGAGCGGAGCAGCTGCAGAGAGAACTGACGCAGCTGAAGACCAGGATCCAGGACCAGATCAGCGCCGAAACCAGGGAGGTGAGCTACCGGGCTAAGGATCAGGGCTAACCCGTGTTGCATAGATAGAGACAGGCTACCCCCCCCCCTGTGTTGCATAGATAGAGACAGGCTACGTGTTGCATAGATAGAGACAGGCTACCGTGTTGCATAGATAGAGACAGGCTACTGTGTTGCATCGATAGAGACAGGCTACCCCCCCCCCTGTGTTGCATCGATAGAGACAGGCTACCCCCCCCCCTGTGTTGCATAGATAGAGACAGGCTACCCCTGTGTTGCATCGATAAAGACAGGCTACCTGTGTTGCATAGATAGAGACAGGCTACCCCTGTGTTGCATCGATAAAGACAGGCTACCCCCCCCCTGTGTTGCATCGATAAAGACAGGCTACCCACCCCCTGTGTTGCATAGATAGAGACAGGCTACCCCCCCCCCTGTGTTGCATCGATAAAGACAGGCTACCCTGTGTTGCATAGATAGAGACAGGCTACTGTGTTGCATCGATAAAGACAGGCTACTGTGTTGCATCGATAAAGACAGGCTACCCCTGTGTTGCATCGATAAAGACAGGCTACCCCCCCCCCTGTGTTGCATCGATAAAGACAGGCTACTGTGTTGCAGGCCTGTGAGGCGGAGCAGAGGTCATGCGAGGCGGAGCAGAGGTCACGTGACCGCGCTCAGGCGGCGGAGGACCGGGTCTCGGTTCTGGAGCTGCGGGTCTCGGAGCTGTCGGAGCTGCTGGGCTCGTCTGAGAAGCAGAGGCAGCGAGAGCAGCATGCGGCGCAGCGACTGCGAGAAGAAGTCCTGCAGCTGGAAGCTGAGAACAAGACGCTCGCCATCAGGTCGGAGGGCAGGACGGAGGGCAGGTCGGAGGGCAGGTCGGAGGGCAGGACGGAGGGCAGGACGGAGGGCAGGTCGGAGGGCAGGTCGGAGGGCAGGACGGAGGGCAGGTCGGAGGGCAGGACGGAGGGCAGGTCGGAGGGCAGGACGGAGGGCAGGTCGAAGGGCAGGTCGGAGGGCAGGACGGAGGGCAGGACGGAGGGCAGGTCGGAGGGCAGGTCGGAGGGCGGGACGGAGGGCGGGTCGGAGGGCGGGACGGAGGGCGGGTCGGAGGGCGGGACGGAGGGCGGGTCGGAGGGCGGATCGGAGGGCAGGTCGGAGGGCGAGGAGCCGCTGGACGTGGTGGCGCTGAAGGAGAAGCTGCAGCAGCAGAGGAGCCCGGAGCTCGGGGCGGCGCAGGAGCTGCAGGAGCAGCAGGAGCAGCAGGAGCTGCAGGAGCAGCAGGAGCAGCAGGAGCAGCAGGAGCTGCAGCAGCTGCGTGCGCTGCGGGACGAGTTTGAGCGACACAAGCTGCGGGCGCAGCTGGTTCTGAAGAACAAGAACTCCAGGGCGCTGGAGGAGGCGCGGGACCAGCTGTCGGAGCTGAAGGAGGCGCGGGACCAGCTGTCGGAGCTGAAGGAGGCGCGGGACCAGCTGTCGGAGCTGAAGGAGGCGCGGGACCAGCTGTCGGAGCTGAAGGAGAAGTACATCAACCTGCGGGTCCACAGCGACGAGGCGGAGGCCGCGCAGCGCCGCGTGCTGGAGGAGCGGCAGCAGCTGGCCGCAGCGCTGCAGCTGCAGCAAAGACGGGAAGCGGAGCGGGCGGCCGCGCTGCACCGCGAGCAGCTGCAGCTTCTGGAGGCGGAGCTTCACAAGCAGAGAGGCAGGACCATGCAGCTGCTGCAGGAGAAGGAGCAGGAGCTGGAGGCGCTGCGAGCCGCTGCCCCCCCGCAGGAGCCAGACGGCGACGCCCTCAGCGTGGCGCTGCGGCGAGCTGCGCCCAGCGAGCCCTCGCTGCTGCTGTACGCAGAGCAGCTGGCCAGGAAGGAGGCGCAGGCCGGCGCTCTGCGGAGAGAGAAGCACCGGCTGCAGGACGAGCTGCACCGCCTGCAGGCCGCAGCGCTCGCTGACGCAGAGCGGCACGCAGAGGAGGCGGCCGCGCTGAGAGGACGCGGCGACAAACTGCAGCGAGACCAGAGCCGCGAGGGCGCCAACATGGAGTATCTGAAGAACGTCACCTACAAGTTCCTCACGCTGCAGGACGCCAGCGGGCGCATGCAGACGCTCAATGCCATCCTCACCATCCTGAGCTTCAGCCCTCAGGAGAAGAGCTGCGTCGCCAAGCTGCAGCGCAGCGCCTGGTGGCGGTGAACACCTGGAGAAGAAACATTATACGGTCTAATTGATATTAAGAGTCTGGTTTAAATCTGAATGGTGTAAATATAAATATATTACAGATTTCTTATTTATGGATTTTTTCTCAGATTGTTCTTCCTTTGTTGAAATAAAAATATTGATTGATTCACTTTGGTTCATCTCAAATCATTTTGTACCTGGCGTTTGCATGATGCTAACTGCTAACGCTATCTCATTCCTCTGCATGTCTTAGAGCTAGGCTAAATGAAATGCTTGCTGATACAATGGGCACTTGTAAATGTCTATAACTATGTATCCTGTAAATATAATGTATAATGTCCTTTATTGTTTCATGTTTCATGTGGAACCTATATGCTGCAGGTCTCCCTTGAAAAAGAGATCTATGATCTCAATGGGACCAATCTGGTTAAATAAAGGTTTGAAATGAAATGAAATCTCTCACCAGCTAACGCTATCCCTCACCTGCTAACTGCTAACGCTATCTCTCACCAGCTAACGCTATCTCTCACCAGCTAACTGCTAACGCTATCTCTCACCAGCTAACTGCTAACGCTATCCCTCACCTGCTAACACTATCTCTCACCGGCTAACGCTAACACTATCTCTCACCAGCTAACTGCCAACACTATCTCTCACCTGCTAACAGCTAACGCTAACACTATCTCTCACCAGCTAACGCTATCTCTCACCAGCTAACTGCTAACGCTATCTCTCACCAGCTAACTGCCAACACTATCTCTCACCTGCTAACAGCTAACGCTAACACTATCTCTCACCTGCTAGCTGCTAATGCTATCTCTCACCAGCTAACGCTATCTCTCACCAGCTAACGCTATCTCTCACCTGCTAACGCTATCTCTCACCTGCTAACAGCTAACGCTAACACTATCTCTCACCTGCTAACTGCTAACGCTAGCTGCTAATGCTATCCCTCACCAGCTAACGCTATCTCTCACCAGCTAACGCTATCTCTCACCTGCTAACAGCTAACGCTAACACTATCTCTCACCAGCTAACTGCTAACGCTAGCTGCTAATGCTATCCCTCACCAGCTAACTGCTAACGCTATCCCTCACCAGCTAACGCTATCTCTCACCTGCTAACGCTATCCCTCACCAGCTAACTGCTAACGCTATCCCTCACCAGCTAACTGCTAACGCTAACTCTCTTGCAGATTTCACTGTAAAAAATACTCGCACACCAAATTATTTGACCATCATATTTTAATCCATAAATAGAAAATAAAAACAAAAACACAATTATAATCACAATATCTTTATAAATATTGTGAGACACATTCTCTGGGGTCTGAGAGACCCTAACCCTCTGACATACAACAGAATCAGGAAACATATTTACAAATAGAACAGACCTTTATTAATAACTAATAATAAACCAACCGCATCACAGTAAACACTAAACAACTTGATAATGAAAGTAGTCTGTGCGTACTGTGTGTAGTCAGTGCGTACTGTGTGTAGTCTGTGTGTAGTCAGTGTGTATTCAGTGTGTAATCTGTGTGTAGTCAGTGTGTACTCAGTGCGTACTGTGTGTGTATTCAGTGTGTAATCTGTGTGTAGTCAGTGCGTACTGTGTGTAGTCAGTGCGTACTGTGTGTAGTCAGTGCGTACTGTGTGTAGTCAGTGTGTAGTCAGTGTGTAATCTGTGTGTAGTCAGTGTGTACTGTGTGTGTACTGTGTGTACTCAGTGCGTACTGTGTGTAGTCAGTGTGTACTCAGTGCGTACTGTGTGTACTCAGTGCGTACTGTGTGTAGTCTGTGTGTAGTCAGTGCGTACTGTGTGTAGTCAGTGTGTATTCAGTGTGTAATCTGTGTGTAGTCAGTGCGTACTCAGTGTGTAATCTGTGTGTAGTCAGTGCGTACTGTGTGTAATCTGTGTGTAGTCAGTGTGTACTCAGTGCGTACTGTGTGTAGTCAGTGTGTAGTCAGTGCGTACTGTGTGTAGTCAGTGTGTACTCAGTGCGTACTGTGTGTAGTCAGTGTGTAGTCAGTGCGTACTGTGTGTAGTCAGTGTGTAGTCAGTGCGTACTGTGTGTAGTCAGTGTGTAGTCAGTGCGTACTGTGTGTAGTCAGTGTGTAGTCAGTGCGTACTGTGTGTAGTCAGTGTGTACTCAGTACTCTCCTCAGTTCTTCAGATAGAGACGTGACGATCGTCTCGATGAAGTTTTCCAGTTTGTCTAAAACTCCGTCTTTGAGCTGCAGCTGCTGCCGGCGCGCTTTATTCTGAAAATCACACACACTTCCTGTCAGAAACACACTTCCTGTTTACTGAGGAGCAGCTGGGGATGTTTTAGGTTCTATTTTCTCACCAGTTTCTCTCGAAGCTTCAGAATCAAGTCGACGGTTTCCACCTCCGACTTATCTTTAGTCCAGGTCACCAGGCCCTGAGGACAGGTGTGTACAGGTGTGTACAGCTGTTATGCTCCGACAGGTGTGTACAGGTGTGTATGCTCCGACAGGTGTGTATGGTGTGTACAGGTGTGTACAGGTGTGTACAGCTGTTATGCTCCGACAGGTGTGTATGGTGTGTACAGGTGTGTGCAGCTGTTTACGCTCCGACAGGTGTGTATGCTCCGACAGGTGTGTACAGCTGTTTACGCTCCGACAGGTGTGTGCAGGTGTGTATGCTCCGACAGGTGTGTACAGGTGTGTATGCTCCGACAGGTGTGTGTACAGGTGCGTACAGGTGTGTATGGTGTGTACAGGTGTGTACAGGTGTGTATGCTCCGACAGGTGTGTGTACAGGTGTGTATGCTCCGACAGGTGTGTGTACAGGTGTGTACAGGTGTGTATGCTCCGACAGGTGTGTATGGTGTGTATGCTCCGACAGGTGTGTATGGTGTGTACAGGTGTGTATGGTGTGTGCAGGTGTGTACAGGTGTGTTCAGGTGTGTACAGGTGTCTATGCTCCGACAGGTGTGTACAGGTGTCTATGCTCCGACAGGTGTGTACAGGTGTGTACAGGTGTCTATGCTCCGACAGGTGTGTACAGGTGTGTGTACAGGTGTGTACAGGTGTCTATGCTCCGACAGGTGTGTGTACAGGTGTGTGTACAGGTGTGTACAAGTGTCTATGCTCCGACAGGTGTGTGTACAGGTGTGTGTACAGGTGTGTACAGGTGTGTACAAGTGTCTATGCTCCGACAGGTGTGTGTACAGGTGTGCATGCTCCGACAGGTGTGTGCCGGTGTGTATGCTCACAGCGTCACAGAGCACCTCCAGGTGGAGACTCTCCAGCTTCTGGGTCATCTCCCGGTGGCGCTGGCGGTACCAGCCGTCAAAGTTGGGAGACCTGAAGAACTTCCTGTCAGAGAGGTTAGTTGATACCTTCCACACACCCAGCAGGTACCTGTGCTCCAGAGCCACGAAGGAGCCTCACCTGTACAGCCCCAGCCAATCGCCTTTCAGCACCGAGGTCAGCTGTGGCCCCGTGTCATCGAGAGACAACAGGAAGTCCTCCTGACTGAAGGGCCGGATCTGAGGGGGAGTCTGCACAACAACAACACAACAACACGTCAACAAGTCAACACAACACAGCAGTAGCGCAAGTCACTTCCTGTTTACCTTCCACGGCGACACGGACCTCTGCAGAGGCATCAGGCTGGCCATGTAGCGCTCCTGCCAGACAGAACACAGGGATTCATCTGTCTGCTCTGTGAGTGGCTGAACTGGCAACGTGCTTGTGCAGCATGCTGCTCTGTGATTGGCTCACCAGAGGGATGATGAAGCTCTGGGTCAGCTCTAACAGGTGTCTCCTCAGGATGGCGCTCTGGACCTCCGACGGCCTCTTCCTCTGGATGCCCTGCACGCAGCTCAGCATCAGTGATGTTCACGATGTGTTGAACGATAACTATTAACCACGTTTACCTTCAGCAGTCTTTTGATCAGGACCTTGTCTTTGTGCAGGAAGCTCTTGAACGCCGTGTAGATCCCTGCACACATGTATTTATATAGTTATTGTTTTCTAAAGCAGTTCTTTATAGATATCAATGACCGTGGACGCACCTGGTTTGGTGTCCAGAGCTTTCAGCTTGGACAGTTTCTTCACCTTCACCTGTTTAGGCAGGTCACCTGAGAGACATCAGAGCAGCACGGTTACAGCACGGTTACAGCACGGTTACAGCACGGTTACAGCACGGTTACAGCACGGTTACAGCACGGTTACAGCACGGTTACAGCACGGTTACAGCACGGTTACAGCACGGTTACAGCACGGTTACAGCACGGTTACAGCGAGGTTACAGCGAGGTTACAGCACGGTTACAGCACGGTTACAGCACGGTTACAGCACGGTTACAGCACGGTTACAGCACGGTTACAGCACGGTTACAGCACGGTTACAGCACGGTTACAGCACGGTTACAGCGAGGTTACAGCACGGTTACAGCACGGTTACAGCAGCACGGTTACAGCACGGTTACAGCACGGTTACAGCACGGTTACAGCACGGTTACAGCACGGTTACAGCGTGGGGAGAGTGGTCTGTTCTTAAACTAGATAAACGACCCGGTATGAACACTTGGAAGAGAGAGGCCTGTACTGTTCAGGCCTCATCTTTTTAAGTGGGAGAACTTGCACAATTGGTGGCTGACTAAATACTATTTTGCCCCGTATACGACTAGGGCGACTGTGGCTGCGAGGGAGTGCGGTCGTCTTTCAACCAGAAGGTTGTGGGTTCGATCCCAGCCCATGCAGTCAACATGTCGATGTATCCTTGAGCAAGATACTTAACCCGGAGTTGCTCCCGATGGCCAACGGTGTGTGAATGTGTGTGAATGTTAGTTCCTAGAGTTAGGTACACTGCTCTGTGTGGATGGGTGAACGACATGTAGCATGTAAAGCGCTTTGAGGGGTCTTAAAGACTGGATAAAGCGCTATATAAGTACAGTCCATTTAGTCCATTTTATACATATATGTATATATATTACCAAGTGGTTTGATGTACAACCCACACAAGTAGCCTTTCATGCTAAATGAAGCTCTGTTGGATATCACTAGATCCTGTTATAGCGCAATATAAAAGTACATAACGATTTATGTGTAAATTAGCATAATTACTAGCTAGCCGCTAGCTGCTAACGGCTGCCTCGTTAATATCAAATCCATCATAATAACAAATCGCTGTCCTGAGCGCGCGGTGCTACTACGTGTGCGCACATTGACGTGCTTGATGTGCACGAGCCTTTTGGGCGGCGTGGTCAAAGCTGCGCATGCGCTATGAGCGCACATACGGTACTGCTCAGGCATGCCGGGTCATCTGACGCTTCGCTCTCTCAAAGGTTGGGCCATTTTATCTTCATGAGCCAATGAGCAGCTCTAGGGATGAATGAGGCCCCGCCTCCCACGCTGTATCCAGTTCTCATTATACATCCATGGATTAAAGGAGGAAGAGGAGGAAGAAGAAGAGGAAGAGGAGGAAGAAGAAGAGGAAGAGGTTTACCCGCCATCTTTGTTTCTCCCAGTCTGAGGACGTGAGGCCAGTTCTGAAACGTCTTGATGAAGAACGGGTTTGTGACTCCTAGCACTACACAGGGACTGAGAGACAGACAGGTTACAGGTGAGGGACAGACAGGTTATAGGTGAGGGACAGTCAGACAGAAAGACAGACAGGTGAGGGACAGAAAGTCAGACAGACAGGTGAGGGACAGATAGGTTATAGTTGGGGGACAGTCAGACAGACAGACGGGTTACGGGCGAGGGACAGACGGGTTACGGGCGAGGGACAGACGGGCGAGGGACAGACGGGTTACAGACGAGGGACAGAAATGTTACAGGCGGGGGAAAGTCAGACAGACAGACACAGTCAGACAGAGTCAGACAGGTTACGGGCGAGGGACAGAAAGGTTACGGGCGAGGGACAGACGGGTTACGGGCGAGGGACAGAGAGAAAGACAGACACAGTCAGACCGACAGACAGGTGAGGGACAGACAGTCAGACAGACAGACAGGTGAGGGACAGACAGGGACAGGTGTCTCACGGGGCTTGGGTCCTGGTGGTGTACTCTCTGAACTCCGAGTCGTGGATGGTGAAGTACGGCCGGAAGTCACAGCAGAACCTCAGAGGACTGATCATACTGAGGAGAGACGTGTATACACACTGTAATATATACTCTCATACCTACAGTAACAAATATAGGGTATATATATATTCATGCACTGCATATTAACAGTAGTAAATATATACCCTGTATTTACTGTACATATTACAGTATGTACAGTAAATATAGGTAAATGTAAATACTGTAAATACCTGATGAGAGCCAGCACGGTTTCCGAGGAGACGGTGGGAGACGGTGCCATGACAACCAGCGGTTCCCCTAGCAACAGCAGCTCCCACAACACCTGCAGGTGAACCAGCACCGACTGGAAACACCTGGACAGAACATCATCATATCAGCAGGTGTCTGCAGGAACCCTGAAGACCTGGGGCGGCAACAGGCGGGCCGTTGGCCGTTGGCGGCTCGCCGGACATCAGATTTGGCCCGAAAATTATTTTGAGAATAAAAATAAAAGATTCTTTTTATTTGTTAGAATCGGACCGACAGCGGCACATATCGGCTACGACGTCCGGAGAGGGGATCTACGACGTCCGGAGAGGGGATCTACCTGAAGCATGCAGAGCGGAGCCCGTCAGTGTGGCTGGTTCCTAATCAGCGTGTGAGCGGGCCAGCTGGCCGTCTGGAGAGGCTCCGCCCCCACGCGTTCCAACCTGTCACATGTTTAAGAATCAATTGCTTAAATACGCCTTCGTTTATGTTCCGGCCGCCGTCTCAAGCCCAAGGCCAAACTCACTTGCCGACCCCTGAAATACAATACAGCTTTATTTAGAGAGCGCTTTAAACGTCCTGGTTCCACCGTGTGGGAGGAGCCTGTCTGGTGAGCAGGGCAGATGGTTCCACAGTGTGGGAGGAGCCTGTCTGGTGAGCAGGGGCAGATGGTTCCACAGTGTGGGAGGAGCCTGTCTGGTGAGCAGGGGCAGATGGTTCCACAGTGTGGGAGGAGCCTGTCTGGTGAGCAGGGGCAGATCACGTTGACGTGTCGCGCGGCCGCTCTGACAGAGCATCACGTTGACGTGTCGTGCGGCCGCTCCGACAGAGCATCACGTTGACGTGTCGTGCGGCCGCTCCGACAGAGCATCACGTGGACGTGTCGTGCGGCCGCTCCGAGTGTCGTGCGGCCGCTCCGACAGAGCATCACGTTGACGTGTCGTGCGGCCGCTCCGACAGAGCATCACGTGGACGTGTCGTGCGGCCGCTCCGACAGAGCATCACGTTGACGTGTCGTGCGGCCGCTCCGACAGAGCATCACGTTGACGTGTCGTGCGGCCGCTCCGACAGAGCATCACGTGGACGTGTCGTGCGGCCGCTCCGAGTGTCGTGCGGCCGCTCCGAGTGTCGTGCGGCCGCTCCGACAGAGCATCGCGTTGACGTGTCGCGCGGCCGCTCCGACAGAGCATCGCGTTGACGTGTCGCGCGGCCGCTCCGACAGAGCATCGCGTTGACGTGTCGCGCGGCCGCTCCGACAGAGCATCGCGTTGACGTGTCGCGCGGCCGCTCCGACAGAGCATCGCGTTGACGTGTCGCGCGGCCGCTCCGACAGAGCATCGCGTGGACGTGTCGTGCGGCCGCTCCGAGTGTCGTGCGGCCGCTCCGACAGAGCATCACGTTGACGTGTCGTGCGGCCGCTCCGACAGAGCATCGCGTCGACGTGTCGTGCGGCCGCTCTGCTCTGTCAGACCGCACCTCGTTCCTTCAGCGCTTGGGTCCGGATGCTTCTCGTTTTGCGCCGTCCCGTTCAAATGAAATCGCGCCAATCATATGTCCACGCTCGCGCCAGGGGAGGAGGGGTTAATGACGTGCATCTTGTGCTGCATTCACTTGCACTCGGACATTAGACATAATGAGTACCTGAAGAGGTCCAGCTCGTGGATGCTGGGCAGCACCGTGGGGGTCCGTAGCAGGTTCTGAGACACAGAGAATAATAATACAACTTTATTGACCTGCCGTCTGGTTAACAGTGTCATGAATAAAGCTGTGACCTCCTGACCTCTGCAGCGCTCTGTCTCACTGGACTTCCTCCGGGCTTATCACTCCTGGAGGGGACCCGCACCTGCCAGAGACACACCTTCATATACTCTGTATGTATATATATATACATATATATACTATGTTTATATATAAGTCCCACCTGCAGGACCAGGCCCATCAGCGGCAGGGTGAGGCTCAGTCCGGGAACGGGGGCAGGCCATTGGTCGATCTCGTTGCACACTGTGAAGAGTAGAGAGACGTCATGTGACCTGTCCGAGTGATGTCATAATACCTGCTGTTCTGATTGGTCCAGAGTCATGACATCATCACCTGTCTCCAGGCACGGCTCCAGTTTCTCAAAGAACTCCGGAGCCACGATCTGTAGAAGAGTCTGGAACAGGGGGGGGAAGGGCAGTCGAGATAACAGCACGAGAGACTGCAATAAAGAGGACATCATGTGTATCAATATATATGATGATATATATAAATAATATATTATTATATATAAATAAAATATATATAATAATATATATAAATAATAATATATAAATAATGTATAATAAATGTATATAAATATATACATAATATTGATGCAATGACCTTCTGGAAGTACCCTCTCTTCACCGAGGCATCCTTCACCTGCCTGAAGTAAACAAAGCCGAAGAAATGGGAGACCTCCGTCTGAAACACACACACACACACACACACACACACACACACACACACACACACACACACACACACACACACACACACACACACACACACACACACACACACACACACACACACACACACACACACACACACACACACACACACACACACACACACACACACACACACACACACACACACACACACACACACACACACACACACACACACACACACAGTTGAGTACAGAGTATCTGGAGGTGGTAATATATATATTATGATATATATTAGTATAGAGTCAGCGTTTCCGCCAGGGGGCGTCTTGTCGTCATCAGCTCGGGACGCCCTGAACTCGAGCCGAGGGCGTCCAAAAATATTAATAATTTGAGAGAAGATGGAGAGTTTTTATCGCTTGAAATAACGAAAAGGAAAAAGGACAAGGACACCCCGGTAACGTGAAGAGCTGTGAGAGAGCTGCTGAGAGGGCACCCCCCCCCTGCTGAGAGGGCGCCCCCCCCCCTGCTGAGAGGGCCCCCCCCCCTGCTGAGAGGGCACCCCCCCCCTGCTGAGAGGGCGCCCCCCCCCCTGCTGAGAGGGCCCCCCCCCCTGCTGAGAGGGCGCACCCCCCCCTGCTGAGAGGGCGCCCCCCCCCCTGCTGAGAGGGCGCCCCCCCCCTGCTGAGAGGGCACCCCCCCCTGCTGAGAGGGCGCCCCCTCAGCCCTGTCTGGCTGAAACACTGTAGAGTATATAGAGTAAGGTACCTTTAGGGTGGGGGGGGCGTCCCGGTTGTAGACCTCCTCCTCGCGGCCCCCGCCCCTACGGCCCACAGACTGACGCAGCCTGAAGCTGAACTGAGTATCCCCAAGGCATCCTGGGAAATGGAGTCCACACTGTCACCTCTGACTACAAACATCACATAATAATAAATAAATACATATTAAAATAATATACAAAGAGCTGACCTGAGTACGAGTCAGGGAAGGACAGGTAGCAGATGCTGCTCCTCTGAAAACACACAACAACAACAACAACAACAACAAGTATATATATATATTATATACACAGAGATACTTATACTATTAATGTACAGATATATACATACTATGATTAGATATAAACCTGACCTCCTTCTCAGTGAGCTTCACATCCTGAGGATACACCAGCTGAAACACACGCACACAGCATGTTATGAACCTGAACATGTTCATACAAAAAATACATTAATGTATACATGTTTTTTGGTGTTGCGATGTGTGTGTGTGTGTGTGTGTGTGTGTGTGTGTGTGTGTGTGTGTGTGTGTGTGTGTGTGTGTGTGAGTGTGTGTGTGTGTGGTGTGTGTGTGGTGTGTGTGTGCGTGTGAGTGTGTGTGTGTGTGTGTGTGTGAGTGTGCGTGTGGTGTGTGAGTGTGTGTGTGTGAGTGTGTGTGTGTGCGTGTGAGTGCGTGTGCGTGTGTGTGTGTAAACAGAGATAAAAGGCTGATGCTAATTATGCTAAGCTAACAGCTACCTCCAACGCCTGGCCCAGCTCCAGGTCGAAGGTCACCACACACACACACTCCAGCCAGCGGGAGAAGCGGCTCCACGGAGCTTCTTCTTCTTCTTCTTCTTCTTCTTCTGGAGACCCGGAGCCGGTACACAGCTCCATCAGCGGCCGTGAGGAGCTCCGGTACACGGCTCTGCTCTCCGGTTCATCCTCCCGTCCTCCATCATCACCGGAGAGAGGGAGAGACAGACTCGGGGCCCCCTGGCGGCCGGGAGGCGACACTGCACCTGGAAACATCATAATATATCCTCCTGGGACCCAGCCCATTGAACTGTACAGAGGACATCTATCAGTCCATGGGGTACAGAGGACATCTATCAGTCCATGGGGTACAGAGGACATCTATCAGTCCCTGGTGTACAGAGGATATCTATCAGTCCATGGGGTACAGAGGACATCTATCAGTCCATGGTGTACAGAGGATATCTATCAGTCCATGGGGTACAGAGGACATCTATCAGTCCATGGTGTACTGAGGACATCTATCAGTCCCTGGTGTACAGAGGACATCTATCAGTCTCTGGGGTACAGAGGACATCTGTCAGTCCATGGTGTACTGAGGACATCTATCAGTCTCTGGGGTACAGAGGACATCTATCAGTCCCTGGTGTACAGAGGACATCTATCAGTCCCTGGGGTACAGAGGACATCTATCAGTCCCTGGGGTACAGAGGACATATATCAGTCCATGGGGTACAGAGGACATCTATCAGTCCCTGGGGTACAGAGGACATCTATCAGTCCCTGGGGTACAGAGGACATCTATCAGTCCCTGGGGTACAGAGGACATATATCAGTCCATGGGGTACAGAGGACATCTATCAGTCCATGGGGTACAGAGGACATCTGTCAGTCCATGGGGTACAGAGGACATCTGTCAGTCCCTGGTGTACAGAGGACATCTGTCAGTCCCTGGGGTACAGAGGACATCTATCAGTCCCTGGGGTACAGAGGACATATATCAGTCCCTGGGGTACAGAGGACATATATCAGTCCATGGGGTACAGAGGACATCTGTCAGTCCCTGGTGTACAGAGGACATCTGTCAGTCCCTGGGGTACAGAGGACATATATCAGTCCATGGGGTACAGAGGACATCTATCTGTCCTCTGTACCCCATGAGGGCGAGCTCTCAGAGGACGAGCTCTCAGAGGACGAGCTCTCAGAGGACGAGCTCTCAGCTCTCAGAGGACGAGCTCTCAGAGGACGAGCTCTCAGAGGACGAGCTCTCAGCTCTCAGAGGACGAGCTCTCAGCTCTCAGAGGACGAGCTCTCAGAGGACGAGCTCTCAGAGGACGAGCTCTCAGAGGACGAGAGAGATGAGGCTTTCACACCTGGGATAGAAGAGGGTCCAGAAGAAGGGGGGAGATGCAGGAGGCTCTATGAGCAGGTCAGATGGAGACACATCCATCCAACTGGAACTCAAGACGAGCCTCCAGCCCGTGCCGA
Organism: Champsocephalus gunnari; assembly: GCA_036324595.1. NCBI lineage: Eukaryota > Metazoa > Chordata > Actinopteri > Perciformes > Channichthyidae > Champsocephalus > Champsocephalus gunnari. Next base: position 28,660,839 of record CM070444.1, read on the forward strand.
CGGGCGTACTTTCACGACATCGACTACGAAGTCTTGAAGGTCTGGAAAGATCCACCAAAAACCAGATGAACAGCAATGTTCAGATCAATGACTCGTTCATGTTTCAAATCAAGGGGAATGTATTCTTGGGTTAATATCACTCTATAACCACAATACGTTACATAGTCTGTTAGTTCTGGCTGTCTTTTCAAACTGAGATGGTCCCGACGTCCTCTTCAGTGGACATACCATAACATTTAAAAATAAAATAAAAAAGGTCGAAATTGCAAGATGTTTGTCTGACCCTAAGTAGGTAGGCAATCAGAAAAAAAGGAAATTGCAAGACACTTTTCCCCCTCAGATAATACATGCTTAAAATATATAATACATTATAAACATGCTTATACTATTGTTGAACTTTCCTGTCGGCTCCCAGACCGCAGTCGGGGACACGGGGGTGACTCTCTGTTGTCTCCCAAGCAACAAACTTCCGGTTCTATAACCCACTATGTAAAATAAGGCAGAGAGGCGAACTGTTCTTGGGAGGCAGATGCTGCCTTCAGGGACCAACACAGGACCAGGGAGATGCTGCCTTCAGGGACCAACACAGGACCAGGGAGATGCTGCCTTCAGGGACCAACTCAGAACCAGGGAGATGCTGCCTTCAGGGACCAACTCAGAACCAGGGAGATGCTGCCTTCAGGGACCAACACAGAACCAGGGAGATGCTGCCTTCAGGGACCAACACAGAACCAGGGAGATGCTTCCTTCAGGGACCAACTCAGAACCAGGGAGATGCTGCCTTCAGGGACCATCTCAGAACCAGGGAGATGCTGCCTTCAGGGACCAACTCAGAAATACCATATATTGCTGCTATCTGTGTGTTTTTACAGTGTGGTTCATCAGATGTAACTCTGTATCTTTTACAGTGTGGTTCATCAGATGTAACTCTGTATATTTTACAGTGTGGTTCATCAGATGTAACTCTGTATCTTTTACAGTGTGGTTCATCAGATGTAACTCTTTATCTTTTACAGTGTGGTTCATCAGATGTAACTCTTTATCTTTTACAGTGTGGTATACCAGATGTAACTCTTTATCTTTTATAGTCTGGTACATCAGATGTAACTCTTTATCTTTTACAGTGTGGTACATCAGATGTAACTCTGTATCTTTTACAGTGTGGTTCATCAGATGTAACTCTGTATCTTTTACAGTGTGGTACATCAGATGTAACTCTGTATCTTTTACAGTGTGGTTCATCATATGTACTCTGTATCTTTTACAGTGTGGTACATCAGATGTAACTCTTTATCTTTTACAGTGTGGTTAATCAGATTTAACTCTTTATCTTTTACAGTGTGGTACATCAGATGTAACTCTGTATCTTTTACAGTGTGGTTCATCAGATGTAACTCTGTATCTTTTACAGTGTGGTACATCATATGTACTCTGTATCTTTTACAGTGTGGTTCATCAGATTTAACTCTGTATCTTTTACAGTGTGGTATACCAGATGTAACTCTTTATCTTTTATAGTCTGGTACATCAGATGTAACTCTGTATCTTTTACAGTGTGGTACATCAGATGTAACTCTTTATCTTTTACAGTGTGGTTCATCAGATGTAACTCTTTATCTTTTACAGTGTGGTTCATCAGATGTAACTCTATCTTTTACAGTGTGGTCCATCAGATGTAACTCTGTATCTTTTACAGTGTGGTTCATCAGATGTAACTCTTTATCTTTTACAGTGTGGTACATCAGATGTAACTCTGTATCTTTTACAGTGTGGTACATCATATGTACTCTGTATCTTTTACAGTGTGGTTCATCAGATGTAACTCTTTATCTTTTACAGTGTGGTACATCATATGTACTCTGTATCTTTTACAGTGTGGTACATCAGATGTAACTCTGTATCTTTTACAGTGTGGTACATCAGATGTAACTATCTTTTACAGTGTGGTACATCAGATTTAACTCTTTATCTTTTACAGTGTGGTTAATCAGATTTAACTCTTTATCTTTTACAGTGTGGTACATCAGATGTAACTCTGTATCTTTTACAGTGTGGTTAATCAGATTTAACTCTTTATCTTTTACAGTGTGGTTCATCAGATGTAACTCTGTATCTTTTACAGTGTGGTTCATCAGATGTAACTCTGTATCTTTTACAGTGTGGTACATCATATGTACTCTGTATCTTTTACAGTGTGGTACATCATATGTACTCTGTATCTTTTACAGTGTGGTACATCAGATGTAACTCTTTATCTTTTACAGTGTGGTTAATCAGATTTAACTCTTTATCTTTTACAGTGTGGTACATCAGATGTAACTCTGTATCTTTTACAGTGTGGTTCATCAGATGTAACTCTGTATCTTTTACAGTGTGGTACATCATATGTACTCTGTATCTTTTACAGTGTGGTTCATCAGATTTAACTCTGTATCTTTTACAGTGTGGTATACCAGATGTAACTCTTTATCTTTTATAGTCTGGTACATCAGATGTAACTCTGTATCTTTTACAGTGTGGTACATCAGATGTAACTCTTTATCTTTTACAGTGTGGTTCATCAGATGTAACTCTTTATCTTTTACAGTGTGGTTCATCAGATGTAACTCTATCTTTTACAGTGTGGTCCATCAGATGTAACTCTGTATCTTTTACAGTGTGGTTCATCAGATGTAATCTTTATCTTTTACAGTGTGGTCATCAGATGTAACTCTTTATCTTTTACAGTGTGGTACATCAGATGTAACTCTGTATCTTTTACAGTGTGGTACATCATATGTACTCTGTATCTTTTACAGTGTGGTTCATCAGATGTAACTCTTTATCTTTTACAGTGTGGTACATCATATGTACTCTGTATCTTTTACAGTGTGGTACATCAGATGTAACTCTGTATCTTTTACAGTGTGGTACATCAGATGTAACTATCTTTTACAGTGTGGTACATCAGATTTAACTCTTTATCTTTTACAGTGTGGTTAATCAGATTTAACTCTTTATCTTTTACAGTGTGGTACATCAGATGTAACTCTGTATCTTTTACAGTGTGGTTAATCAGATTTAACTCTTTATCTTTTACAGTGTGGTTCATCAGATGTAACTCTGTATCTTTTACAGTGTGGTTCATCAGATGTAACTCTGTATCTTTTACAGTGTGGTTCATCAGATTTAACTCTTTATCTTTTACAGTGTGGTTCGTCAGATGTAACTCTGTATCTTTTACAGTGTGGTTCATCAGATGTAACTCTTTATCTTTTACAGTGTGGTCCATCAGATGTAACTCTTTATCTTTTACAGTGTGGTTCATCAGATGTAACTCTTTATCTTTTACAGTGTGGTACATCAGATTTAACTCTTTATCTTTTACAGTGTGGTTCATCAGATGTAACTCTTTATCTTTTACAGTGTGGTTCATCAGATGTAACTCTGTATCTTTTACAGTGTGGTTCATCAGATTTAACTCTTTATCTTTTACAGTGTGGTACATCAGATTTAACTCTTTATCTTTTACAGTGTGGTTCATCAGATTTAACTCTTTATCTTTTACAGTGTGGTACATCAGATTTAACTCTTTATCTTTTACAGTGTGGTTCATCAGATGTAACTCTTTATCTTTTACAGTGTGGTTCATCAGATTTAACTCTTTATCTTTTACAGTGTGGTTCATCAGATGTAACTCTTTATCTTTTACAGTGTGGTTCATCAGATGTAACTCTTTATCTTTTACAGTGTGGTTCATCAGATGTAACTCTTTATCTTTTACAGTGTGGTACATCAGATGTAACTCTTTATCTTTTACAGTGTGGTTCATCAGATGTAACTCTGTATCTTTTACAGTGTGGTTCATCAGATTTAACTCTTTATCTTTTACAGTGTGGTTCATCAGATGTAACTCTTTATCTTTTACAGTGTGGTTCATCAGATGTAACTCTTTATCTTTTACAGTGTGGTTCATCAGATTTAACTCTTTATCTTTTACAGTGTGGTTCATCAGATTTAACTCTTTATCTTTTACAGTGTGGTTCATCAGATGTAACTCTTTATCTTTTACAGTGTGGTACATCAGATGTAACTCTTTATCTTTTACAGTGTGGTACATCATATGCACTCTGTATCTTTTACAGTGTGGTACATCATATGCACTCTGTATCTTTTACAGTGTGGTTCATCAGATTTAACTCTGTTTCTTTTACAGTGTGGTTCATCAGATGTAACTCTGTATCTTTTACAGTGTGGTTCATCAGATGTAACTCTGTATCTTTTACAGTGTGGTTCATCAGATGTAACTCTGTATCTTTTACAGTGTGGTTCATCAGATGTAACTCTGTATCTTTTACAGTGTGGTTCATCAGATGTATGTAAAGGCCGCAACACACTCGCCAAACAAATCACTCTGATTGGCTGTTGCCTCTTTTGAATGACGAATACACACTACGGCTGCCTGCTGGTAAGGACAGTTATTGCCACTCGTCGACTGAAGTCTTCGCGGTGTGTAGCCGACGTAGCGGACGTAACAGTCGGGGCGCCTTCGGTACGCGTTCTTTGGTCTCAGGTTGGTGTGTAGCGGCCTTTACATACATCAAAGTCTTTGAAATAATCAAACGTCACAGGAGGGGGCAGTGGTCCTGGTTCAGGAGAGGGTTCGGGAGAGGGCAGGGGTCCTGGTTCAGGAGAGGGCAGGGGTCCTGGTTCAGGAGAGGGTTCAGGGGTCCTGGTTCAGGAGAGGGCAGGGGTCCTGGTTCAGGAGAGGGCAGGGGTCCTGGTTCAGGAGAGGGTTCAGGGGTCCTGGTTCAGGAGAGGGCAGTGGTCCTGGTTCAGGAGAGGGTTCAGGGGTCCTGGTTCAGGAGAGGGTTCAGTGGTCCTGGTTCAGGAGAGGGTTCAGGAGAGGGCAGGGGTCCTGGTTCAGGAGAGGGTTCAGGGGTCCTGGTTCAGGAGAGGGTTCAGGGGTCCTGGTTCAGGAGAGGGCAGGGGTCCTGGTTCAGGAGAGGGCAGGGGTCCTGGTTCAGGAGAGGGTTCAGGGGTCCTGGTTCAGGAGAGGGTTCAGGGGTCCTGGTTCAGGAGAAGGGTTCAGGAGAGGGCAGGGGTCCAGGTCTAGGGCACGTTAGGGGTCCAGGTCTAGAGCACGTTGGGGCTCCAGGTCTAGGGCACGTTGGGGGTCCAGGGCCCCTGGATGTGCTGGCTCTGCAGGAGCCTCTGCAGCTCCTTGAACTGCTCCACAGTCCGGTCCTTCACGTCTGGGTTGGAGATCTGGAGCCGGATGCTGTCTGTAGACCAGCTGAGTTCCCCAGAGAACATCTCCGTGAGGATCCGGGCCACCACGGGGACCACCTGAGGACCAGGACCAGAAGCATGTTAAACAGGTTTACATCTCAGGATCCGAGCCACCACTGAAGGGCCCCCCAAAGGAAGAGGAACAGACCTGGACGATGATCAGTTTCTTCTCTTTGGGTTTCTTGTCGGGCCAGTCCTCACCGAAGCAGAAGTAAACCTCAAAGGGGGGCGGGTTCGGAGTCTCGCCCCTCTGGAACAGGATCAGGCCTGGGTACAGAAACAGGTTTAAGACCAGCTGAAGGGGGTAGAGGTCTGGAACAGTTCAGGGATTCTTCAACCTACCTTGCAAGAAGTCATTGAGGCTGAAGACCCGGACCTTCTTCTCGCGCTCCAGAGGGTTGGGGGGTCCGGGTTCGGAGGTCCCGGGCACGGACCAGAACACCTTGCACTGGCAGAGCCGGACTGCGTAGAGGTCCTGCTCCCAGAGCTCCAGGATCAGGCCTCGGTCCATGACGTCCAGGAGGGCGTCGGTGTAGAACTTCTGCTTCTGGTTCTGGATCTCGGAGGTCCCAGGGAACTGGACCTGCTGCAGGGTGACGGGCCCGAACAGCTCCACCTGGTCGGGACTGGGCTCCAGGTGACCCGCGTACAGCCGACAGCCCTGAGGGTTGGAGACCAGCAAGGAGGCCGCCGTCCGGCCCCGGTACTGGACCTTCAGATCCAGGTCTGTCACTGCAAGAACACACAAACAAGACCAGGTTATGGGCTTTTAGATCCAGGTCTGTCACTGCAGGATCACACAAACAAGACCAGGTTCTGGACCTCCGACCCCCCTCCCAAGACTCACATGGGACGCTGCTCAGCAGGTCGTATTTGCAGGTTTGGTGGTTCTGGCCCATGCTGCTGGCCTCCATCATGGGGGCAGGGGGGGGGTTCAGGTCCTGCAGGCCGTTACACAGCCCCCCCCGGTCCTGGAGGTCCGAACTCATGGGGACCACCGGTCCAAACAAGGGGGGGTCACTGATCCGGGGGTCTGAGGAGACATTGGGATCAGGATCAGAGTGCTTTACCATTTAGATATAAACACAATGAGTCTGATCAGGAACCAGATCCAGGAGAACCTCAAAGTTCTGGTTCCTGATGAACTGGATCACTTACTGAGGCTGAGCTCCATCATGTTGGGCATCTGAAGAGAAACAGAGAGTCAGTGAGTGAGTGAGTGTGTGTGTGTGTGTGTGTGTATGTGTGTGTAGGCCTGTCGCGATAATCAATAAATTGACTTATCATACGATAAATAAAAATGGACTCGATAACTTTTCTGAGCTCGATAAATTGCCGTTTCCATGCGTGTTTGTTTACATAAGGATGTGACCAGCATTTTAGCCCGGCGCGCTGTGAGGGGCGGGGCTCACACACAGCCCGGCACTCTGTGAGTGGCGGGGCTCACACACAGCCCGGCGCTCTGTGAGGGGCGGGGCTCACACACAGCCCGGCGCGCTGTGAGGGGCGGGGCTCACACACAGCCCGGCGCTCTGTGAGGGGCGGGGCTCACACACAGCCAGGCGCTCTGTGAGGGGCGGGGCTCACACACAGCCCGGCGCTCTGTGAGGGGCGGGGCTCACACACAGCCCGGCGCGCTGTGAGGGGCGGGGCTCACACACAGCCCGGGCTCTGTGAGGGGCGGGGCTCACACACAGCCAGGCGCTCTGTGAGGGGCGGGGCTCACACACAGCCCGGCGCTCTGTGAGGGGCGGGGCTCACACACAGCCAGGCGCTCTGTGAGGGGCGGGGCTCATACACAGCCAGGCGCTCTGTGAGGGGCGGGGCTCACCCACAGCCCGGCCCTCTGTGAGGGGCGGGGCTCACACACAGCCAGGCGCTCTGTGAGGGGCGGGGCTCACACACAGCCCGGCGCTCT
>CM070444.1:28673027-28806000 GCA_036324595.1 Champsocephalus gunnari
CTGTACTGAGTGTGTGTTTCGCAGGTCTAGCTCTGTACTGAGTGTGTGTTTCGCGGGTCTAGCTCTGTACTGAGTGTGTGTTTCGCGGGTTGAGTGATGTACTGAGTGTGTGTTTCGCGGGTTGAGTGATGAACTGAGTGTGTGTTTCGCGGGTCTAGCTCTGTCCTGAGTGTGTGTTTCGCGGGTCTAGCTCTGTACTGAGTGTGTGTTTCGCGGGTCTAGCTCTGTACTGAGTGTGTGTTTCGCGGTTCTAGCTCTGTACTGAGTGTGTGTTTCGCGGGTCTAGCTCTGTACTGAGTGTGTGTTTCGCGGGTCTAGCTCTGTACTGAGTGTGTGTTTCGCGGGTCTAGCTCTGTACTGAGTGTGTGTTTCGCGGTTCTAGCTCTGTACTGAGTGTGTGTTTCGTGGGTCTAGCTCTGTACTGAGTGTGTGTTTCGCGGGTCTAGCTCTGTACTGAGTGTGTGTTTCGCGGTTCTAGCTCTGTACTGAGTGTGTGTTTCGCGGGTCTAGCTCTGTACTGAGTGTGTGTTTCGCGGGTCTAGCTCTGTCCTGAGTGCGTGTTTCGCGGGTCTAGCTCTGTACTGAGTGTGTGTTTCGCGGGTCTAGCTCTGTACTGAGTGTGTGTTTCGCGGGTCTAGCTCTGTACTGAGTGTGTGTTTCGCGGGTCTAGCTCTGTACTGAGTGTGTGTTTCGCGGGTCTAGCTCTGTACTGAGTGTGTGTTTCGCGGGTCTAGCTCTGTACTGAGTGTGTGTTTCGCGGGTCTAGCTCTGTACTGAGTGTGTGTTTCGCGGGTCTAGCTCTGTACTGAGTGTGTGTTTCGCGGGTCTAGCTCTGTACTGAGTGTGTGTTTCGCGGTTCTAGCTCTGTACTGAGTGTGTGTTTCGCGGGTCTAGCTCTGTACTGAGTGTGTGTTTCGCGGGTCTAGCTCTGTCCTGAGTGCGTGTTTCGCGGGTCTAGCTCTGTACTGAGTGCGTGTTTCGCGGGTCTAGCTCTGTACTGAGTGTGTGTTTCGCGGGTCTAGCTCTGTACTGAGTGTGTGTTTCGCGGGTTGAGTGATGGACTGAGTGTGTGTTTCGCGGGTCTAGCTCTGTACTGAGTGTGTGTTTCGCGGGTTGAGTGATGTACTGAGTGTGTATTTCGCGGGTCTAGCTCTGTACTGAGTGTGTGTTTCGCGGGTTGAGTGATGTACTGAGTGTGTGTTTCGCGGGTCTAGCTCTGTACTGAGTGTGTGTTTCGCGGGTTGAGTGATGTACTGAGTGTGTGTTTCGCGGGTCTAGCTCTGTCCTGAGTGTGTTTCGCGGGTCTAGATCTGTACTGAGTGTGTGTTTCGGGGGTCTAGCTCTGTACTGAGTGTGTGTTTCGCGGGTTGAGTGATGTACTGAGTGTGTGTTTCGCGGGTCTAGCTCTGTACTGAGTGTGTGTTTCGCGGGTTGAGTGATGTACTGAGTGTGTGTTTCGCGGGTCTAGCTCTGTCCTGAGTGTGTGTTTCGCGGGTTGAGTGATGTACTGAGTGTGTGTTTCGCGGGTCTAGCTCTGTCCTGAGTGTGTGTTTCGCCGGTCTAGCTCTGTACTGAGTGTGTGTTTCGCGGGTCTAGCTCTGTACTGAGTGTGTGTTTCGCGGGTCTAGCTCTGTCCTGAGTGTGTTTCGCGGGTCTAGCTCTGTACTGAGTGTGTGTTTCGCGGGTCTAGCTCTGTACTGAGTGTGTGTTTCGCGGGTCTAGCTCTGTACTGAGTGTGTGTTTCGCGGGTTGAGTGATGTACTGAGTGTGTGTTTCGCGGGTCTAGCTCTGTACTGAGTGTGTGTTTCGCGGGTTGAGTGATGTACTGAGTGTGTGTTTCGCGGGTCTAGCTCTGTACTGAGTGTGTGTTTCGCGGGTTGAGTGATGTACTGAGTGTGTGTTTCGCGGGTCTAGCTCTGTACTGAGTGTGTGTTTCGCGGGTTGAGTGATGTACTGAGTGTGTGTTTCGCGGGTCTAGCTCTGTCCTGAGTGTGTTTCGCGGGTCTAGCTCTGTACTGAGTGTGTGTTTCGCGGGTCTAGCTCTGGACTGAGTGTGTGTTTCGCGGGTCTAGCTCTGTCCTGAGTGCGTGTTTCGCGGGTCTAGCTCTGGACTGAGTGTGTGTTTCGCGGGTCTAGCTCTGTACTGAGTGTGTGTTTCGCGGGTTGAGTGATGTACTGAGTGTGTGTTTCGCGGGTCTAGCTCTGTCCTGAGTGTGTTTCGCGGGTCTAGCTCTGTACTGAGTGTGTGTTTCGCGGGTCTAGCTATGTACTGAGTGTGTGTTTCGCGGGTCTAGCTCTGTACTGAGTGTGTGTTTCGCGGGTCTAGCTCTGTCCTGAGTGTGTGTTTCGCGGGTCTAGCTCTGTACTGAGTGTGTGTTTCGCGGGTCTAGCTCTGTCCTGAGTGTGTGTTTCGCCGGTCTAGCTCTGTACTGAGTGTGTGTTTCGCGGGTTGAGTGATGTACTGAGTGTGTGTTTCGCGGGTCTAGCTCTGTCCTGAGTGTGTTTCGCGGGTCTAGCTCTGTACTGAGTGTGTGTTTCGCGGGTCTAGCTCTGTACTGAGTGTGTGTTTCGCGGGTCTAGCTCTGTACTGAGTGTGTGTTTCGCGGGTTGAGTGATGGACTGAGTGTGTGTTTCGCGGGTCTAGCTCTGTACTGAGTGTGTGTTTCGCGGGTTGAGTGATGTACTGAGTGTGTATTTCGCGGGTCTAGCTCTGTACTGAGTGTGTGTTTCGCGGGTTGAGTGATGAACTGAGTGTGTGATTCGCGGGTCTAGCTCTGTACTGAGTGTGTGTTTCGCGGGTTGAGTGATGTACTGAGTGTGTGTTTCGCGGGTCTAGCTCTGTCCTGAGTGTGTTTCGCGGGTCTAGATCTGTACTGAGTGTGTGTTTCGGGGGTCTAGCTCTGTACTGAGTGTGTGTTTCGCGGGTTGAGTGATGTACTGAGTGTGTGTTTCGCGGGTCTAGCTCTGTACTGAGTGTGTGTTTCGCGGGTTGAGTGATGTACTGAGTGTGTGTTTCGCGGGTCTAGCTCTGTACTGAGTGTGTGTTTCGCGGGTTGAGTGATGTACTGAGTGTGTGTTTCGCGGGTCTAGCTCTGTCCTGAGTGTGTGTTTCGCCGGTCTAGCTCTGTACTGAGTGTGTGTTTCGCGGGTTGAGTGATGTACTGAGTGTGTGTTTCGCGGGTCTAGCTCTGTCCTGAGTGTGTTTCGCGGGTCTAGCTCTGTACTGAGTGTGTGTTTCGCGGGTCTAGCTCTGTACTGAGTGTGTGTTTCGCGGGTCTAGCTCTGTACTGAGTGTGTGTTTCGCGGGTTGAGTGATGTACTGAGTGTGTGTTTCGCGGGTCTAGCTCTGTACTGAGTGTGTGTTTCGCGGGTTGAGTGATGTACTGAGTGTGTGTTTCGCGGGTCTAGCTCTGTACTGAGTGTGTGTTTCGCGGGTTGAGTGATGTACTGAGTGTGTGTTTCGCGGGTCTAGCTCTGTACTGAGTGTGTGTTTCGCGGGTTGAGTGATGTACTGAGTGTGTGTTTCGCGGGTCTAGCTCTGTCCTGAGTGTGTTTCGCGGGTCTAGCTCTGTACTGAGTGTGTGTTTCGCGGGTCTAGCTCTGTACTGAGTGTGTGTTTCGGGGGTCTAGCTCTGTACTGAGTGTGTGTTTCGCGGGTTGAGTGATGTACTGAGTGTGTGTTTCGCGGGTCTAGCTCTGTCCTGAGTGTGTGTTTCGCGCGTTGAGTGATGTACTGAGTGTGTGTTTCGCGGGTTGAGTGATGTACTGAGTGTGTGTTTCGCGGGTTGAGTGATGTACTGAGTGTGTGTTTCGCGGGTCTAGCTCTGTACTGAGTGTGTGTTTCGCGGGTCTAGCTCTGTACTGAGTGTGTGTTTCGCGGGTCTAGCTCTGTACTGAGTGTGTGTTTCGTGGGTCTAGCTCTGTACTGAGTGTGTGTTTCGCGGGTCTAGCTCTGTACTGAGTGTGTGTTTCGCGGGTCTAGCTCTGTACTGAGTGTGTGTTTCGCAGGTCTAGCTCTGTACTGAGAGTGTGTTTCGCGGGTCTAGCTCTGTACTGAGTGTGTGTTTCGCGGGTTGAGTGATGTACTGAGTGTGTGTTTCGCGGGTTGAGTGATGTACTGAGTGTGTGTTTCGCGGGTCTAGCTCTGTCCTGAGTGTGTGTTTCGCGGGTCTAGCTCTGTACTGAGTGTGTGTTTCGCGGGTTGAGTGATGTACTGAGTTTGTGTTTCGCGGGTTGAGTGATGTACTGAGTGTGTGTTTCGCGGGTCTAGCTCTGTCCTGAGTGTGTGTTTCGCGGGTCTAGCTCTGTACTGAGTGTGTGTTTCGCGGGTCTAGCTCTGTACTGAGTGTGTGTTTCGCGGGTCTAGCTCTGTACTGAGTGTGTGTTTCGCGGTTCTAGCTCTGTACTGAGTGTGTGTTTCGCGGGTCTAGCTCTGTACTGAGTGTGTGTTTCGCGGGTCTAGCTCTGTACTGAGTGTGTGTTTCGCGGGTCTAGCTCTGTCCTGAGTGTGTTTCGCGGGTCTAGCTCTGTACTGAGTGTGTGTTTCGCGGGTCTAGCTCTGTACTGAGTGCGTGTTTCGCGGGTCTAGCTCTGTCCTGAGTGCGTGTTTCGCGGGTCTAGCTCTGGACTGAGTGTGTGTGTTTCGCGGGTCTAGCTCTGTACTGAGTGTGTGTTTCACGGGTCTAGCTCTGTACTGAGTGTGTGTTTCGCGGGTTGAGTGATGTACTGAGTGTGTGTTTCGCGGGTCTAGCTCTGTCCTGAGTGTGTTTCGCGGGTCTAGCTCTGTACTGAGTGTGTGTTTCGCGGGTCTAGCTATGTACTGAGGGTGTGTTTCGCGGGTCTAGCTCTGTACTGAGTGTGTGTTTCGCGGGTCTAGCTCTGTCCTGAGTGTGTGTTTCGCGGGTCTAGCTCTGTACTGAGTGTGTGTTTCGCGGGTCTAGCTCTGTCCTGAGTGTGTGTTTCGCCGGTCTAGCTCTGTACTGAGTGTGTGTTTCGCGGGTTGAGTGATGCACTGAGTGTGTGTTTCGCGGGTCTAGCTCTGTCCTGAGTGTGTTTCGCGGGTCTAGCTCTGTACTGAGTGTGTGTTTCGCGGGTCTAGCTCTGTACTGAGTGTGTGTTTCGCGGGTCTAGCTCTGTACTGAGTGTGTGTTTCGCGGGTTGAGTGATGTACTGAGTGTGTGTTTCGCGGGTCTAGCTCTGTACTGAGTGTGTGTTTCGCGGGTTGAGTGATGTACTGAGTGTGTGTTTCGCGGGTCTAGCTCTGTACTGAGTGTGTGTTTCGCGGGTTGAGTGATGTACTGAGTGTGTGTTTCGCGGGTCTAGCTCTGTACTGAGTGTGTGTTTCGCGGGTTGAGTGATGTACTGAGTGTGTGTTTCGCGGGTCTAGCTCTGTCCTGAGTGTGTTTCGCGGGTCTAGCTCTGTACTGAGTGTGTGTTTCGCGGGTTGAGTGATGTACTGAGTGTGTGTTTCGCGGGTCTAGCTCTGTACTGAGTGTGTGTTTCGCGGGTTGAGTGATGTACTGAGTGTGTGTTTCGCGGGTCTAGCTCTGTACTGAGTGTGTGTTTCGCGGGTTGAGTGATGTACTGAGTGTGTGTTTCGCGGGTCTAGCTCTGTCCTGAGTGTGTGTTTCGCCGGTCTAGCTCTGTACTGAGTGTGTGTTTCGCGGGTTGAGTGATGTACTGAGTGTGTGTTTTGCGGGCCTAGCTCTGTCCTGAGTGTGTTTCGCGGGTCTAGCTCTGTACTGAGTGTGTGTTTCGCGGGTCTAGCTCTGTACTGAGTGTGTGTTTCGCGGGTTGAGTGATGTACTGAGTGTGTGTTTCGCGGGTCTAGCTCTGTACTGAGTGTGTGTTTCGCGGGTTGAGTGATGTACTGAGTGTGTGTTTCGCGGGTCTAGCTCTGTCCTGAGTGTGTGTTTGCCGGTCTAGCTCTGTACTGAGTGTGTGTTTCGCGGGTTGAGTGATGTACTGAGTGTGTGTTTCGCGGGTCTAGCTCTGTCCTGAGTGTGTTTCGCGGGTCTAGCTCTGTACTGAGTGTGTGTTTCGCGGGTCTAGCTCTGTACTGAGTGTGTGTTTCGCGGGTCTAGCTCTGTACTGAGTGTGTGTTTCGCGGGTCTAGCTCTGTACTGAGTGTGTGTTTCGCGGGTCTAGCTCTGTACTGAGTGTGTGTTTCGCGGGTCTAGCTCTGTACTGAGTGTGTGTTTCGCGGTTCTAGCTCTGTACTGAGTGTGTGTTTCGCGGGTCTAGCTCTGTACTGAGTGTGTGTTTCGCGGTTCTAGCTCTGTACTGAGTGTGTGTTTCGCGGGTCTAGCTCTGTACTGAGTGTGTGTTTCGCGGGTTGAGTGATGTACTGAGTGTGTGTTTCGCGGGTTGAGTGATGTACTGAGTGTGTGTTTCGCGGGTCTAGCTCTGTCCTGAGTGTGTGTTTCGCGGGTCTAGCTCTGTACTGAGTGTGTGTTTCGCGGGTCTAGCTCTGTACTGAGTGTGTGTTTCGCGGGTCTAGCTCTGTACTGAGTGTGTGTTTCGCGGTTCTAGCTCTGTACTGAGTGTGTGTTTCGCGGGTCTAGCTCTGTACTGAGTGTGTGTTTCGCGGGTTGAGTGATGTACTGAGTGTGTGTTTCGCAGGTCTAGCTCTAGACTGAGTGTGTGTGTTTCGCGGGTCTAGCTCTGTCCTGAGTGTGTGTTTCGCGGGTCTAGCTCTGTCCTGAGTGTGTTTCGCGGGTCTAGCTCTGTACTGAGTGTGTGTTTCGCGGGTCTAGCTCTGTACTGAGTGTGTGTTTCGCGGGTCTAGCTCTGTACTGAGTGTGTGTTTCGCGGGTCTAGCTCTGTACTGAGTGTGTGTTTCGCGGGTCTAGCTCTGTACTGAGTGTGTGTTTCGCGGTTCTAGCTCTGTACTGAGTGTGTGTTTCGCGGGTCTAGCTCTGTACTGAGTGTGTGTTTTGCGGGTCTAGCTCTGTCCTGAGTGCGTGTTTCGCGGGTCTAGCTCTGGACTGAGTGTGTGTGTTTCGCGGGTCTAGCTATGTACTGAGGGTGTGTTTCGCGGGTCTAGCTCTGTACTGAGTGTGTGTTTCGCGGGTCTAGCTCTGTCCTGAGTGTGTGTTTCGCGGGTCTAGCTCTGTACTGAGTGTGTGTTTCGCGGGTCTAGCTCTGTCCTGAGTGTGTGTTTCGCCGGTCTAGCTCTGTACTGAGTGTGTGTTTCGCGGGTTGAGTGATGCACTGAGTGTGTGTTTCGCGGGTCTAGCTCTGTCCTGAGTGTGTTTCGCGGGTCTAGCTCTGTACTGAGTGTGTGTTTCGCGGGTCTAGCTCTGTACTGAGTGTGTGTTTCGCGGGTCTAGCTCTGTACTGAGTGTGTGTTTCGCGGGTTGAGTGATGTACTGAGTGTGTGTTTCGCGGGTCTAGCTCTGTACTGAGTGTGTGTTTCGCGGGTTGAGTGATGTACTGAGTGTGTGTTTCGCGGGTCTAGCTCTGTACTGAGTGTGTGTTTCGCGGGTTGAGTGATGTACTGAGTGTGTGTTTCGCGGGTCTAGCTCTGTACTGAGTGTGTGTTTCGCGGGTTGAGTGATGTACTGAGTGTGTGTTTCGCGGGTCTAGCTCTGTCCTGAGTGTGTTTCGCGGGTCTAGCTCTGTACTGAGTGTGTGTTTCGCGGGTTGAGTGATGTACTGAGTGTGTGTTTCGCGGGTCTAGCTCTGTACTGAGTGTGTGTTTCGCGGGTTGAGTGATGTACTGAGTGTGTGTTTCGCGGGTCTAGCTCTGTACTGAGTGTGTGTTTCGCGGGTTGAGTGATGTACTGAGTGTGTGTTTCGCGGGTCTAGCTCTGTCCTGAGTGTGTGTTTCGCCGGTCTAGCTCTGTACTGAGTGTGTGTTTCGCGGGTTGAGTGATGTACTGAGTGTGTGTTTCGCGGGCCTAGCTCTGTCCTGAGTGTGTTTCGCGGGTCTAGCTCTGTACTGAGTGTGTGTTTCGCGGGTCTAGCTCTGTACTGAGTGTGTGTTTCGCGGGTCTAGCTCTGTACTGAGTGTGTGTTTCGCGGGTTGAGTGATGTACTGAGTGTGTGTTTCGCGGGTCTAGCTCTGTACTGAGTGTGTGTTTCGCGGGTTGAGTGATGTACTGAGTGTGTGTTTCGCGGGTCTAGCTCTGTCCTGAGTGTGTGTTTCGCCGGTCTAGCTCTGTACTGAGTGTGTGTTTCGCGGGTTGAGTGATGTACTGAGTGTGTGTTTCGCGGGTCTAGCTCTGTCCTGAGTGTGTTTCGCGGGTCTAGCTCTGTACTGAGTGTGTGTTTCGCGGGTCTAGCTCTGTACTGAGTGTGTGTTTCGCGGGTCTAGCTCTGTACTGAGTGTGTGTTTCGCGGGTCTAGCTCTGTACTGAGTGTGTGTTTCGCGGGTCTAGCTCTGTACTGAGTGTGTGTTTCGTGGGTCTAGCTCTGTACTGAGTGTGTGTTTCGCGGTTCTAGCTCTGTACTGAGTGTGTGTTTCGCGGGTCTAGCTCTGTACTGAGTGTGTGTTTCGCGGGTCTAGCTCTGTACTGAGTGTGTGTTTCGCGGGTCTAGCTCTGTACTGAGTGTGTGTTTCGCGGGTTGAGTGATGTACTGAGTGTGTGTTTCGCGGGTTGAGTGATGTACTGAGTGTGTGTTTCGCGGGTCTAGCTCTGTCCTGAGTGTGTGTTTCGCGGGTCTAGCTCTGTACTGAGTGTGTGTTTCGCGGGTCTAGCTCTGTACTGAGTGTGTGTTTCGCGGGTCTAGCTCTGTACTGAGTGTGTGTTTCGCGGTTCTAGCTCTGTACTGAGTGTGTGTTTCGCGGGTCTAGCTCTGTACTGAGTGTGTGTTTCGCGGGTCTAGCTCTGTACTGAGTGTGTGTTTCGCGGGTTGAGTGATGTACTGAGTGTGTGTTTCGCAGGTCTAGCTCTAGACTGAGTGTGTGTGTTTCGCGGGTCTAGCTCTGTCCTGAGTGTGTGTTTCGCGGGTCTAGCTCTGTCCTGAGTGTGTTTCGCGGGTCTAGCTCTGTACTGAGTGTGTGTTTCGCGGGTCTAGCTCTGTACTGAGTGTGTGTTTCGCGGGTCTAGCTCTGTACTGAGTGTGTGTTTCGCGGGTCTAGCTCTGTACTGAGTGTGTGTTTCGCGGGTCTAGCTCTGTACTGAGTGTGTGTTTCGCGGGTCTAGCTCTGTACTGAGTGTGTGTTTCGCGGTTCTAGCTCTGTACTGAGTGTGTGTTTCGCGGGTCTAGCTCTGTACTGAGTGTGTGTTTTGCGGGTCTAGCTCTGTCCTGAGTGCGTGTTTCGCGGGTCTAGCTCTGGACTGAGTGTGTGTGTTTCGCGGGTCTAGCTCTGTACTGAGTGTGTGTTTCGCAGGTCTAGCTCTGTACTGAGTGTGTGTTTCGCGGGTTGAGTGATGAACAATAGCATCCCGTGGAGGAATTCTGAAATGTTTTACCGTTAATCACAAAACCGCACAGCAGAACCAGACCCTGGAGCGCCGGCCTCTTTACTCACTCCTCTTCATCCCCTATGGGTCATGAGGCTGAGAAGAGAACCCTCCATCGTGTTCAGTCCTGAGCAATATGCGCCTCTCCCCAGGTCGGGAGGGGTACCGAGCCCCGGTGTTAAACGGGCTCCGGGCCAGAATTATTAAAGACAGTGGTAACGTTTAGCTCCGACGTTATCAGACTTTTTATCGGTACTGGAGACATTTAAAAAATATACGTCATATGTTATTGCTACATACACATTATATCGCAGTTTTAGTTACAACTCCGTTTCCAATCTGCAAAAAGACGACAACATGCGTCTGTGGTGTGTTTGAGCTTTCCCATCCAGACGAGACCTCTCTCCCGTTCGTAAGGCCTCCTGCCGACGGGCCGTCGTCCTGTCCGCGGTACTCTGGGTTCTGTCTTCAGGACGGTGTTGGGTTGTTTTGATAACTGGATGGGACTTGATTGGATTCAATATTAGAGGAACTTTCTCGTTTGTTTGAATATATTTGGCCTTTGTTTCTGTGATCGAATGATTTACTCAAATAAAAAGGTTGATGAATTCTCATCTAATGATTTGTATGATGTTTTTTTTATGTTAAAGAACTTTGAATGATTTTAACTCATGATAATGTAGAAAAACTAACATTTTAAATTCGGACGGTCCACATTAATTTCGGACGGCTTAGATTGTATTTCGGGACGGTTCCGGGAGGATGGGGAAAAAAGTTAGTCGAGAGCCCTGAGTGTGTGTGTGTCACAGTGTGTGTGTGTCACAGTGTGTGTGTGTCACAGTGTGTGTGTGTCACAGTGTGTGTTACCTGCTCCTGCGCTGTGCTCACACACCTCGTAGATCTTGTACGGTTGGACAGGCGTCTCTTTGGTCCCGTCGTACTTCAGCTGGAACTCTCGGCTCTTGTTCAGAGCGCAGCGCAGGTTCGCCTTCCACTTCGCTGGGTCCGGCTCATCCAGACCCTCCTGGTACTTCCCTGTCTCCAGAGCCCAGGCCTGTGAGACACAGAGCAGGGTTCACATACCCACTATCAATACAGACTGCCTGTGAGACACAGAGCAGGGTTCACATACCCACTATCAATACAGACTGCCTGTGAGACACAGAGCAGGGTTCACATACCCACTATCAATAGACTGCCTGTGAGACACAGAGCAGGGTTCACATACCCACTATCAATACAGACTGCCTGTGAGACACAGAGCAGGGTTCACATACCCACTATCAATACAGACTGCCTGTGAGACACAGAGCAGGGTTCAGGTGTGTGTTGTGTTCAGGTGCAGTAGGACAGGTCACTGTTGTGTTCAGGTGCCTGTTGTGTTCAAATGCAGTAGGACAGGTCTGTGTTGCGTTCAGGTGCCTGTTGTGTTCAAATGCAGTAGGACAGGTCCGTGTTGCGTTCAGGTGCATGTTGTGTTCAGGTGCAGTAGGACAGGTCCGTGTTGTGTTCATGTGCAGTAGGACAGGTTTTAATTGATTGATTGATTGAACAGTTTATTAACAGCTTGTATATTGGGTACAGTACAGTACATCTCAAACAATACAATTGTTAAGGGGATGCAGACCAGAGAAAGACTTTCGTCTTGTTTACATCAGGGTCCCCCATTTCCAATTCATCATATAATTTAAGACATATAAGACATATTTGACATACAGATGAGATGGCATTCAGGTGCATGTTGTGTTCAGGTGCAGTAGGACAGGTCTGTGTTGTGCTCAGGTGCAGTAGGACAGGTTCAGGTGCGTGTTGTGACCAGGTGCATGTTGTGTTCAGGTGCAGTAGGACAGGTCTGTGTTGTGCTCAGGTGCAGTAGGACAGGTTCAGGTGCGTGTTGTGACCAGGTGCATGTTGTGTTCAGGTGCAGTAGGACAGGTCTGTGTTGTGTTCAGGTGCGTGTTGTGTTCAGGTGCAGTTGTAGACCTTGAAGATGGTGTCCTCCTGCTCTGGGGGGCTGTGTCGTGTTGCATGTTTCCAGGGGACCCTGAAGAGGCGCAGTTCAGGGTCCAGCCACTGCAGTCCGGAGAAACGGCCGCTGCTCACCTGGGCCAGGAGCCAGGGGCGGAGCCTAACTCTGCGGGGGGGGGCGCTCATTCTGGGGAACATTATTATTATTACATTGATTTACTGTGAAGCTCTGGTGAGTGACCCTGATGTCTTTGAATGCAGCTTCTCCGTCTGGTTTCAGTATTTATCACAATAATGTAATACAAATAATAAGTCTCTGGATGCAACAACAGGAAGTCCAGCTGGTGTCACTTCCTTAAACGCTTTGGAAAGTCATGAGACCAGATTATAACTTTATAAACAATTAATAAAACAAGAGAGAGAGAGAGAGTGTGGGTGTGTGTCTCTGTGAATGTGTGTGTGTGCCTGTCTGTCTGTGGGTGTGTGTGTGTGTGTGTGTGTGTGTGTGTGCGTGTGTGTGTCTGTCAGTCTGTGTGCCTGTCTGTCAGTCTGTCTCTGTGTGTGTGTGTGTGTGTGTGTGTGTGTGTGTGTGTGTGTTCACCTCTGTATCCTCTGTGCCGCTGCGAACGCAGTGAAAACAAACAAACGGAAATAAACGTATACTTTAGTTAAAGTTAAAATAACCAAAGCGGAAGTGAATCCGCGCGGCCGTGGCTCAGAGAAACTTCACAAACTCCGGAACACAATCAATGCGACACAATGAGAAAACTACCTCCCGTTAGGTGCACAAAATAAAAGCTCGAATTAGAAAATAAGAGTCCAAACAACCTGTGCGCGTGTGTGTGTGGTTTGTGATATTTAAAAATACAAAATAGAAAAAACACGACATTAGTTAAATTGTATGTGTGGTGTTTGTTTTATTGTGAAGAGTTAGAGTTAGCAGGTGAGAGATAGTATTAGCTGTTAGCAGGTGAGAGATAGTGTTAGCTGTTAGCTGGTGAGAGATAGTGTTAGCTGTTAGCAGGTGAGAGATAGAGTTAGCAGTTAGCTGGTGAGAGATAGTGTTAGCTGTTAGCAGGTGAGAGATAGAGTTAGCAGTTAGCTGGTGAGAGATAGTGTTAGCTGTTAGCTGGTGAGAGATAGTGTTAGCTGGTGAGAGATAGTGTTAGCAGGTGAGAGATAGAGTTAGCAGTTAGCTGGTGAGAGATAGTGTTAGCTGTTAGCAGGTGAGAGATAGTGTTAGCTGTTAGCAGGTGAGAGATAGAGTTAGCAGTTAGCTGGTGAGAGATAGTGTTAGCTGTTAGCAGGTGAGAGATAGTGTTAGCAGGTGAGAGATAGAGTTAGCAGTTAGCTGGTGAGAGATAGTGTTAGCTGTTAGCTGGTGAGAGATAGTGTTAGCAGGTGAGAGATAGAGTTAGCAGTTAGCTGGTGAGAGATAGTGTTAGCTGTTAGCAGGTGAGAGATAGTGTTAGCTGGTGAGAGATAGTGTTAGCAGGTGAGAGATAGTGTTAGCAGTTAGCTGGTGAGAGATAGTGTTAGCTGTTAGCAGGTGAGAGATAGTGTTAGCAGGTGAGAGATAGTGTTAGCAGTTAGCTGGTGAGAGATAGTGTTAGCTGTTAGCAGGTGAGAGATAGTGTTAGCTGGTGAGAGATAGAGTTAGCTGTTAGCTGGTGAGAGATAGTGTTAGCTGGTGAGAGATAGAGTTGGTAGTTAGCTGGTGAGAGATAGTGTTAGCTGTTAGCAGGTGAAAGATAGTGTTAGCAGGTGAGAGATAGAGTTAGCTGTTAGCAGGTGAGGGACAGTGTTAGCTGTTAGCAGGTGAGAGATAGTGTTAGCTGTTAGCAGGTGAGAGATAGAGTTGGTAGTTAGCTGGTGAGAGATAGTGTTAGCTGTTAGCAGGTGAGAGATAGAGTTGGTAGTTAGCAGGTGAGAGATAGTGTTAGCTGGTGAGAGATAGTGTTAGCGTTAGCTGGTGAGAGATAGCGTCAGTTAGCTGGTGAGCAATAGTGTTAGCAGTTAGCAGGTGAGAGATAGAGTTAGCAGGTGAGAGATAGTGTTAGCAGGTGAGAGATAGTGTTAGCTGGTGAGAGATAGAGTTGGTAGTTAGCAGGTGAGAGATAGTGTTAGCTGTTAGCAGGTGAGAGATAGTGTTAGCAGTTAGCAGGTGAGAGATAGTGTTAGCTGTTAGCAGGTGAGAGATAGTGTTAGCTGGTGAGAGATAGAGTTAGCAGTTAGCTGGTGAGAGATAGTGTTAGCTGTTAGCAGGTGAGAGATAGTGTTAGCAGTTAGCAGGTGAGCGATAGTGTTAGCAGTTAGCTGGTGAGAGATAGCGTTAGCAGTTAGCATCATGCAAACGCCAGGTACAAAATGATTTGAGATGAACCAAAGTGAATCAATCAATATTTTTATTTCAACAAAGGAAGAACAATCTGAGAAAAAATCCATAAATAAGAAATCTGGAATATATTTATATTTACACCATTCAGATTTAAACCAGACTCTTAATATCAATTAGACCTTATAATGTTTCTTCTTCAGTGGCCTGTACTACGAAGCAGGATTTGCGGTTAGCGAAGAGGTTAACTCTGAGTTGGAGAGGTAACTTCAGGGGCGCCAAATCACCGACTGTGTGAACGTGAACATGAATAGAATATCACCTCCATCTTCAGAGCAATCTGACTGTTATAACATTAGCGTTAAGAAAGCTTACTGAAATATCTGCCACAACATAAGTAACCGGATCAGAGAAACATTAAGTACAGTCCGCGGCACTGAGTGCAGACTTCTCGAGCCGTATCTGGCCTTCTTCATATTTGTCTAATTATAGTTGTCTTTCCATTCAGGAAGTATGACGCGCTGCGCTGTCAGTGTGCTTCTCCATGTTTGTGATTTGCTAGCCCCGCCCCCTTCATGTGAACGCGCACTCAGCCGGACAGAGAAACCCTGGCTTGAGTTACCGAGTTGATAACCAGCGTCGTAGGACCGCTTAGCGAGTTTGTTAGGGTTAGTTAAGATAACTCAGAGAGATCAGGGTCTGTTGAACTGGATTCAGAGTACAGGGCACAGGTGTTTCTTCTTCAGGTGTTTCTTAGCGTTAGCGTTAGGAAACTGAATTATAAAGAGTTCAATCTGCAAAGTAAAGGTAGTGGTGGGGAAACAAGTAGAGGAGAGCCAACACAAAACACGGATAGCAACAAGATGTGGTATTTCTGAGCATCTCTCTGGTTCTGAGTTGGTCCCTGAAGGCAGCATCTCCCTGGTTTTGAGTTGGTCCCTGAGGGCAGCATCTCCCTGGTTTTGAGTTGGTCCCTGAAGGCAGCATCTCACTTGTTCTGTGTTGGTCCCTGAAGGCAGCATCTCCCTGGTTCTGAGTTGGTCCCTAAAGGCAGCATCTCCTTGGTTCTGAGTTGTACCCTGAATGCAGCATCTCCCTGGTTCTGTGTTGGTCCCTGAATGCAGCACATTCCTGGTTTTGAGTTGGTCATTAAAGGCAGCATCCCCCTGGTTCTGAGTTGGTCACTGAAGGCAGCATCGCCCTAGTTCTGTGTTGGTCCCTGAATGCAGCATCTCCCTGGTTTTGAGTTGGTCCCTAAAGGCAGCATCTCCATGGTTTGAGTTGGTCCCTGAAGGCAGCATCTACCTGGTTCTGAGTTGTACCCTGAAGGCAGCATCTCCCTGGTTTTGAGTTGGTCCCTGAATGCAGCATCTCCCTGGTTTTGAGTTGGTCCCCGAAGGCAGCATCTCACTTGTTCTGTGTTGGTCCCCGAAGGCAGCATCTCCCTGGTTCTGAGTTGGACCCTGAATGCAGCATCTCGCTGGTTTTGAGTTGGTCCCTAAAGGCAGCATCTCCTTGGTTCTGAGTTGGACCCTGAATGCAGCATCTCCCTGGTTCTGTGTTGGTCCCTGAATGCAGCACATTCCTGGTTCTGAGTTGGTCACTGAAGGCAGCATCGCCCTAGTTCTGTGTTGGTCCATGAATGCAGCACATTCCTGGTTTTGAGTTGGTCCCTAAAGGCAGCATCTCCATGGTTTTGAGTTGGTCCCTGAAGGCAGCATCTACCTGGTTCTGAGTTGTACCCTGAAGGCAGCATCTCCCTGGTTCTGTGTTGGTCCCTGAAGGCAGCATCTCCCTGGATCTAAGTTGGACCCTGGAGGCAACATCTCCCTGGTTCTGAGTTGGACCCTGAAGGCAGCATCTCCCTGGTTCTGAGTTGGTCCCTGATGGCAGCATCTCCCTGGTTCTGAGTTGGTCCCTGATGGCAGCATCTCCCTGGTTCTGTGTTGGTCCCTGAAGGCAGCACCTTCCTGGTTTTAGGTTGGTCCCTGAAGGCAGCATCTCCCTGGATCTGAGTTGGACCCTGAAGGCAGCATCTCCCGAGTTGGACCCTGAAGGCAGCATCTCCCTGGTTCTGTGTTGGTCCCAGAAGGCAGCATCTCCCTGGTTCTGAGTTGGACCCTGAAGGCAGCATCTCCCGAGTTGGACCCTGAATGCAGCACCTTCCAGATTCTGAGTTGGACCCTGAATGCAGCATCTTCCTGGTTCTGAGTTGGACCCTGAAGGCAGCATCTCCCGAGTTGGACCCTGAATGCAGCACCTTCCTGGTTCTGAGTTGGACCCTGAATGCAGCATCTTCCTGGTTCTGTGTTGGACCCTGAAGGCAGCATCTCCCTGGTTCTGTGTTGGTCCCTGAAGGCAGCATCTCCCTGGATCTGAGTTGGACCCTGAAGGCAGCATCTCGCTGGTTCTGCGTTGGACCCTGAAGTCAGCATCTCCCTGGTTCTGCGTTGGACCCTGATGGCAGCATCTCCCTGGTTCCGTGTTGGTCCCTGAAGGCAGCATCTCCCTGGTTCTGCGTTGGACCCTGATGGCAGCATCTCCCTGGTTCTGCGTTGGACCCTGAAGGCAGCATCTCCTTGTGACTTATTATGTCAGAGATACGATACTTACACGTTTAGCTGAGCAGATCTTATTAAACTCTTTATGATTGAAGTGAAGTGAAAAGGAACTACAGGTGATGCTAACCGTTAGCTTCCCCCGACACACAGAGACACTGAAACAGGAAGTGACACGGTGGTTTCAGTTGTTTTTGTTTATTGTTTACAACAAGGCTACATCACCGATGATGTCATGGTGTCAGTCTCTCCGTCTCATTACCCAGAGTTCACTCTGTCTCGCTTTGTGGAAAAACAACTAAAAGTCAACCAAAGTTAAAAAGGTCAAAGGTGACGCCAAACCTCCAGCATTACGCCTCGCAGCCGCCGCTTGGCCAAGAGCATCATGGGAAATCTTTTGGCTCTTTGTATGGCACGGACAGAAAACATCACGACCAAAGTCCCAAAAATAAATCTTCTCTTAAAAACTGCTCGTCCACTGATGAAGACCCTGAACGCATCAGTGCACACCTGACCCTGCCCACCTGATCCGGCTGCAGGTGAGCTCAGGTGAGATCGGGGGGGGACGTCGACGACTGTGTCCAATCAGTCCTCTGTCAGTCCTTCAGAGCGTTTGCCTGTTTCACATTCAAAGTCCTCCATCTTTATCTCCCTCAGCTCCGGATCCTCGTCTGCAGTCGCAGCTTTTTGCCGTCACCTCTGAATGTTGGTCAACAAAAGATTAACCTGCAGAGCAAACGAGTCGTTAGCTTCAGAGGACGATTGCTAAAGCTACCCGTGTGTGTAGCTACCCGTGTGTAGTTACCCGTGTGTAGCTACCCGTGTGTGCAGCTACCCGTGTGTGCAGCTACCCGTGTGTGCAGCTACCCGTGTGTGCAGCTACCCGTGTGTGCAGCTACCCGTGTGTGCAGCTACCCGTGTGTGTAGTTACCCGTGTGTGCAGCTACCCGTGTGTGTAGTTACCCGTGTGTGTAGTTACCCGTGTGTGTAGTTACCCGTGTGTGTAGTTACCCGTGTGTGTAGCTACCCGTGTGTGTAGTTACCCGTGTGTGCAGCTACCCGTGTGTGTAGTTACCCGTGTGTGTAGTTACCCGTGTGTGTAGTTACCCGTGTGTGTAGTTACCCGTGTGTGTAGTTACCCGTGTGTGCAGCTACCCGTGTGTGCAGCTACCCGTGTGTGTAGTTACCCATGTGTGTAGTTACCCGTGTGTGTAGCTACCCGTGTGTGTAGTTACCCGTGTGTAGTTACCCGTGTGTGTAGCTACCTGTGTGTGTAGTTACCCGTGTGTTAAGTTACCCGTGTGTGCAGCTACCCGTGTGTGCAGCTACCTGTGTGTGTCGCTACCCGTGTGAAGTTCCCTGTGTGTAGTTACCCGTGTGTGTAGCTACCTGTGTGTAGTTACCCGTGTGTGTAGTTACCCGTGTGTGTAGTTACCCGTGTGTGTAGTTACCCGTGTGTGTAGCTACCCGTGTGTGTAGTTACCCGTGTGTGTAGTTACCCGTGTGTGTAGCTACCCGTGTGTGTAGCTACCCGTGTGTGTAGTTACCCGTGTTAAGTTACCCGTGTGTGCAGCTACCTGTGTGTGCAGCTACCTGTGTGTGTAGCTACCCGTGTGAAGTTACCTGTGTGTAGTTACCCGTGTGTGTAGCTACCTGTGTGTAGTTACCTGTGTGTGTAGCTACCTGTGTGTGTAGCTACCCGTGTGTGTAGTTACCCGTGTGTGTAGTTACCCGTGTGTGTAGCTACCCGTGTGTGTAGTTACCCGTGTGTGTAGTTACCCGTGTTAAGTTACCCGTGTGTGCAGCTACCTGTGTGTGTAGCTACCCGTGTGAAGTTACCTGTGTGTAGTTACCCGTGTGTGTAGCTACCTGTGTGTAGTTACCTGTGTGTGTAGCTACCCGTGTGTGTAGTTACCCGTGTGTGTAGTTACCCGTGTGTGTAGCTACCCGTGTGTGTAGTTACCCGTGTGTGTAGTTACCCGTGTTAAGTTACCCGTGTGTGCAGCTACCTGTGTGTGTAGCTACCCGTGTGAAGTTACCCGTGTGTGTAGCTACCTGTGTGTAGTTACCTGTGTGTGTAGTTACCCGTGTGTGTAGTTACCCGTGTGTGTAGCTACCCGTGTGTGTAGCTACCCGTGTGTGTAGTTACCCGTGTGTGTAGTTACCCGTGTGTGTAGTTACCCGTGTGAAGTTACCTGTGTGTGCAGCTACCTGTGTGTAGTTACCTGTGTGTGTAGTTACCTGTGTGTGTAGCTACCTGTGTGAAGTTACCTGTGTGTGTAGCTACCCGTGTGTAGCTACCTGTGTGTAGCTACCTGTGTGTGTAGCTACCTGTGTGAAGTTACCTGTGTGGTGAGAAGGTCGCAGCTATCGGTACAGTCTGGTGAACTCTCTGATGGCCCAGCACACCTGTTTACACTCCTCCGCACTGAGGACCACAACAAACACAAACATTAGACCAAACTACTTCCTGCTTAGTGTGCAGGTGAACTCAGGTGTGTTGATTAGTGTGCAGGTGAACTCAGGTGTGTTGATTAGTGTGCAGGTGAACTCAGGTGTGTTGATTAGTGTGCAGGTGAACTCAGGTGTGTTGATTAGTGTGCAGGTGAACTCAGGTGTGTTGATTAGTGTGCAGGTGAACTCAGGTGTGTTGGTTTGTGTGCAGGTGAACTCAGGTGTGTTGGTTAGTGTGCAGGTGAACTCAGGTGTGTTGATTAGTGTGCAGGTGAACTCAGGTGTGTTGTTAGTGTGCAGGTGAACTCAGGTGTGTTGATTAGTGTGCAGGTGAACTCAGGTGTGTTGGTTAGTGTGCAGGTGAACTCAGGTGTGTTGATTAGTGTGCAGGTGAACTCAGGTGTGTTGCTGTTGATTAGTGTGCAGGTGAACTCAGGTGTGTTGCTGTTGATTAGTGTGCAGGTGAACTCAGGTGTGTTGGTTAGTGTGCAGGTGAACTCAGGTGTGTTGATTAGTGTGCAGGTGAACTCAGGTGTGTTGCTGTTGATTAGTGTGCAGGTGAACTCAGGTGTGTTGATTAGTGTGCAGGTGAACTCAGGTGTGTTGGTTAGTGTGCAGGTGAACTCAGGTGTGTTGATTAGTGTGCAGGTGAACTCAGGTGTGTTGATTAGTGTGCAGGTGAACTCAGGTGTGTTGCTGTTGATTAGTGTGCAGGTGAACTCAGGTGTGTTGGTTAGTGTGCAGGTGAACTCAGGTGTGTTGATTAGTGTGCAGGTGAACTCAGGTGTGTTGATTAGTGTGCAGGTGAACTCAGATGTGTTGGTTAGTGTGCAGGTGAACTCAGGTGTGTTGATTAGTGTGCAGGTGAACTCAGGTGTGTTGCTGTTGATTAGTGTGCAGGTGAACTCAGGTGTGTTGATTAGTGTGCAGGTAAACTCAGGTGTGTTGATTAGTGTGCAGGTGAACTCAGGTGTGTTGGTTAGTGTGCAGGTGAACTCAGGTGTGTTGGTTAGTGTGCAGGTGAACTCAGGTGTGTTGGTTAGTGTGCAGGTGAACTCAGGTGTGTTGATTAGTGTGCAGGTGAACTCAGGTGTGTTGCTGTTGATTAGTGTGCAGGTGAACTCAGGTGTGTTGATTAGTGTGCAGGTGAACTCAGGTGTGTTGATTAGTGTGCAGGTGAACTCAGGTGTGTTGCTGTTGATTAGTGTGCAGGTGAACTCAGGTGTGTTGGTTAGTGTGCAGGTGAACTCAGGTGTGTTGATTAGTGTGCAGGTGAACTCAGGTGTGTTGGTTAGTGTGCAGGTGAACTCAGGTATGTTGGTTAGTGTGCAGGTGAACTCAGGTGTGTTGGTTAGTGTGCAGGTGAACTCAGGTGTGTTGGTTAGTGTGCAGGTGAACTCAGGTGTGTTGATTAGTGTGCAGGTGAACTCAGGTGTGTTGATTAGTGTGCAGGTGAACTCAGGTGTGTTGCTGTTGATTAGTGTGCAGGTGAACTCAGGTGTGTTGATTAGTGTGCAGGTGAACTCAGGTGTGTTGATTAGTGTGCAGGTGAACTCAGGTGTGTTGCTGTTGATTAGTGTGCAGGTGAACTCAGGTGTGTTGTTGATTAGTCCTGTGTGCAGGTGAACTCAGGTGTGTTGGTTAGTGTGCAGGTGAACTCAGGTGTGTTGATTAGTGTGCAGGTGAACTCAGGTGTGTTGATTAGTGTGCAGGTGAACTCAGGTGTGTTGCTGTTGATTAGTGTGCAGGTGAACTCAGGTGTGTTGATGTTGATTAGTCCTGTGTGCACCTCAGGCTGACGATACACATGTCCTACTGTTCATAAAGGGTTAAAACAGCTGTACATTGAATGGTGGTGCGCACTCAGGTGAGCTCACCTGGTGACCTGTTTGTGGAAGTCAGTCAGCTGTTTGTGAGTGACAGTCACTGCCCCCCCCGACGTCTCCTTAGGCAACGCCTTCAGAGCGTTTTCTAACCAGCGGCAGAACGTCTGGAACAGAGTTCAGACACACAGGGTTACTATTCAGACCCCCCCTGATTATATGCACTGATAACCCCCCCCACTCACCGGACGGTCGAACAGCATCACCTCCCACAGCACCTCGGCCACGTCGGGCAGGGTATAGGGGGGGAGGCAGAAACAGCAGGAAGTCATCAGCTGGGTGATCAGCTGCTGGCCGTGCTGCCCCATGGCCTGGCCAATCAGCTGCTTCCTCAGCTCAAAGTCCTCCTCGTGCTGCACACACACACACACACACACACACACACACACACACACATATTATTCACTGTCTCTACACCTGGTTCCTGAAGGTGGAGACCCCCGTGTGGATCAGGTCTCATGAACTTCATACACCTATATTACTCACTAACTCCCTAGACCCGTCCCTTCGCCCGTCTCTACACCTGCTTCCTGAAGGCTACTCACATCGTTGGAGACCCCCGTGTGGATCAGGTCTCTCATGAACTTCATGACGCTGCAGTTTGCGTCGCGGTGGTCCAGAGACGCTGCTGCCACGGCGCACTGGATGATGTGAACGATGATGCTGCTGCTGAGCAACGTGACCGGACTCCTCTGCACAAACCTGACACGCACAGATCAGACAGGTAAATATCAGACAGACGGATGGATGTCAATGAGACAGGTAGATGTGACGGGCTTACCTGGTGGCCAGTCTGAACAGGTCGTCCACGGTGTCCGGATGGTTCCTCAGACCGTTCTGCATCTCCAGCAGCTGGAAGGTCGGCATGCACAG
This sequence comes from Champsocephalus gunnari, assembly GCA_036324595.1. NCBI lineage: Eukaryota > Metazoa > Chordata > Actinopteri > Perciformes > Channichthyidae > Champsocephalus > Champsocephalus gunnari. The sequence continues at coordinate 28,694,509 of CM070444.1, forward strand.
AGCCTGAAGGGGCGGTCATCAGGAGAGTCTGTAGGTGTGCGTTGTTTACCTGGTCTGCATGCATGTGTTTACCTGGTCTACAGGTGTGTGTTTACCTGGTCTACAGGCGGGTGTGTACCTGGTCTACAGGCGGGTGTGTACCTGGTCTACAGGCGGGTGTGTACCTGGTCTACAGGCGGGTGTGTACCTGGTCTACAGGCGTGTGTGTACCTGGTCTACAGGCGTGTGTGTACCTGGTCTACAGGTGTGTGTGTACCTGGTCTACAGGTGTGTGTGTGTACCTGGTCTACAGGTGTGTGTGTGTACCTGGTCTACAGGTGTGTGTGTGTGTGTACCTGGTCTACAGGTGTGTGTGTGTGTTTACCTGGTCTACAGGTGTGTGTTTACCTGGTCTACAGGTGTGTGTGTACCTGGTCTACAGGTGTGTGTGTTTACCTGGTCTACAGGGGTGTGTGTGTGTGTGTGTGTACCTGGTCTACAGGGGTGTGTGTGTGTGTGTGTACCTGGTCTACAGGCGTGTGTGTGTGTGTGTACCTGGTCTACAGGCGTGTGTGTGTGTGTGTACCTGGTCTACAGGCGTGTGTGTACCTGGTCTACAGGCGTGTGTGTACCTGGTCTACAGGCGTGTGTGTACCTGGTCTACAGGCGTGTGTGTTTACCTAGTCTACAGGCGTGTGTGTACCTGGTCTACAGGTGTGTGTGTACCTGGTCTACAGGCGTGTGTGTGTACCTGGTCTACAGGCGTGTGTGTGTACCTGGTCTACAGGTGTGTGTGTGGACCTGGTCTACATGCGTGTGTGTACCTGGTCTACAGGTGTGTGTGTACCTGGTCTACAGGCGTGTGTGTTTACCTGGTCTACAGGCGTGTGTGTGTACCTGGTCTACAGGTGTGTGTGTGTACCTGGTCTACAGGTGTGTGTGTGTGTACCTGGTCTACAGGTGTGTGTGTGTGTGTACCTGGTCTACAGGCGTGTGTGTGTACCTGGTCTACAGGCGTGTGTGTGTGTACCTGGTCTACAGGCGTGTGTGTGTACCTGGTCTACAGGTGTGTGTGTACCTGGTCTACAGGCGTGTGTGTACCTGGTCTACAGGCGTGTGTACCTGGTCTACAGGCGTGTGTACCTGGTCTACAGGCGTGTGTCTGTGTGTGTGTACCTGGTCTACAGGCGTGTATGTGTGTGTACCTGGTCTACAGGCGTGTGTACCTGGTCTACAGGCGTGTGTACCTGGTCTACAGGCGTGTGTACCTGGTCTACAGGCGTGTATGTGTGTGTACCTGGTCTACAGGCGTGTATGTGTGTGTACCTGGTCTACAGGCGTGTATGTGTGTGTACCTGGTCTACAGGCGTGTATGTGTGTGTACCTGGTCTACAGGCGTGTATGTGTGTGTACCTGGTCTACAGGCGTGTGTACCTGGTCTACAGGCGTGTGTACCTGGTCTACAGGCGTGTGTACCTGGTCTACAGGCGTGTGTACCTGGTCTACAGGCGTGTGTACCTGGTCTACAGGCGTGTGTACCTGGTCTACAGGCGTGTGTACCTGGTCTACAGGCGTGTGTACCTGGTCTACAGGCGTGTGTACCTGGTCTACAGGCGTGTGTACCTGGTCTACAGGCGTGTGTACCTGGTCTACAGGCGTGTGTACCTGGTCTACAGGCGTGTGTACCTGGTCTACAGGCGTGTGTGTGTACCTGGTCTACAGGCGTGTGTGTGTACCTGGTCTACAGGCGTGTGTGTGTACCTGGTCTACAGGCGTGTGTGTGTACCTGGTCTACAGGCGTGTGTGTGTACCTGGTCTACAGGCGTGTGTGTGTACCTGGTCTACAGGCGTGTGTGTGTACCTGGTCTACAGGCGTGTGTGTGTACCTGGTCTACAGGCGTGTGTGTGTACCTGGTCTACAGGCGTGTGTGTGTACCTGGTCTACAGGCGTGTGTGTGTACCTGGTCTACAGGCGTGTGTGTGTACCTGGTCTACAGGCGTGTGTGTGTACCTGGTCTACAGGCGTGTGTGTGTACCTGGTCTACAGGCGTGTGTGTGTACCTGGTCTACAGGCGTGTGTACCTGGTCTACAGGCGTGTGTACCTGGTCTACAGGCGTGTGTACCTGGTCTACAGGCGTGTGTACCTGGTCTACAGGCGTGTGTACCTGGTCTACAGGCGTGTGTACCTGGTCTACAGGCGTGTGTACCTGGTCTACAGGCGTGTGTCTGTGTTTACCTGTAGCATGTCGAGCAGGCCCTGCCTACAGCCCTCCTCCATTCCGTACTCGTCCACCAGAATGCTCCCCAGGTACAGGAAGCAGGAGTGTGGATACACCTGGTACACACTCACCATCTGGTGACAATAGACAGCACACATGTGTGTTAGTTCTAAACCGTGGACAGGTGTGTTAGTTCTAAACCGTGGACAGGTGTGTTAGTTCTAAACCGCGGACAGGTGTGTTAGTTCTAAACCCTGGACAGGTGTGTTAGTTCTAAACCGCGGACAGGTGTGTTAGTTCTAAACCGTGGACAGGTGTGTTAGTTCTAAACCGTGGACAGGTGTGTCAGTTCTAAACCGTGGACAGGTGTGTCAGTTCTAAACCGTGGACAGGTGTGTCAGTTCTAAACCGTGGACAGGTGTGTCAGTTCTAAACCGTGGACAGGTGTGTCAGTTCTAAACCGTGGACAGGTGTGTTAGTTCTTTACCGTGGACAGGTGTGTTAGTTCTAAACTGTGGACAGGTGTGTTAGTTCTAAACCGTGGACAGGTGTGTTAGTTCTAAACCGTGGACAGGTGTGTCAGTTCTAAACCGTGGACAGGTGTGTCAGTTCTAAACCGTGGACAGGTGTGTCAGTTCTAAACCGTGGACAGGTGTGTCAGTTCTAAACCGTGGACAGGTGTGTTAGTTCTAAACCGTGGACAGGTGTGTTAGTTCTAAACTGTGGACAGGTGTGTTAGTTCTAAACCGTGGACAGGTGTGTTAGTTCTAAACTGTGGACAGGTATGTTAGTTCTAAACCGCGGACAGGTGTGTCAGTTCTAAACCGTGGACAGGTGTGTCAGTTCTAAACCGCGGACAGGTGGGTTAGTTCTAAACCGCGGACAGGTGTGTTAGTTCTAAACCGCGGACAGGTGTGATAGTTCTAAACCGTGGACAGGTGTGTCAGTTCTAAACTGTGGACAGGTATGTTAGTTCTAAACCGCGGACAGGTGTGTTAGTTCTAAACCGTGGACAGGTGTGTCAGTTCTAAACCGTGGACAGGTGTGTTAGTTCTTTACCGTGGACAGGTGGGTTAGTTCTTTACCGTGGACAGGTGTGTTAGTTCTAAACCGCGGACAGGTGTGTTAGTTCTTTACCGTGGACAGGTGGGTTAGTTCTAAACCGTGGACAGGTGGGTTAGTTCTTTACCGTGGACAGGTGTGATAGTTCTAAACCGCGGACAGGTGTGTTAGTTCTAAACTGTGGACAGGCGTGTTAGTTCTAAACCGCGGACAGGTGTGTTAGTTCTAAACCGTGGACAGGTGGGTTAGTTCTAAACCGTGGACAGGTGGGTTAGTTCTAAACCGTGGACAGGTGTGTTAGTTCTAAACCGCGGACAGGTGTGTCAGTTCTAAACCGTGGACAGGTGTGTTAGTTCTAAACCGCGGACAGGTGTGATAGTTCTTTACCGTGGACAGGTGGGTTAGTTCTTTACCGTGGACAGGTGTGTTAGTTCTAAACCGCGGACAGGTGTGTTAGTTCTTTACCGTGGACAGGTGGGTTAGTTCTTTACCGTGGACAGGTGGGTTAGTTCTTTACCGTGGACAGGTGTGTTAGTTCTAAACCGTGGACAGGTGTGATAGTTCTAAACCGCGGACAGGTGTGTTAGTTCTTTACCGCGGACAGGTGTGTTAGTTCTAAACCGTGGACAGGTGGGTTAGTTCTTTACCGTGGACAGGTGTGTTAGTTCTAAACCGTGGACAGGTGTGTTAGTTCTAAACCGTGGACAGGTGTGTTAGTTCTAAACTGTGGACAGGTGTGTTAGTTCTAAACCGTGGACAGGTGTGTTAGTTCTTTACCGTGGACAGGTGTGTTAGTTCTAAACCGTGGACAGGTGTGTTAGTTCTAAACCGTGGACAGGTGTGTTAGTTCTAAACCGTGGACAGGTGTGTTAGTTCTAAACCGTGGACAGGTGTGTTAGTTCTAAACCGTGGACAGGTGTGTTAGTTCTTTACCGTGGACAGGTCTGATAGTTCTAAACCGTGGACAGGTGTGTTAGTTCTAAACCGTGGACAGGTGTGATAGTTCTAAACCGTGGACAGGTGTGTTAGTTCTAAACCGTGGACAGGTGTGTTAGTTCTAAACCGTGGACAGGTGTGATAGTTCTAAACCGTGGACAGGTGTGATAGTTCTAAACCGTGGACAGGTGTGTCAGTTCTAAACCGTGGACAGGTGTGTCAGTTCTAAACCGTGGACAGGTGTGTCAGTTCTAAACCGTGGACAGGTGTGTTAGTTCTAAACCGTGGACAGGTGGGTTAGTTCTAAACCATGGACAGGTGTGTTAGTTCTAAACCGTGGACAGGTGTGTTAGTTCTTTACCGTGGACAGGTGTGTTAGTTCTAAACCGTGGACAGGTGTGTCTCACCTGCGTGACGAGTGGCTGCAGCAGGTTGGCGGATCCCTTGCCGACACACCTCACAGCGAACCTGAGACAGCGACAGCAGCGCTCCACGATCCTGTTATCAGCCTGATGAGTGTTCAGAGTGTCTGACAGCACAGGCCAGATCTACAGGTGAGAGGTATCATACACACAGGTGAGAGATATCATACACACAGGTGAGAGGTATCATACACACAGGTGAGAGATATCATACACACAGGTGAGAGGTATCATACACACAGGTGAGAGATATCATACACACAGGTGAGAGGTATCATACACACAGGTGAGAGGTATCATACACACAGGTGAGAGATATCATACACACAGGTGAGAGGTATCATACACACAGGTGAGAGGTATCATACACACAGGTGAGAGATATCATACACACAGGTGAGAGGTATCATACACACAGGTGAGAGCACAGGTGAGAGATATCATACACACAGGTGAGAGGTATCATACACACAGGTGAGAGGTATCATACACACAGGTGAGAGCACAGGTGAGAGATATCATACACACAGGTGAGAGGTATCATACACACAGGTGAGAGGTATCATACACACAGGTGAGAGGTATCATACACACAGGTGAGAGGTATCATACACACAGGTGAGAGGTATCATACACACAGGTGAGAGGTATCATACACACAGGTGAGAGCACAGGTGAGAGATATCATACACACAGGTGAGAGGTATCATACACACAGGTGAGAGGTATCATACACACAGGTGAGAGGTATCATACACACAGGTGAGAGGTATCATACACACAGGTGAGAGATATCATACACACAGGTGAGAGGTATCATACACACAGGTGAGAGCACAGGTGAGAGATATCATACACACAGGTGAGGTATCATACACACAGGTGAGAGGCACAGGTGAGATGAGTTCTTAGAGGTCTGACAGCATCTGATCAAGGCTGGTTGTTTCATGAGTAGATATTAAAGGACTCCGGTGGCTTCAGGGAAGCTCCGGTGTTTACCTCCTGAATGACTTTCTGACAGGGATGAGTCTGTCCATTCTCTACGATGGGGTTCGTGTGTCTGAGAGGAAGAACAACCGGTTAAAGGTCTGTGGCTTCTCTAATGTATATCATTATTATTTATAATGCCGTCACTTAAGTTATAAATGTGACCACAGGTGAGCTCACCTGAAGATGACTGCCAGTCTGTCGAGCCACACGGTGGGGTCAGCCGATTTACCGTTAGTCGACTCTTCAGACAAAAGCTGAAACAAACTCCAGATTAGTTTAGACCCTGTATTTAAGTTGGAATTGACCTGCGGGGTGGGGGGGACTCACCTTTTTAAGAGCCAACACCTGAACAGCACAGAGGTCAGAGAGACACTCTGCGATCTTCTCCAAGGGAAGACGAGCCAAGACCAGAGCCGTACCTGTACAGGTAAACAAACACAGTAAAACCCCTGGGACCAGAGGCCGGATGCTCTCTGAGCGGCTAACTTCAGGGAGACTCGGGGTCTCCGGTCCTACGACGCTGGTTCTCTTCTTAGCGGCTAGATCTCCATGGTAACGGATGCTGAGCGGCTAGCCTGCCCCGGAGCAGGTTAGGCTGCAGGCTAAGAGCTCAACTCAGTGAAAGCACCGCCTGCTGACCAATCAGAGCTCAGTGGGCGGAGTTTAAAGCGATCAAGTCATATCACAGGAGAAAGGAAAGTCCACTACACTAAGTCCAGTCAGCATCAGAACCCGGATCAGAGTACACTAAGTCCAGTCAGCATCAGTACCCGGATCAGAGTACACTAAGTCCAGTCAGCATCAGTACCCGGATCAGAGTACACTAAGTCCAGTCAGCATCAGTACCCGGATCAGAGTACAGTAAGTCCAGTCAGCATCAGTACCCGGATCAGAGTACACTAAGTCCAGTCAGCATCAGCACCCGGATCAGAGTACACTAAGTCCAGTCAGCATCAGTACCCGGATCAGAGTACACTAAGTCCAGTCAGCATCAGTACCCGGATCAGAGTACACTAAGTCCAGTCAGCATCAGTACCCAGATCAGAGTACACTAAGTCCAGTCAGCATCAGTACCCGGATCAGAGTACACTAAGTCCAGTCAGCATCAGTACCCGGATCAGAGTACACTAAGTCTAGTCAGCATCAGTACCCGGATCAGAGTACACTAAGTCCAGTCAGCATCAGTACCCGGATCAGAGTACACTAAGTCCAGTCAGCATCAGCACCCGGATCAGAGTACACTAAGTCCAGTCAGCATCAGTACCCGGATCAGAGTACACTAAGTCCAGTCAGCATCAGTACCCGGATCAGAGTACACTAAGTCCAGTCAGCATCAGCACCCAGATCAGAGTACACTAAGTCCAGTCAGCATCAGTACCCGGATCAGAGTACAGTAAGTCCAGTCAGCATCAGTACCCGGATCAGAGTACACTAAGTCCAGTCAGCATCAGTCCCCGGATCAGAGTACACTAAGTCCAGATGAGAGTCAGACGGTGTGTTAGACGGGCCGTGACATCATGAACCTGCTGATGGACGCATTCCAACACTTGTTCTGCTCCAGCTGTGTTCACCTTGCAGCTGCAGCTCTGAGGCTTTGATCCTGATCAAGTGTTTGAGTCATGTTTAAAGTTTCACTTATTCATGTGTCTGATATTAGAGTTCACTTTTCATTCAGGAAGTATGACGCTGCGCTGTCAGCAGCTCTCCATGTCTGTGATTCGTCGAATGCTCCAGATCCCACCCCTCTCATGTGAACACCTAGCTAGAGAGGACACGGCTGGCTGAGCGATCCACTTGATAACCCGCGGCTTAGGACCGCTTAGCGAGAGCGCGTATGTTTTGGATTAGGCCAACCGGCTAACTCCAACACATCAGGTTAGGTTGAACCGGCTTAGTAGGACAGGCCTCTGAGCTCTACCTGTAACCCTAACCAATTGTGACCCACCTGTACAGGTAAATAAAAAACATTGTGAGCCCTCACGCACCTTTGAGCAGTCCTACGGCAGCCTCGGTGGATAGGGCGAAGGTGTCAAGGGCCCGGGCGATGTCCAGCAGTCCCTGGAAGTGTTGGGCCATGTGGTCTCTGCACACCGAGCAAATGTTGTGGATCGACTTCGCCGCCGCCGACGCCAGAGGCTGTTCCCTGAGTCCCTTCATCAGGTAGTTCAGCACGGGGTCTGACAGGAAGAGCAAACGCACAACATAAAAGTCCCATCATCGGGTACTTCAGGTCTAACAGCTTTTAGATCCAGACGGAGAACCCTTACCGAGGAACCTGGGGTTTCTGTCGACCACTTCGCTCATCTCTCCCACCAGCTCAATGCTCGTGAATCGGACTGCTATGTGCACCGTCTCAGGGAGTAAGACCACCTGCTGCAGGACCTCGGCGAGCGTGGGGTTGTTTTCTCTGCAGAACCAGAACCACAGATGAATCAGAACCAGAACCAGAGATCATTCATCATACACATATGCTCCGATGACTCTGACCATAACGCAAACACTCACGGATCAACGCTCTTAGCAATAGCAGCCATGATGAACAGAACGGCCTCTGTCACCTCCCAGGACGGGTTCCCCTCTTTCAACGTGGAATACAACTGAGAACAACAGAGAACACCGTTAGAGCAGGAGGACATCGTTAGAGCAGGAGGACATCGTTAGAGCAGGAGGACATCGTTAGAGCAGGAGGACATCGTTAGAGCAGGAGGACATCGTTAGAGCAGGAGGTACAGAACATCGTTAGAGCAGGAGAACATCGTTAGAGCAGGAGGACATCGTTAGAGCAGGAGGACATCGTTAGAGCAGGAGGTACATCTTTAGAGCAGGAGGACATCGTTAGAGCAGGAGGTACATCTTTAGAGCAGGAGGACATCGTTAGAGCAGGAGGTACATCTTTAGAGCAGGAGGTACATCTTTAGAGCAGGAGGTACAGAACATCTTTAGAGCAGGAGGTACATCTTTAGAGCAGGAGGACATCTTTAGAGCAGGAGGTACATCTTTAGAGCAGGAGGTACATCTTTAGAGCAGGAGGTACATCTTTAGAGCAGGAGGTACATCTTTAGAGCAGGAGGTACATCTTTAGAGCAGGAGGTACATCGTTAGAGCAGGAGGACATCGTTAGAGCAGGAGGTACATCTTTAGAGCAGGAGGTACATCTTTAGAGCAGGAGGACATCTTTAGAGCAGGAGGACATCGTTAGAGCAGGAGGTACATCTTTAGAGCAGGAGGTACATCTTTAGAGCAGGAGGTACATCTTTAGAGCAGGAGGTACATCTTTAGAGCAGGAGGTACAGAACATCTTTAGAGCAGGAGGTACATCTTTAGAGCAGGAGGTACATCGTTAGAGCAGGAGGTACATCTTTAGAGCAGGAGGTACATCGTTAGAGCAGGAGGTACAGAACATCTTTAGAGCAGGGGGTACATCTTTAGAGCAGGAGGTACATCTTTAGAGCAGGAGGTACATCTTTAGAGCAGGAGGTACATCTTTAGAGCAGGAGGTACATCTTTAGAGCAGGAGGTACATCTTTAGAGCAGGAGGTACATCTTTAGAGCAGGAGTACATCTTTAGAGCAGGAGTACATCTTTAGAGCAGGAGGTACATCGTTAGAGCAGGAGTACATCTTTAGAGCAGGAGGTACATCTTTAGAGCAGGAGGTACATCTTTAGAGCAGGAGGTACATCTTTAGAGCAGGAGGTACATCTTTAGAGCAGGAGTACATCTTTAGAGCAGGAGGTACATCTTTAGAGCAGGAGGTACATCGTTAGAGCAGGAGGTACATCTTTAGAGCAGGAGGTACATCTTTAGAGCAGGAGGTACATCTTTAGAGTAGGAGGTACAGAACATCTTTAGAGTAGGGGGTACAGAACATCTTTAGAGTAGGGGGTACAGAACATCTTTAGAGCAGGGGGTACAGAACATCTTTAGAGCAGGGGGTACAGAACATCTTTAGAGCAGGGGGTACAGAACATCTTTAGAGTAGGGGGTACAGAACATCTTTAGAGCAGGGGGTACAGAACATCTTTAGAGCAGGGGGTACAGAACATCTTTAGAGCAGGGGGTACAGAACATCTTTAGAGCAGGGGGTACAGAACATCTTTAGAGTAGGGGGTACAGAACATCTTTAGAGTAGGGGGTACAGAACATCTTTAGAGTAGGGGGTACAGAACATCTTTAGAGCAGGGGGTACATCTTTAGAGTAGGGGTACAGCACTGTTTCAGGTACCTGAGAGAAACACTCCATGGATCCAACCAGAAAAATGACGTCTTTGACGAGGTCAGAGACTCTCATCCTGAACTCTCCAAAATCATCCGTGTCCTCCGGGATCCCCTCCTGTTGGGTCAGAACCAGTTACACAACCAGAGAATTCACAATTACCCAGAACCAAAACCACTGAAGTCTGGTGTCTAATCCAGACTAAAGACCGTTTCTCTTGGCCCTACGCATGGTTCTTAAACAGGAAGTGGAGGATCAGAGGTGGTTCTGATGGACTCACGTGGTCTGGGTCCAGCTGACAGTGTCGGGCCAAACAGTGCAGAAGTCTCTGGATGTACGGTCTGAAGATGGTGTGAAGAGCGGCATCGTTTATTTTATACAGATGTTCTCCGAGTCGGTACCAGAAGTTAAAGGAGATCTCCACCACCTGTATCAGAACAGAGACCCAAATGTAAAAACGAAGGATAGAACTGAGAATGTAATGACATTTGAACGCACAGTGAAACTGCGATTTTATTGGTGTATTTGTACCTCGTATTGCGGGTGTCCTGCACAGATCAGCAGCAGCTCCAGGGTCCGCAGGTCTCCCATCCCCTGGCCCGGACTCCGGACTGTGGTCTCCAGGAAGGTCTCGCAGAGCTCGGTGAAGATCCGGCAGTAGTTCAGGACTCTGGAGAAAGAGGTCAGAGTGAGTGGGGCTGATAATGGTTCTAAGCACAATCAGAATCAGTTTCCAGTTGGTCCTCACTTGTCCAGGTCTTCCCGAGCCACCGCCATGTGGTACGCCGTCTCTAGCGTCAGGACGCCCTGGAAGAGCTGCAGGGCCAGACCCATGTTGGTGTCCACGTTCTCGATGGCGTACAGCGCCGAGCAGACGCAGTCAGACGCCGCCTCGTGGAGGTTTGTGGAGGTTTCATCCCTCTGCTGTGAAACACAGAAGCAACATGTCCGTTAGAGACAGGACCAACGGACCCGTCAGGAGCTTTATCTTCTGAATCCACCACAGCCTTTCTGTATGTAAACGTCTTTCATGGCCATCCAACAGGAAGCACACGTTTCCAGGGGGTTCAGGGATTAGGGTCATCAGTGTTACTCACCAGGACTTGGAAGAGGACCATGAGCAGCTGGTTCCCGGCCATGAAATTGCTGTCCAGGACTCCCAGGTTGAACCAGCTCCCCAGACAGCGGAACACTTTAATCAGCATCTTCTCCTCCGTGCCCGCCTTCTCCACACAGGAAGTCTGAAACAAGCCCAGCAGTGGGGTTAGAGCGAGTCCGACACTATATTTAAACAAAGGGGGTATATATATATATATATATATATATATATATATATTTAAACAAAGGGGGTATATATATATATATATATATATATATTACTGACCAGCAGCGTGACCACGGTGCTGGAGTAGTACGCCAGGTCTTCGATGATTTCCGTCCTCCGGTTGGCTCCGATCCTCAGAGAGCGGCTGTGGACCTCCTCCGGCAGAACGGTGAGGATCTCTATGAGGAAGGGCATCGAGCTGATGTCATTGTTGTACCTGGGGAGATACAGACAGGTGAGGCAGGACACACCTTCTTACAGATCAACATCAGTGCAGGTGAAGTTTGTGTTATCTCTGTGTTGTCTTTCTGCTGTGAAGTCGTGTGGATTCTTACTTTTCTATGAGTGTGTGAACACATCCCTTCCAGGAGGCCATCTGGAGAGCCAGGTCTGCTATAGCTAGAGCCAGCTGAGGAATAGCAGAATCAAAACATCAGCAAAGAGATCCAGAGACACTTTCACTAACTGCATCAATACACCTCACTTAGTTTCAGTTTCAACACTTTGTTTTTTTCCAAGTGTTACCTTTAAAAAGGGAACTAGTTATCTGTACCTGTAGAGGAACCAGTTATCTGTACCTGTAGAGGAACCAGTTATCTCTACCTGTAGAGGAACTAGTTATCTCTACCTGCAGAGGAACTAGTTATCTCTACCTGCAGAGGAACTAGTTATCTCTACCTGCAGAGGAACTAGTTATCTGTACCTGTAGAGGAACTAGTTATCTGTACCTGTAGAGGTACTAGTTATCTGTACCTGTAGAGGAACTAGTTATCTCTACCTGCAGAGGAACTAGTTATCTCTACCTGCAGAGGAACTAGTTATCTGTACCTGCAGAGGAACTAGTTATCTCTACCTGTAGAGGAACTAGTTATCTGTACCTGTAGAGGAACTAGTTATCTCTACCTGTAGAGGAACTAGTTATCTGTACCTGCAGAGGAACTAGTTATCTGTACCTGTAGAGGAACTAGTTATCTGTACCTGTAGAGGAACTAGTTATCTGTACCTGTAGAGGAACTAGTTATCTGTACCTGTAGAGGAACTAGTTATCTGTACCTGTAGAGGAACTAGTTATCTGTACCTGTAGAGGAACTAGTTATCTCTACCTGTAGAGGAACTAGTTATCTCTACCTGTAGAGGAACTAGTTATCTGTACCTGTAGAGGAACTAGTTATCTCTACCTGTAGAGGAACTAGTTATCTGTACCTGTAGAGGAACTAGTTATCTCTACCTGTAGAGGAACTAGTTATCTCTACCTGTAGAGGAACTAGTTATCTGTACCTGTAGAGGAACTAGTTATCTGTACCTGTAGAGGAACCAGTTATCTCTACCTGTAGAGGAACTAGTTATCTCTACCTGCAGAGGAACTAGTTATCTGTACCTGTAGAGGAACTAGTTATCTGTACCTGTAGAGGAACTAGTTATCTGTACCAGTAGAGGAACTAGTTATCTGTACCTGTAGAGGAACTAGTTATCTGTACCTGTAGAGGAACTAGTTATCTCTACCTGTAGAGGAACTAGTTATCTCTACCTGTAGAGGAACTAGTTATCTGTACCTGTAGAGGAACTAGTTATCTGTACCTGTAGAGGAACTAGTTATCTCTACCTGTAGAGGAACTAGTTATCTCTACCTGTCGAGGAACTAGTTATCTCTACCTGTAGAGGAACCAGTTATCTCTACCTGTAGAGGAACCAGTTATCTGTACCTGTAGAGGAACTAGTTATCTCTACCTGTAGAGGAACTAGTTATCTCTACCTGTAGAGGAACTAGTTATCTCTACCTGCAGAGGAACTAGTTATCTCTACCTGCAGAGGAACTAGTTATCTCTACCTGTAGAGGAACTAGTTATCTCTACCTGTAGAGGAACTAGTTATCTCTACCTGTAGAGGAACTAGTTATCTCTACCTGTAGAGGAACTAGTTATCTCTACCTGCAGAGGAACTAGTTATCTCTACCTGCAGAGGAACTAGTTATCTCTACCTGCAGAGGAACTAGTTATCTGTACCTGCAGAGGAACTAGTTATCTCTACCTGCAGAGGAACTAGTTATCTGTACCTGCAGAGGAACTAGTTATCTCTACCTGCAGAGGAACTAGTTATCTCTACCTGCAGAGGAACTGGTTATCTGTACCTGCAGAGGAACTAGTTATCTCTACCTGCAGAGGAACTGGTTATCTCTACCTGCAGAGGAACTAGTTATCTCTACCTGCAGAGGAACTAGTTATCTGTACCTGCAGAGGAACTAGTTATCTCTACCTGCAGAGGAACTAGTTATCTGTACCTGCAGAGGAACTAGTTATCTCTACCTGTAGAGGAACTAGTTATCTGTACCTGCAGAGGAACTAGTTATCTCTACCTGCAGAGGAACTAGTTATCTCTACCTGTAGAGGAACTAGTTATCTCTACCTGTAGAGGAACTAGTTATCTCTACCTGTAGAGGAACTAGTTATCTCTACCTGTAGAGGAACTAGTTATCTCTACCTGTAGAGGAACTAGTTATCTCTACCTGTAGAGGAACTAGTTATCTCTACCTGTAGAGGAACTAGTTATCTGTACCTGTAGAGGAACTAGTTATCTGTACCTGTAGAGGAACTAGTTATCTGTACCTGTAGAGGAACTAGTTATCTCTACCTGTAGAGGAACTAGTTATCTCTACCTGCAGAGGAACTAGTTATCTGTACCTGTAGAGGAACTAGTTATCTGTACCTGTAGAGGAACTAGTTATCTGTACCAGTAGAGGAACTAGTTATCTGTACCTGTAGAGGAACTAGTTATCTGTACCTGTAGAGGAACTAGTTATCTCTACCTGTAGAGGAACTAGTTATCTCTACCTGTAGAGGAACTAGTTATCTGTACCTGTAGAGGAACTAGTTATCTGTACCTGTAGAGGAACTAGTTATCTGTACCTGTCGAGGAACCAGTTATCTCTACCTGTAGAGGAACCAGTTATCTCTACCTGTAGAGGAACCAGTTATCTGTACCTGTAGAGGAACTAGTTATCTCTACCTGTAGAGGAACTAGTTATCTCTACCTGTAGAGGAACTAGTTATCTCTACCTGCAGAGGAACTAGTTATCTCTACCTGTAGAGGAACTAGTTATCTCTACCTGTAGAGGAACTAGTTATCTCTACCTGTAGAGGAACTAGTTATCTCTACCTGTAGAGGAACTAGTTATCTCTACCTGCAGAGGAACTAGTTATCTCTACCTGCAGAGGAACTAGTTATCTCTACCTGCAGAGGAACTAGTTATCTGTACCTGCAGAGGAACTAGTTATCTCTACCTGCAGAGGAACTAGTTATCTGTACCTGCAGAGGAACTAGTTATCTCTACCTGCAGAGGAACTAGTTATCTCTACCTGCAGAGGAACTGGTTATCTGTACCTGCAGAGGAACTAGTTATCTCTACCTGCAGAGGAACTAGTTATCTGTACCTGCAGAGGAACTAGTTATCTCTACCTGCAGAGGAACTAGTTATCTCTACCTGCAGAGGAACTAGTTATCTCTACCTGCAGAGGAACTAGTTATCTGTACCTGCAGAGGAACTAGTTATCTCTACCTGCAGAGGAACTAGTTATCTGTACCTGCAGAGGAACTAGTTATCTCTACCTGTAGAGGAACTAGTTATCTGTACCTGCAGAGGAACTAGTTATCTCTACCTGCAGAGGAACTAGTTATCTCTACCTGCAGAGGAACTAGTTATCTCTACCTGTAGAGGAACTAGTTATCTGTACCTGCAGAGGAACTAGTTATCTCTACCTGTAGAGGAACTAGTTATCTCTACCTGTAGAGGAACTAGTTATCTCTACCTGTAGAGGAACTAGTTATCTGTACCTGTAGAGGAACTAGTTATCTGTACCTGTAGAGGAACTAGTTATCTGTACCTGTAGAGGAACTAGTTATCTCTACCTGTAGAGGAACTAGTTATCTCTACCTGTAGAGGAACTAGTTATCTCTACCTGTAGAGGAACTAGTTATCTCTACCTGTAGAGGAACTAGTTATCTCTACAGGTAGAGGAACTAGTTATCTCTACCTGTAGAGGAACTAGTTATCTGTACCTGTAGAGGAACTAGTTATCTCTACCTGTAGAGGAACTAGTTATCTCTACCTGTAGAGGAACTAGTTATCTCTACCTGTAGAGGAACTAGTTATCTGTACCTGTAGAGGAACTAGTTATCTGTACCTGTAGAAGAACTAGTTATCTCTACCTGTAGAGGAATTAGTTATCTCTACCTGTAGAGGAACTAGTTATCTCTACCTGTAGAGGAACTAGTTATCTCTACCTGTAGAGGAACTAGTTATCTCTACCTGTAGAGGAACTAGTTATCTCTACCTGTAGAGGAACTAGTTATCTCTACCTGTAGAGGAACTAGTTATCTGTACCTGTAGAGGAACTAGTTATCTCTACCTGTAGAGGAACTAGTTATCTGTACCTGTAGAGGAACTAGTTATCTCTACCTGTAGAGGAACTAGTTATCTCTACCTGTAGAGGAACTAGTTATCTGTAACAGTAGAGGAAGTGGTTACCTGTGTGACGATGATGGGCGACAGGTCTTTGAGGTTCTGGATGTGGGTCAGCAGAGAGTCTCGCAGTGCATTGTGGGTCTCGGGGGGGAGCTCGTAGAAGGACGTCTGGATCTTCATCTTCATGGTCTGAGCAGCGAAGTAACAAGACTCCACGTCCTGCTTCAGCTGCAGCAACTGGTCCGCGATCTCCCAGGCGTACATCTGTGGGACAGGAAGTGATGTCATCAACACAGCAGCGTTTGCACTATAAGCAGCTAAAGCCCCGTTTTATTATTACACACACACACACACATACAGTGGCGACTGGTCATTAGGGGCAGGTGGGCACAGCCCCACCTAGTGTCAGCAGAAAGTATTAAAATAATGATTACAACAAAATGCAAAAAATAAATTAAAAAATATATAATTATATAAAATTATATTTTAAGATCATGTTTAATCGTCTGTACATTGCTGTTTTAGTATGTGTTCTTCTAATGAGTGTCTACAGTGTGTGCCTGTTGAGCTGTTTAGAGCCATGTGGGACTAACCCGACCCTGCCCCTCCCTCTCCCTGTCTGAGTGAACGGTGACTGCAACAACTACACTGCGCATGCTCAGAGTATTTCCCTATTTAATGTGTGTGGCAAAAAATAATGACCATAGGGGCAAAGAGCTGCCATCCCCACCACACGCCATCTCACATCACTCAGAGCTGATTGGCTGTGAGTACGTGTGCCGCGAAAAGTGTGGTGTGTGAAGAGGAGACAAGAGAGCTGCAGTGAGGCGTCCTAAAACCCGGAAGTAAGCTGCGCATGGCTTCCCTCGATAAAAAAGCAACGAGATTTCTCCATAGGATTTTAGAAAATAGCTCAAAATAAGATCTGTGGAAACGCAGCTGTTAGATAAATGCACGTTTTGTTCAGCCGGTTAATATCCACATGTCTACCCTACTTTTATCATTTTCGAATCAAAAATCGATTGATTAGATTAGATTTATGATAGACTTTTGAAACTACAAGAAGATAAGGAGGACTTTTACAAAAAAGTAATAGAGATGTTTGTCCAGAAGGATAGGCAATGGACTTCATCTCCAAGTCAAGGTGAGACTGCAATGTTATTGAAGATGGGATCTTACTAAGAGAGAACAATTCAATATTTAAATGATACAATTAAATTGTTTTGGGTATCCTTCTGTTGAACGGTCTGTTTAAAAGTAATTGAAGCATCAGACAAAAAAAGCTTTTGAAAATAATATTATAATTTGATTTAATATATTTGTAAACCTGAAGAGTCAGAGTCAGAGCCTCAGCAGCCACAAACCTCTCTGCAGAAGCTTATATATAGACATCTGAGTTTTTTGTGCCCCACCACTTTTGTACATATAGAAACGCCACTGCACACATATATACACACACACACACACGTATGTATTAGGGCTGTCAGTCGACTAAAATAGTTAATCGCACATTTTGTATCCGTTCTAAATGTTCCTTAGAGATATTTTTCAAGTTCTTAATACTCTTAACGTATGAGTGGACAAATATGCTTTATGCAAATGTTTATTATCATTTGATCAATGACAAATATTCTCATAAATATTTAACACAACAACCTGGAACCTCTCATACAATACAATACAAAGTGTGTGCAGGCCTCGACGGTAACGGTTGCCATTGGCAACCATTCAGAAAAAATGTCGACCACTTCTTGGCCTTTGGTTGCCAGCAGTGGCAACCAGTTTCTAACAAGAAATAAGGACAGCGCACCGCAAAAGAGATCAATGTTAATTATTTGTTGTATTAAGACTTACAATAATTATTAATTATTGTTGTGACCAGTCGGAACCTGATACTTAAGTTGCACGTGCATTGGTGTGATTACGGAGCCAGAAAGCCATACACGTTTATCGCGTGCGCCATGTGTTTGTTTTACAAAAAATGGCGAAGCAAATTAAGTTGTTTGACTGTGGGCGAAAGGTTCGGCCGACCCGTCGACGTCTCAGACCGATGTTCAAAGTGATTCGACTGATAAAGCGCAAGATGAACCCGAACGAAAAGCAAAGAGGAAATGTGTAAAGTCTTGGAGGCAAAACATTCTGCTCCCGGTAAAAGTTCCTTCAAAATAAGAGTCCCGATCTTATTACTACCAAAATAAAAGTGCTAAACGAAACTTTACCATAGGAAAATATTGGCATACAAATATAATCACTTCTATAAAAAGGCAACACATTTTTATGTGTAGTTTGACATAAAAGGTAATTTACAGCATTAATAATTAATATCCAATTAAATAATAAACTGTGAATGGTTTTCATTTATTAAACATTACAAATGTATTAGTCTGGCCAATCCAAGACTTCAATGCTGAAGGGCCCGTGGATCTATGGTGGGGGTCAGCACAGAGGTCAGGACTTCAATGCTGAAGGGCCAGTGGATCTATGGTGGGGGTCAGCACAGAGGTCAGGACTTCAATGCTGAAGGGCCAGCGGATCTATGGTGGGGGTCAGCACAGAGGTCAAGACTTCAATGCTGAAGGGCCCGTGGATCTATGGTGGGGGTCAGCACAGAGATCAAGACTTCAATGCTGAAGGGCCCGTGGATCTATGGTGGGGGTCAGCACAGAGGTCAGGACTTCAATGCTGAAGGGCCAGTGGATCTATGGTGGGGGTCAGCACAGAGGTCAAGGCTTCAATGCTGAAGGGCCCGTGGATCTATGGTGGGGGTCAGCACAGAGGTCAAGACTTCAATGCTGAAGGGCCAGCGGATCTATGGTGGGGGTCAGCACAGAGGTCAAGGCTTCAATGCTGAAGGGCCCGTGGATCTATGGTGGGGGTCAGCACAGAGGTCAAGACTTCAATGCTGAAGGGCCAGTGGATCTATGGTGGGGGTCAGCACAGAGGTCAAGACTTCAATGCTGAAGGGCCAGTGGATCTATGGTGGGGGTCAGCACAGAGGTCAAGAAAACCCACATTTGAAAGGGAGTCAATGGATGACCAAGAAACTAGTGCCTTGCTCAATTCCTTTGTGAGGGATCTGTGAAGAACAGCAGCTGCACTCCTGGTGTTTCGTTGCAGTCAGTTGGGTACCGAGAACCGGTTCCGGTTCGGAACCGGTTCCAACAGCATCATTTAGAAATGTGAATTTCGGTTCCGCTTTTCGACGCCTGAGGAAATGTTCCTCGCCGCTCTCCGTAGCCTCTACTGTGTGACTGCGGCGGGGCGGGAAATGTAGCGTTGTACCTCCACTTCCTACAGCGTAACCTGGGACCAGGGCCGGCCCGTCGCACTGGCGTAATAGATGTTCGCCTAGGGCCCAGATCTGTGAGGCGCTGCGCTGACAGCTCTGGGAGAAAAAAAACCGTTTTGACCGTTGGGGCTCGTCCTGATGTTCGGCCTCGATGGAGCAACATTCATAATGAAGTAAATGTAACACCTTTTCACCCCGGTTACACGGTTCATTCGCCCCGTACGACGGGCGCTGCAAGTGATGAAAATGGGGGATGTTTGCTTATCTGGCGCCCGCAGCTCACAGCCAACGTGCGAGTGAGCGAGGGAGAAAGGGAGGGAGAGAGGGTGCACCGGTACGCACTGTTGTTGTTAGCATCTGGTGCTAGCTGCTCTGACGGAAGAAGAAGATGTTTCTCAATGATGTGGAGGAGAGTCCTCTGCAGCCAGACTGAGGCTGATAGCTTCAGCTCAGGGAGGTGAAGGACTCTGAGGGTTTAGATCAGGGGTGGGGAACCTCCTGCCTCCGGGCCGTATACGGCCCGCGAGACAATTTGGTACGGCCCTCGAGGTAATTTATAAACACGCAAAAAAGAAAAAAATGTAAGAAATCTGGACCGCAAAAAAATTAAACAAATGAGTGCCTGTTTTTCCTGGCCACGGTCAGGGTCCTTGAACACAACACGAGCCTAACGTGTCATCACGTGGGATATGTCTCGACTGACAGGGTGCAGTTCTGACGGAGAGCACCAGAACGCCGCTCCAGCCATAAGGAGCCGAACACATGCCGCAGTTTCTGCGTGGCTGTGTCTCCGGCTGAGAGCCAGAGGAGATCCGTCTCACTGAGCACACAGCCAATAGCATCCGTCTCACTGAGCACACAGCCAATAGCATCCGTCTCACTGAGCACACAGCCAATAGCATCCGTCTCACTGAGCACACAGCCAATAGCATCCGTCTCACTGAGCACACAGCCAATAGCATCCGTCTCACTGAGCACACAGCCAATAGCATCCGTCTCACTGAGCACACAGCCAATAGCATCCGTCTCACTGAGCACACAGCCAATAGCATCCGTCTCACTGAGCACACAGCCAATAGCATCCGTCTCACTGAGCACACAGCCAATAGCATCCGTCTCACTGAGCACACAGCCAATAGCATCCGTCTCACTGAGCACACAGCCAATAGCATCCGTCTCACTGAGCACACAGCCAATAGCATCCGTCTCACTGAGCACACAGCCAATAGCATCCGTCTCACTGAGCACACAGCCAATAGCTGTGCTGTTAGCATCTGTTAGCTCGCTATGCTAACGATTATAAGAAGCTTTTTCTACAACCAGTGAGGTGAAGGCACATCTTTATATGATCATTATAGTTATAAAAAATAAGAGAATTAAGTAAACGGGTATAAAATACTATGACAGGAAAACAAGTTGTTATTAATAAAGAAGAATCCGGTTTGAAAGGAGAGAGATTTGTGAAATATCCATAAAGAAAAATAAATCTGCTCCAGTTCTGTCTCATCTGTGCTGAGATGTGTCCATGGATCTCTCATGCTGCTCTCAGAGTGCAGCAGATGGATGCTTTCAACTTCCCGGGGGAGCATGCCCCCGGACCCCCTAGAGGAGGTCCCCCCCCCCACTTAAATCATGTTCCCATGGATAGGACACTGAATGCATGTGCACACATCTTGTGTCCATATCTTTCTGTTGGTGGTCACGCCACACCGTGCACGTGCACGCGTCACGGTGAGAGATCTGGATTCAGAGGTTGCTCTTTCTTCTTTGCACAGAATGAAATGAGTGGGCTCTGATTTTAGTTTTTTTAAGCAGAGGTCAATAACGTGCACGGCCCTCTGAGGATATTGTAAACATTGAAATGGCCCTTGAGAGGAAAAAGGTCCCCCCCCTGGTTCAGATAGTTCACTTCAGGCTCAGTCCTCTCAGTGGGTCTCAAACGGTTTGGTCACGATGTGTAAACGCATATTTCCAAGGCTCTCCTTTGTAACTATTGGGATGAAACTGGTGAAAATGAAAAGTGTAAACTAGAGGACAGTGAACCAGACATATCGTTTTAAACTGGAGAGATACAAACATATGCATAAATGAAATAGTAAAATAAGATATGAATGAACAACAAACATAAAATACGTTCCATGTATTTGTTGTTGCTATGGGTTACTGGCTATGCTCACATACTTATTTAATTATTAAAATGTAAACCGATCTTCTTCATCTGGGTGTTTATGTACCCCGAGATCTAGTCTCTAGTCATTCTGCTCAAAGTGCACCAGATTGAAGCATTCTGCTTTCAAGTGTTCAGACCTTTCTTCCCGTACGCCTGAGAGGCAGGTGCTTCTCAACAACAACTGTTTCTGAGAGCTGCTCTGCTGCAGCTTCGGCGGTTCGGGTTAGCTACAGAGCCGTGAACATAAACTGAGTCATTTGAATGTTACTGGAAACTAACCTGTGTGAAAGTTTCTCGAATAAATGTAATTTTTTTTGGTGGAAGAAGCAAGTATCATTTTTTACCCCTCAAAGAATCGGAATCGAAAAGTAGAATCAGAATCGTGGAAATTCAAACGATACCCAACCCTCCCCGGAACGCAGCGGGAGCCGGCGTGTGAGGCGATGGTGCTGGAGGTGTTACCGACCCGAACATACGGTCTCTCCATTAGGAAGCCCAGCAGCCAGTTCCACAGGGCACGGTCAGCGTCAGCTGGTAGACGGTATTTTAAACTCGATGCTCTGAAGCTACGGGGCGACCGAGGACAAACAATACACCTGCGTTAATCGCGTTATTCACTCTACCTCTATCTACCTGTGCAGGTGCAGCTCTATCTACCTGTGCAGGTACAGCTCTATCTACCTGTGCAGGTGCAGCTCTATCTACCTGTGCAGGTACAGCTCTATCTACCTGTGCAGGTGCAGCTCTATCTACCTGTGCAGGTGCAGCTGTATCTACCTGTGCCGGTGCAGCTCTATCTACCTGTGCAGGTGCAGCTCTATCTACCTGTGCAGGTACAGCTCTATCTACCTGTGCAGGTACAGCTGTATCTACCTGTGCCGGTGCAGCTCTATCTACCTGTGCAGGTGCAGCTCTATCTACCTGTGCAGGTACAGCTCTGTCTACCTGTGCAGGTACAGCTCTAGCTACCTGTGCAGGTACAGCTCTATCTACCTGTGCAGGTGCAGCTCTAGCTACCTGTGCAGGTACAGCTCTATCTACCTGTGCAGGTACAGCTCTAGCTACCTGTGCAGGTACAGCTCTATCTACCTGTGCAGGTACAGCTCTAGCTACCTGTGCAGGTGCAGCTCTAGCTACCTGTGCAGGTACAGCTCTAGCTACCTGTGCAGGTACAGCTCTATCTACCTGTGCAGGTGCAGCTCTATCTACCTGTGCAGGTGCAGCTCTAGCTACCTGTGCAGGTACAGCTCTATCTACCTGTGCAGGTACAGCTCTAGCTACCTGTGCAGGTACAGCTCTAGCTACCTGTGCAGGTGCAGCTCTAGCTACCTGTGCAGGTGCAGCTCTAGCTACCTGTGCAGGTACAGCTCTAGCTACCTGTGCAGGTACAGCTCTAGCTACCTGTGCAGGTGCAGCTCTAGCTACCTGTGCAGGTACAGCTCTAGCTACCTGTACAGGTACAGCTCTAGCTACCTGTGCAGGTGCAGCTGTCTGTAAACCAATCATGTGATGTTTGTAGTTGTTATGATGTCACAGTGCTGTTGGTCACACACCAACACACAGCAGGTAGGGTTACCTGAGTGACTAAAGATAGAAACAGGAAGTAGTTTGAGCCCCGCCCTGAAACAATCTGCCCCTCAGCTGCCTCAGTATTATTACTATTATTGTTGTTGTTATTATTGATTCATTTCCCAACATGAGCAGTTCATAGTTATATTTACAGTACATCAGATGTTCAGGGTTCTTCGGAGACAGAGCCTACTACCTTTACCTGTGTGATATATTATCAATCTTTCACTAACCCAACACGTGCATCTGTTTAATCAGCGCGTGAGAGTCTGCTTTTTAACATGCGAGTTATTAACATGTCTTTCCGAGGAGCTAGGGAATCTGTACTGCTAACAGAGCTAACAGGCTACTGTGATAACTTTACTGACTGACACCAGACATGCTAACAGAGCTAACAGGCTACTGTGATAACTTTACTGACTGACACCAGACATGCTAACAGAGCTAACAAGCTATCTTTAGCTGTGATAACTTTACTGACTGACACCAGACATGCTAACAGAGCTAACAGGCTATCTTTAGCTGTGATAACTTTACTGACTAACACCAGACATGCTAACAGAGCTAACAGGCTATCTTTAGCTGTGATAACTTTACTGACTGACACCAGACATGCTAACAGAGCTAACAGGCTACTGTGATAACTTTACTGACTGACACCAGACATGCTAACAGAGCTAACAGGCTACTGTGATAACTTTACTGACTGACACCAGACATGCTAACAGAGCTAACAGGCTACTGTGATAACTTTACTGACTGACACCAGACATGCTAACAGAGCTAACAGGCTACTGTGATAACTTTACTGACTGACACCAGACATGCTAACAGAGCTAACAAGCTATATTTAGCTGTGATAACTTTACTGACTGACACCAGACATGCTAACAGAGCTAACAGGCTATCTTTAGCTGTGATAACTTTACTGACTGACACCAGACATGCTAACAGAGCTAACAGGCTATCTTTAGCTGTGATAACTTTACTGACTGACACCAGACATGCTAACAAAGCTAACATGCTAGTAGGCCCGCTGAACTCCTCAGAGACCGGAACCTCGGACAGAAACTCGGATCTAAACTGCAGAAAATCACGTTAACAAGCCGCCTCCATGATGTTCCTGTTAGAAGCTAACAGCTAACAGCTAACAGTGATCTGTATATACAGTCTGTGTGGTCCATTCATTTAGCTTAGCTTAGCTCTGATGCTAGCGGCTCTAAGCTGCGCACTTCGGATCCTCCGGTCTCTCTACCGGACCAGAGGAACCACAGAAACCCGGTCCAATTGCCCGGAATAGACCCTCCTCCCGGTCCTCACTGGTCTCTGGGTCTAACCCTCTAGTCCATGTTTCCGCATGTTTCAGCACGTTTTCTCGGTTTCTCCCCCCCCTCCCCCGGTTGATCTCCCCGGTGTGTCTCTCTGCAGCTAGCCCTCTCGTTTCCCCGCAGTTTCTCTCTCGTGTCCCCGGTCCTCCCCCCGGTCCTCTCTCCCCGGTTCTCTCCCCGGTTCTCCCCCCGGTCCTCTCCCCTCTCCCCCCGGTCCTCTCTTACCGATCTCTGCAGCTCCCCCAGCCACACGGAGGCCCTCTCTTTCCCCGCCGGGTCCGGGTCGTGGTACAGGGCCTGCACCGCCTGGAATACCAGGGTCAGGTTGGGCTTACCCTCCATGTTCTGTATCTGTCTGTATATATTTATATAAAACAGATGAATGTATTATTATTATTCTCTCAGAACTACACGGTGACGACCGCCATCTCACAGGCTTCCCGCGTGCAACCGCTAACTCGTCCCGACAGGAAACACAGACCGGAACATTAGTTCCGCCCTGTGTTTCCCACCGGAGAGTTAACGCATAGCTTCTAAAAAATAAAGTTAATCTGATATGTTTATGGATGACCAGAGAAAGGGTATGAATGAAGATACCCGGCAGGTACAGCTCTATCTACCTGTGCAGGTGCAGCTGACTGACGGTCTGCAGTCACTACATCTGTGTATGGATACAATATGACCAGAGAGTGTGTATTAATGAACAAAGGGAGTGACCAGTTCATTAAGTGCAGAGGGTTAGAAGTACTCCCTTGAAAAAGAGATCATTGATCTCAATGGGATTTTACCTGGATAAATAAAGGTTTTGAATTGACATCTGGTACTTTAGTAAAGGTAGAAGTACTCAGACCTGGTACTTTAATACAGGTAGAAGTACTCAGACCTGGTACTTTAATACAGGTAGAAGTACTCAGACCTGGTACTTTAATACAGGTAGAAGTACTCAGACCTGGTACTTTAATACAGGTAGAAGTACTCAGACCTGGTACTTGAGTAAAGGTAGAAGTACTCAGATCTGGTACTTTAATACAGGTAGAAGTACTCAGATCTGGTACTTTAATACAGGTAGAAGTACTCAGACCTGGTACTTTAATACAGGTAGAAGTACTCAGATCTGGTACTTTAATACAGGTAGAAGTACTCAGACCTGGTACTTTAATACAGGTAGAAGTACTCAGACCTGGTACTTGAGTAAAGGTAGAAGTACTCAGATCTGGTACTTTAGTAAAGGTAGAAGTACTCAGACCTGGTACTTTAATACAGGTAGAAGTACTCAGACCTGGTACTTTAGTAAAGGTAGAAGTACTCAGACCTGGTACTTTAATACAGGTAGAAGTACTCAGACCTGGTACTTTAATACAGGTAGAAGTACTCAGACCTGGTACTTTAATACAGGTAGAAGTACTCAGACCTGGTACTTTAATACAGGTAGAAGTACTCAGACCTGGTACTTTAATACAGGTAGAAGTACTCAGACCTGGTACTTTAATACAGGTAGAAGTACTCAGACCTGGTACTTTAATACAGGTAGAAGTACTCAGACCTGGTACTTTAATACAGGTAGAAGTACTCAGACCTGGTACTTGAGTAAAGGTAGAAGTACTCAGATCTGGTACTTTAATACAGGTAGAAGTACTCAGACCTGGTACTTTAGTAAAGGTAGAAGTACTCAGACCTGGTACTTTAATACAGGTAGAAGTACTCAGACCTGGTACTTTAATACAGGTAGAAGTACTCAGACCTGGTACTTTAATACAGGTAGAAGTACTCAGACCTGGTACTTTAATACAGGTAGAAGTACTCAGACCTGGTACTTTAATACAGGTAGAAGTACTCAGACCTGGTACTTTAATACAGGTAGAAGTACTCAGACCTGGTACTTTAATACAGGTAGAAGTACTCAGACCTGGTACTTTAATACAGGTAGAAGTACTCAGACCTGGTACTTGAGTAAAGGTAGAAGTACTCAGATCTGGTACTTTAATACAGGTAGAAGTACTCAGACCTGGTACTTTAGTAAAGGTAGAAGTACTCAGACCTGGTACTTTAATACAGGTAGAAGTACTCAGACCTGGTACTTTAATACAGGTAGAAGTACTCAGACCTGGTACTTTAATACAGGTAGAAGTACTCAGACCTGGTACTTTAATACAGGTAGAAGTACTCAGACCTGGTACTTTAATACAGGTAGAAGTACTCAGACCTGGTACTTTAATACAGGTAGAAGTACTCAGACCTGGTACTTTAATACAGGTAGAAGTACTCAGACCTGGTACTTTAATACAGGTAGAAGTACTCAGACCTGGTACTTTAATACAGGTAGAAGTACTCAGACCTGGTACTTTAATACAGGTAGAAGTACTCAGACCTGGTACTTGAGTACAAATTGAAGTAAGATTCAAGGCTTTTATTGTTATGTGTTGTATCAGCAGCTCAGGGGCAGTTCTAGGGGGGCCAGGGGGGGCCAGTGCCCCCTAACACTGACCTCTGACCCCCCTGTGGCCCCCCTAACAATGAAACTTTTTGTTTTGTTTTTTTTAAATGTATATTTCCTGGTACTCAGGATTGTGTTGCTGTAATGTGAGATTGTGCAGACACCCTTATGTAAAGTAGAGATGTAACTGTTCATTGCCTTTATTTTTATATACATATGGTGTGAGTGCAAACATTGCACTATAACTTAAGCTGAAGCTAACAGTAACAACTATAAGATCTATCTGAAATAAATCAGTACTGAAACAAATACCAAGAACTGGATTGTATTGTTTTCTGATGCGCAATTACTTCATACTGTCTAGTTCTCTTTTTCCTCCTGCATTTATTGGGCCCCCCTCAGAAAATAACTGGCCCCCCAGTGGCCCCCCTCAGAGAATAACTGGCCCCCCAGTGGCCCCCCTCAGAGAATAACTGGCCCCCCAGTGGCCCCCCTCAGAGAATAACTGGCCCCCCAGTGGCCCCCCTCAGAGAATAACTGGCCCCCCAGTGGCCCCCCTCAGAGAATAACTGGCCCCCCAGTGGCCCCCCTCAGAGAATAACTGGCCCCCCAGTGGCCCCCCTCAGAAAATAACTGGCCCCCAGTCAAATTGGTCTAGGACCGCCACTGCAGCAGCTACAGTTTAGATATGTCGATGAAGATCTGATGTCACAGCTCCTCCAACAGAACAATACAATAACAGAGATACAATAGTGCAAGTAAATAAAATATAATATAATATAATAGAAATAGTGCAGAATAGTCTATAATGTAGTGATCACTTATTAATACACTGGGTTACATAGTTCAGTCATGGAACTACAGGTTGGGGGTATTGTTCCGCACGGACACTAATGCCTAACATACCTCCGGGGTATATACTGTGTCCTCCTTCCTTTCTCTTTCTCTCGGACTACAAGCCAACAACATGTCCTTTTCTGCTCCTCAATAAAGTTCCCTTTTGCACCTTGGATGCACCGTCTCCGACTCCTATCTCTCGGCACTACAATATACAAGTAATTGGAATATTGATATATATATAAGTAGCAGCCAGATGAATGTTATGGATGTTGTTTCTGAGTGCAGGTGTTTAGCAGTCTTCTGGCCTGTGGGGTGAAGCTGTCTCTGAGTCTGGTGGTTTCAGTCCGGATGCTGTCTCTGAGTCTGGTGGTGTCGGTCCGGATGCTGTCTCTGAGTCTGGTGGTGTCGGTCCGGATGCTGTCTCTGAGTCTGGTGGTGTCGGTCCGGATGCTGTCTCTGAGTCTGGTGGTGTCGGTCCGGATGCTGTCTCTGAATCTGGTGGTGTCGGTCCGGATGCTGTCTCTGAGTCTGGTGGTGTCGGTCCGGATGCTGTCCCTGAGTCTGGTGGTGTCAGTCCGGATGCTGTCCCTGAGTCTGGTGGTGTCAGTCCGGATGCTGTCTCTGAGTCTGGTGGTGTCGGTCCGGATGCTGTCCCTGAGTCTGGTGGTGTCAGTCCGGATGCTGTCTCTGAGTCTGGTGGTGTCGGTCCGGATGCTGTCCCTGAGTCTGGTGGTTTCAGTCCGGATGCTGTCTCTGAGTCTGGTGGTGTCAGTCCGGATGCTGTCTCTGAGTCTGGTGGTTTCAGTCCGGATGCTGTCTCTGAGTCTGGTGGTGTCGGTCCGGATGCTGTCTCTGAGTCTGGTGGTGTCGGTCCGGATGCTGTCCCTGAGTCTGGTGGTGTCAGTCCGGATGCTGTCTCTGAGTCTGGTGGTGTCGGTCCGGATGCTGTCTCTGAGTCTGGTGGTTTCAGTCCGGATGCTGTCTCTGAGTCTGGTGGTGTCAGTCCGGATGCTGTCTCTGAGTCTGGTGGTGTCAGTCCGGATGCTGTCTCTGAGTCTGGTGGTGTCAGTCCGGATGCTGTCTCTGAGTCTGGTGGTGTCAGTCCTGATGCTGTCTCTGAGTCTGGTGGTGTCAGTCCGGATGCTGTCTCTGAGTCTGGTGGTGTCAGTCCGGATGCTGTCTCTGAGTCTGGTGGTGTCAGTCCGGATGCTGTCTCTGAGTCTGGTGGTGTTGGTCCGGATGGTGTCTCTGAGTCTGGTGGTGTCAGTCCGGATGCTGTCTCTGAGTCTGGTGGTGTCAGTCCGGATGCTGTCTCTGAGTCTGGTCGTGTCAGTCCGGATGGTGTCTCTGAGTCTGGTGGTGTCAGTCCGGATGCTGCGGGACCGCCTGCCAGACGGCAGCAGACTGAACCGTTTGTGGCTGGGGGGATGGTGGTCTTTGATCATCCTGAGGGCTTTCTTCCTGAGCCGCTGAGAGTAAAGGTCCTCCATGGAGGGTCAGTCCTGGTGATGAGCTGTGCAGCTTTCACCACCCTCTGTGAAGCCTTACGGTTGAGGGCGGTGCAGCTGCCGTACCAGGTCATCAGTATTGTACTTTAAGCCTTACTCAAGTGAAAGTAGAAAGTATTCTCATCTAAATATAGTGAAAGACAGTGAAAGTAGTCGTTGTGCAGATTGGTCCATTTCAGATTAATATATATATATGTTTTATAATGATTGATCATGATAGTGTTCTCAGAGCTGGTGGAGGTGCAGCTAGTCTGAAGTACTTTGTAGACTGCAGGGTAGCTGGAGGAGGTGCAGCTAGTCTGAAGTACTTTGTAGACTGCAGGGTAGCTGGTGGAGGAGCAGCTAGTCTGAAGTACTTTGTAGACTGCAGGGTAGCTGGTGGAGGTGCAGCTAGTCTGAAGTACTTTGTAGACTGCAGGGTAGCTGGTGGAGGTGCAGCTAGTCTGAAGTACTTTGTAGACTGCAGGGTAGCTGGTGGAGGAGCAGCTAGTCTGAAGTACTTTGTAGACTGCAGGGTAGCTGGTGGAGGTGCAGCTAGTCTGAAGTACTTTGTAGACTGCAGGGTAGCTGGTGGAGGTGCAGCTAGTCTGAAGTACTTTGTAGACTGCAGGGTAGCTGGTGGAGGTGCAGCTAGTCTGAAGTACTTTGTAGACTGCAGGGTAGCTGGTGGAGGTGCAGCTAGTCTGAAGTACTTTGTAGACTGCAGGGTAGCTGGTGGAGGTGCAGCTAGTCTGAAGTACTTTGTAGACTGCAGGGTAGCTGGTGGAGGAGCAGCTAGTCTGAAGTACTTTGTAGACTGCAGGGTAGCTGGTGGAGGTGCAGCTAGTCTGAAGTACTTTGTAGACTGCAGGGTAGCTGGTGGAGGTGCAGCTAGTCTGAAGTACTTTGTAGACTGCAGGGTAGCTGGTGGATTCACTCCAGGTGGAACTACAGTCTGGTTCAACACTTCATTATATTTCACATCATTCATCTGTGAAGTAACTAAAGGGATTCAATACATGTAGTGGAGGAAAAGTACACCATGTTCCTCTGAGCTGGGGTAGAAGTACACACTAAAACATCGAAATACTCAAGTGAAGTACAAGTACCTCAAAATGGTACTTAAGTACTTGAGTAAATGCACTTAGTTCCTTTACAGCAATGTAGAGACATACTGAGGGAGGTTCTGAGG
Organism: Champsocephalus gunnari; assembly: GCA_036324595.1. Classification (NCBI taxonomy): domain Eukaryota; kingdom Metazoa; phylum Chordata; class Actinopteri; order Perciformes; family Channichthyidae; genus Champsocephalus; species Champsocephalus gunnari. The sequence goes on from CM070444.1 coordinate 28,724,424, forward strand.
GACTATGTTGTGAGGGGGTCTCTATCGGGGATCACCAGAGCTGAGTCCGGTCCTGACAGGAAGTCAGACTGGTTCTGCTGGACCAACACCAGAACCAGTCTGACAGGAAGTCAGTCTGGTTCTGCTGGACCAACCCCAGAGCTGAGTCCGGTCCTGACAGGAAGTCAGACTGGTTCTGCTGGACCAACCCCAGAGCTGAGTCCGGTCCTGACAGGAAGTCAGTCTGGTTCTGCTGGACCAACCACAAAGCTGAGTCCGGTCCTGACAGGAAGTCAGTCTGGTTCTGCTGGACCAACCACAAAGCTGAGTCCGGTCCTGACAGGAAGTCAGTCTGGTTCTGCTGGACCAACCACAAAGCTGAGTCTGGTCCTGACAGGAAGTCAGTCTGGTTCTGCTGGACCAACCACAAAGCTGAGTCCGGTCCTGACAGGAAGTCAGTCTGGTTCTGCTGGACCAACCACAAAGCTGAGTCCGGTCCTGACAGGAAGTCAGACTGGTTCTGCTGGACCAACACCAGAACCAGTCTGACAGGAAGTCAGTCTGGTTCTGCTGGACCAACCCCAGAGCTGAGTCCGGTCCTGACAGGAAGTCAGTCTGGTTCTGCTGGACCAACCCCAAAGCTGAGTCCGGTCCTGACAGGAAGTCAGTCTGGTTCTGCTGGACCAACCACAAAGCTGAGTCCGGTCCTGACAGGAAGTCAGTCTGGTTCTGCTGGACCAACCCCAGAGCTGAGTCCAGTCCTGACAGGAAGTCAGTCTGGTTCTGCTGGACCAACCACAAAGCTGAGTCCGGTCCTGACAGGAAGTCAGTCTGGTTCTGCTGGACCAACCACAAAGCTGAGTCCGGTCCTGACAGGAAGTCAGTCTGGTTCTGCTGGACCAACCCCAGACCCAGGAGAGGTGGTGAAGATGCTGATGGATGGTTTATTAACAACGACATTGAGAGCCATTCAAAAACAACAACTTGTACAGTATGTATACATGATAACTAATATGAGCCCACAGAACCAGACCTGTAGAAACACAGAACCAGACCTGTAGAAACACAGAACCAGACCTGTAGAAACACAGAACCAGACCTGTAGAAACACAGAACCAGACCTATAGAAACACAGAACCAGACCTGTAGAAACACAGAACCAGACCTGTAGAAACACAGAACCAGACCTGTAGAAACACAGAACCAGACCTGTAGAAACACAGAACCAGACCTGTAGAAACACAGAACCAGACCTGTAGAAACACAGAACCAGACCTGTAGAAACACAGAACCAGACTTATAGAAACACAGAACCAGACCTGTAGAAACACAGAACCAGACCTGTAGAAACACAGAACCAGACCTGTAGAAACACAGAACCAGACCTGTAGAAACACAGAACCAGACCTATAGAAACACAGAACCAGACTTATAGAAACACAGAACCAGACCTGTAGAAACACAGAACCAGACTTATAGAAACACAGAACCAGACCTGTAGAAACACAGAACCAGACCTGTAGAAACACAGAACCAGACTTATAGAAACACAGAACCAGACCTGTAGAAACACAGAACCAGACCTGTAGAAACACAGAACCAGACCTGTAGAAACACAGAACCAGACCTGTAGAAACACAGAACCAGACTTATAGAAACACAGAACCAGACCTGTAGAAACACAGAACCAGACCTGTAGAAACACAGAACCAGACCTGTAGAAACACAGAACCAGACCTGTAGAAACACAGAACCAGACCTGTAGAAACACAGAACCAGACCTATAGAAACACAGAACCAGACTTATAGAAACACAGAACCAGATCTGTAGAAACACAGAACCAGACCTGTAGAAACACAGAACCAGACCTGTAGAAACACAGAACCAGACCTGTAGAAACACAGAACCACAGAACCAGACCTATAGAAACACAGAACCAGACCTGTAGAAACACAGAAACACAGAACCAGACCTGTAGAAACACAGAAACACAGAACCAGACCTGTAGAAACACAGAACCACAGAACCAGACCTGTAGAACCACAGAACCAGACCTGTAGAAACACAGAACCACAGAACCAGACCTGTAGAACCACAGAACCAGACCTGTAGAAACACAGAACCACAGAACCAGACCTGTAGAAACACAGAACCACAGAACCAGACCTGTAGAACCACAGAACCAGACCTGTAGAAACACAGAACCAGACCTGTAGAACCACAGAACCACAGAACCAGACCTGTAGAACCACAGAACCACAGAACCAGACCTGTAGAACCACAGAACCACAGAACCAGACCTGTAGAACCACAGAACCAGACCTGTAGAAACACAGAACCACAGAACCAGACCTGTAGAACCACAGAACCACAGAACCAGACCTGTAGAACCACAGAACCACAGAACCAGACCTGTAGAACCACAGAACCACAGAACCAGACGTGTAGAAGAGGATATAATCCCTGACCTGTCCTCCACTCTGTCCCGTGAAGATGAAGCAGTTGTTGTATAACTGAAACAGAGATTAACCCTTTTAATCTGCTTCCTCGGGCGAACGCTTGGTCCGTTCAGACCCGGGCTAATCAGGTCAAAGTGGTTTAAAGTGGTTTAAAGTGGTTTAAAGTGGTTTAAAGCGGTTCAAAGTGGTTTAAAGCGGTTAACAGCGGCTTACCGCAGGTTAAACCAGTTAAGTGGGAGCAGTGAATCTTCGGTGTAATCCGAGGGTCTGAGTGGATTTGCACGGGGCGCTCAGGCGAAGGGTCAAGCAGAACGTGAAGTCACAGACAGTTCAGTCCACAGGTCAACGAGACTTCAGAGGTGCAACACGAGCAGCAGCTTTTATTCATTTCAGTTCCATCTTTATTTCAAACAGGTTAAAATAACAAATGTGAATACCGTATAGAATACAGCATTTATCAATTTATAATATGAATAATAATAAACCCTATGTGTCCGGAGGAAGCAGATGCTTATTGCTTACTGCTGATCAATGATTACACCCCTCAATCACTCCTCCTCTTCAGTCTCATGAAGTGCTTCTGAGCATCCTTCAAAGTGAAGGATATGTGTGCTTTGTCTGAAGTCCTGCTCCAAAGCGCTCCATCAAACCCCCACAGATCGTTCTTCTGACCTCGAGTTGTTTCAGAGGTAGATCTCCTCTCAGAGGACCCCCTCTCTGTCTGCAGAGGACCCCCTCTCTGTCTGCAGAGGACCCCCTCTCTGTCTGCAGAGGACCCCCTCTCTGTCTGCAGAGGACCCCCTCTCTGTCTGCAGATGATGTCTTGCTCTGTGCATGATGCACTTTGTAATGTAACCAGTGAACTCCAGTGTGTGTGACTTCAAGAACAATGAGTTTGTTCAAGATATCCAACATTACTGATTACTCGTAGAGCCTTCTTCGTAATGCGCAGAACGGCTGCAGGCTGCTTTTGTAAGTTGCTTTGAACTTTCATTCCTCAGGATTGTGAGAAGCAGCTCCCGGTCTGTATCTCCCGGTCTGTATCTCCCGGTCTGTATCTCCCGGTCTGTATCTCCCGCGGTGAGGAGGGGATGGAGGGTACTCTGAGCACCAGCTGTAGCGTGACGACTAAAGCCGTCAGCAGCATGTTTGTTATCTCGCAGAAAGCTCCTCGCACAGGGCAGTGTGAGTGTCGTCATGGACTCAGTCCGTCTGAAAGCTGCAGAAAAGCAGCTTTCGGAGTAAATCCTCGTAGTTATCTGGTTATTATCGGTGTGTTGATGAAGAGGCTGGAGTTAGGGTTTATCGGGCACGGTTCTCGCTGTGTATATAAAGAGGCTGCGGACTGGAGCCGTGTTATACAGCCGGAGGTCACGATGGGGAAGGACTTCCACCTTTACGAGAATGTCTCGAACATCAGTCCCTTCGAAGGCCCTCAGTATCACCTGGCCCCCCGCTGGGCCTTCCACCTGCAGACCATCTTCATGGGCTTTGTCTTCTTTGCCGGGACGCCTCTCAACCTGCTCGTGCTCTTCGTCACGCTGCAGCACAAGAAGCTGAGGGTTCCTCTGAACTACATCCTGGTGAACGTGTCGTTCGCGGGCTTCATCTTCGCCAGCTTCTCCGTCAGCCAGGTGTTCATCTGCAGCGCCAAAGGCTACTTCTTCCTGGGACTCACCATGTGCACCTTGGAGGCCGCCATGGGCGCCATCGCAGGTACATCTTATTATCTACCCCAGGGGTCACATGTGTCCAAGGGCCGAAGTGTAACCAATAGACGCCATCGCGGGCCAGCGATTTTTATATAGCCCAGCATTTTACAAATAGTATTCAGATTACTTTTGGAATACTTTCTTTTTCCATAACAGATGGGTATGTTTCGGTGCACAGGAGACACTTCTGTTACTGTTCTCATGGCTGATCAAGAACTCAAACATGACGTCTTGGTGTCATTCTGACAGCTCTCTCATCTGCACCCACATACACAACATCACCCGGACTGCACTCTTTGCACCGTCTTAAAACCTTTCCTTGGAATGTGTGATGCGCTGTGAGGTGTCCTTGGTGCTTTGAAAGGCGCCCCTAAATAGAATGCATTATCATTATTATTTATGATCTGAAACGATGTAATAACTTTTAAAACGTGTTCCAGTCACTTGCCCCATGCACTCAGCAGCAGCAGGCCGTTCACTTTCATTTCATCCCGTTATGAAATGTCATCATTTCGAAAATAAAGAAATGCTACATAAACGTTATCTTGCACATTTTATCTAACCATCTCCGTTTCTAACTTTCAATATATTTTAAAAGATCTCTCTCCTCTGCGTGAGGGGGGCGGGGCCTCACAGACACGCTGCAGCTCTCTCTCTCTGCGTGCGGGGGCGGGGCCTCACAGACACGCTGCACCTCTCTCTCTCTGCGTGCGGGGGCGGGGCCTCACAGACACGCTGCAGCTCTCTCTCTCTCTCATCTGCGTGAGGGGGCGGGGCCTCACAGACACGCTGCACCTCTCTCTCTCTGCGTGCGGGGGCGGGGCCTCACAGACACGCTGCAGCTCTCTCTCTCTCTCTCTGCGTGCGGGGGCGGGGCCTCACAGACACGCTGCACCTCTCTCTCTCTGCGTGCGGGGCCTCACAGACACGCTGCACCTCTCTCTCTCCCATCTGCGTGAGGGGGCGGGGCCTCACAGACACGCTGCACCTCTCTCTCTCTCTCATCTGCGTGAGGGGGCGGGGCCTCACAGACACGCTGCACCTCTCTCTCTCTGCGTGCGGGGGCGGGGCCTCACAGACACGCTGCACCTCTCTCTCTCTCATCTGCGTGAGGGGGCGGGGCCTCACAGACACGCTGCACCTCTCTCTCTCTGCGTGCGGGGGCGGGGCCTCACAGACACGCTGCAGCTCTCTCTCTCTGCGTGCGGGGGCGGGGCCTCACAGACACGCTGCACCTCTCTCTCTCTCTCTGCGTGCGGGGGCGGGGCCTCACAGACACGCTGCACCTCTCTCTCTCTCACTGCGTGCAGGGGCGGGGCCTCACCGACACGCTGCACCTCTCTCGCTCACAGACAAGCTGCAGCGCTGTGCAGTGTGCACACAGTTCTGCCGGTAATGAATATTATATTTTGTGAGGAAACCTTTCCACCAATAATTCCAATAAGTATTCCAAAATGTATTCACTTCAGGTTTACGAAAGTAACTGTAATCAGATTACTCGTTTTTCAAATGTAACGCCAGCTGAATACAGTTAGTCTACTTGATTTGTGTATTCTGATTACGTAACGCCGTTATGTTTTCCGTTACAACCCAACCCTGCTTCTAGGCTACTGCCCCGCAGCTCCAGCCTCTCTGCTGCACTCTGTCGCAGCGGGGCTGCTGCTGTGGTGCGGGGCGCATTAACCAGACTCTTCACAGCGAAGGATCACTTCTTCTTCAGGGGAGGGAAGGTTTCGCAGTAGCAGTCTACTGTCCCGCAGCTGCTGCCTCTCTGTTGGACTCCGGTACTGCACCTTACTCACGAGACGTTGTAAACAAAGAAATGGGTGGGGGGCGAACGCAGTAACCACCCCGCCAACGCCACAGTCACCCCGTCGTGCGGGCCGGATGAGAATGTCTGGCGGGCCGGATGTGGCCCGCGGGCCGCCAGTTGGTGGTCACTGCCCTATACCAACAAATAAGAGAATAAATCATCGACGTTTACCTTTTTTTCACATTATAGATTCTGAATTCACAGGAAATATTACACGTAGAAATACAAGCTTCTAAATGTATTAGTCCTTATTTATCTCTTCTGGAGGTTTAATAAGACTTTTGTTGAATGCTTTTTCTAAGTCTGTAGTGAACGGGTTCCTACGCACGGAGACGCTTCCCCTTCACTGTGAGTGGGGTGACGTCACGCTTTGCCGAACTGCATTGTGGTTCCGTTGCTCGCGCTGAAAGTTGAGAAAAGTTAAACTTTTCAAGCGTCGACGGAAGTGCCAGCAAATCAAATCATATGCCAGTACAAGCTCCAGCCAATCAAACGCGCTCTCTGTGTGTCCGGGGCAGGAGATTCATGTGATTGGCTGTTGTTCGCACGCCAGATACGCCTTCCGGCAAGCGTCACCGAGACGGAGCCGTGTGGAGGTTACGTTAGGGTGTCACTGCCCGATCTGTACTGCGCATGTGCGAGATGGAGAACTCCGGACGGCAACCCAAGTAGGACACTTGACACGGTGGCTCAAAAAGAAAACAGAGAGAGAGAGAGAGAGAGAGAGAGAGAGAGAGAGAGAGAGAGAGAGAGGCATATGGCTGTCTAACAGAAGTTACATCCATTCCTCACTTATTCTGACGATGTACCCCAAATAAAAGAACCCATAAAAAGAGTTAGGGAATAGTGAAGTCACGTTGTCACAACAACAACTCTCTCTCTCTCGTTTTCTTTTTGAGCTTTGCCAAAAGCCACCGTGTCAAGTGTCCTTCTTGGGTTGCCGTATGTAGTCAAATATGGCGGACCATCTCACACATGCGCACTGCAGATAGGGAAGGGTTCCTGTGTTCTCCTCTGACTTCCTGTTGACCTGCCACTCTCCTCTGACTTCCTGTTGACCTGCCACTCCCTGTTCTCCTCTGACTTCCTGTTGACCTGCCGCTCTCTGTTCTCCTCTGACTTCCTGTTGACCTGCCACTCCCTGTTCTCCTCTGACTTCCTGTTGACCTGCCGCTCTCTGTTCTCCTCTGACTTCCTGTTGACCTGCCACTCCCTGTTCTCCTCTGACTTCCTGTTGACCTGCCACTCCCTGTTCTCCTCTGACTTCCTGTTGACCTGCCACTCCCTGTTCTCCTCTGACTTCCTGTTGACCTGCCGCTCTCTGTTCTCCTCTGACTTCCTGTTGACCTGCCGCTCCCTGTTCTCCTCTGACTTCCTGTTGACCTGCCGCTCCCTGTTCTCCTCTGACTTCCTGTTGACCTGCCACTCCCTGTTCTCCTCTGACTTCCTGTTGACCTGCCGCTCTCTGTTCTCCTCTGACTTCCTGTTGACCTGCCGCTCCCTGTTCTCCTCTGACTTCCTGTTGACCTGCCGCTCCCTGTTCTCCTCTGACTTCCTGTTGACCTGCCGCTCCCTGTTCTCCTCTGACTTCCTGTTGACCTGCCGCTCCCTGTTCTCCTCTGACTTCCTGTTGACCTGCCACTCTCCTCTGACTTCCTGTTGACCTGCCGCTCCCTGTTCTCCTCTGACTTCCTGTTGACCTGCCGCTCCCTGTTCTCCCTCCTCTGACTTCCTGTTGACCTGCCGCTCCCTGTTCTCCTCTGACTTCCTGTTGACCTGCCGCTCCCTGTTCTCCTCTGACTTCCTGTTGACCTGCCGCTCCCTGTTCTCCTCTGACTTCCTGTTGACCTGCCGCTCCCTGTTCTCCTCTGACTTCCTGTTGACCTGCCGCTCCCTGTTCTCCTCTGACTTCCTGTTGACCTGCCACTCCCTGTTCTCCTCTGACTTCCTGTTGACCTGCCACTCCCTGTTCTCCTCTGACTTCCTGTTGACCTGCCGCTCCCTGTTCTCCTCTGACTTCCTGTTGACCTGCCACCCCCTGTTCTCCTCTGACTTCCTGTTTACCTGCCACTCCCTGTTCTCCTCTGACTTCCTGTTGACCTGCCACTCCCTGTTCTCCTCTGACTTCCTGCTGACCTGCCACTCCCTGTTCTCCTCTGACTTCCTCTTGACCTGCCACTCCCTGTTCTCCTCTGACTTCCTGTTGACCTGCCACTCTCCTCTGACTTCCTGTTGACCTGCCGCTCCCTGTTCTCCTCTGACTTCCTGTTGACCTGCCGCTCCCTGTTCTCCTCTGACTTCCTGTTGACCTGCCACTCCCTGTTCTCCTCTGACTTCCTGCTGACCTGCCGCTCCCTGTTCTCCTCTGACTTCCTGTTGACCTGCCGCTCCCTGTTCTCCTCTGACTTCCTGTTGACCTGCCGCTCCCTGTTCTCCTCTGACTTCCTGTTGACCTGCCACTCCCTGTTCTCCTCTGACTTCCTGTTGACCTGCCGCTCCCTGTTCTCCTCTGACTTCCTGTTGACCTGCCACTCTCCTCTGACTTCCTGTTGAACTGCCGCTCCCTGTTCTCCTCTTCAGGGCTGGTGACGTCCTGGTCTCTGGCCGTCTTGTCTCTGGAGAGGTATTTTGTGATCTGCAAGCCGCTGGGAGCCTTCACGTTCAGCAACGAACATGCTATGGTCGCGGTCGGCTTCACCTGGTTCATGGGGGTCGGCTGTGCCATCCCACCTTTCTTCGGCTGGAGCAGGTAGGGGACCGGGTCTGCTGCCTCTGCAGGTGGTCTCAGGTTATCTCAGGTGGTCTCAGGTTATCTCAGGTTATCTCAGGTGGTCTCAGATGATCTCAGTTCTTCTCAGATAGTATCAGGTCTAACATGGTTCAGGTCTAACATGGTTCAGGTCTAACATGGTTCTGGTGTCAGGTACATCCCTGAAGGCCTGGGCTGCGCCTGTGGACCGGACTGGTACACTCACAATGAGGAGTATCACTGCACCAGCTACACCTTCTTCCTGCTGGTGACCTGCTTCGTCATGCCGATCAGCATCATCATCTTCTGCTACGCCCAGCTGCTGATGACCCTCAGAGCCGTGAGTCCCCTACCCTCCTATACCTCTGCAGATCTATACCTCTGCAGATCTATACCTCTGTAGATCTGATGTGTGTGCAGATCTATACCTCTGCAGATATATACCTCTGCAGATCTATACCTCTGTAGATCTGATGTGTGTGCAGATCTATACCTCTGTAGATCTATACCTCTGCAGATCTATACCTCTGCAGATCTATACCTCTGTAGATCTGATGTGTGTGCAGATCTATACCTCTGCAGATCTATACCTCTGCAGATCTATACCTCTGTAGATCTGATGTGTGTGCAGATCTATACCTCTGTAGATCTGATGTGTGTGCAGATCTATACCTCTGCAGATATATACCTCTGCAGATCTATACCTCTGTAGATCTGATGTGTGTGCAGATCTATACCTCTGTAGATCTATACCTCTGCAGATCTATACCTCTGCAGATCTATACCTCTGCAGATCTATACCTCTGCAGATATATACCTCTGTAGATCTGATGTGTGTGCAGATCTATACCTCTGTAGATCTATACCTCTGCAGATATATACCTCTGCAGATCTATACCTCTGCAGATCTGATGTGTGTGCAGATCTATACCTCTGTAGATCTATACCTCTGCAGATCTATACCTCTGCAGATCTATACCTCTGTAGATCTATACCTCTGCAGATCTATACCTCTGCAGATATATACCTCTGTGGATCTGATGTGTGTGCAGATCTATACCTCTGTAGATCTGATGTGTGTGCAGATCTATACCTCTGCAGATCTATACCTCTGCAGATCTATACCTCTGTAGATCCGATGTGTGTGTAGATCTATACTTCTGTAGATCTATACCTCTGCAGATCTATACCTCTGTAGATCTATACCTCTGCAGATCTATACCTCTGCAGATCTATACCTCTGTAGATCTATACCTCTGCAGATCTATACCTCTGCAGATCTATACCTCTGTAGATCTATACCTCTGCAGATCTATACCTCTGTAGATCTATACCTCTGTAGATCTATACCTCTGCAGATCTGATGTGTGTGCAGATCTATACCTCTGTAGATCTATACCTCTGCAGATCTATACCTCTGTAGATCTATACCTCTGTAGATCTGATGTGTGTCCAGATCTATACATCTGTAGATCTATACCTCTGTAGATATATACCTCTGTAGATCTGATGTGTGTGCAGATCTATACCTCTGTAGATCTATACCTCTGCAGATCTATACCTCTGCAGATCTATACCTCTGCAGATCTATACCTCTGCAGATCTATACCTCTGTAGATCTATACCTCTGCACAGCCATCAGCTGCTGGGGACCCTCAGAGCTGGGTCTAGGGTCTCTAACCCATCAGCTGCTGAGGACCCTCAGAGCGGGGTCTAGGGTCTCTAACCCATCAGCTGCTGAGGACCCTCAGAGCTGGGTCTAGGGTCTCTAACCCATCAGCTGCTGAGGACCCTCAGAGCGGGGTCTAGGGTCTCTAACCCATCAGCTGCTGAGGACCCTCAGAGCGGGGTCTAGGGTCTCTAACCCATCAGCTGCTGAGGACCCTCAGAGCTGGGTCTAGGGTCTCTAACCCATCAGCTGCTGAGGACCCTCAGAGCTGGGTCTAGGGTCTCTAACCCATCAGCTGCTGAGGACCCTCAGAGCGGGGTCTAGGGTCTCTAACCCATCCACCCGTCAGCGCTGGTGTCGGCTCATGTTGCTGGTGGTGTGTAGGTGGCGGCGCAGCAGGCGGAGTCTGTCTCCACGCAGAAGGCGGAGAAGGAGGTCTCCAGGATGATCGTGGTGATGGTGGGGTCCTTCGTCGTCTGCTACGCGCCCTACGCCCTCGCCGCGCTGTACTTCGCCTACTCCACGGACCCCAACAAAGACTACAGGCTGGTGACCATCCCCGCCATGTTCTCCAAGAGCTCCTGCGTCTACAACCCTCTGATCTACGCCTTCATGAACAAACAGGTGAGAGACAGACAGGTGGGACAGACAGACAGGTGAGAGACAGGTGAGAGACAGACAGGTGGGACAGACAGGAGAGAGACAGACAGGTGGGACAGACAGGTGGGACAGACAGACAGGTGAGAGACAGGTGAGAGACAGACAGGTGGGACAGACAGACAGGAGAGAGACAGACAGACAGACAGACAGACAGACAGACAGACAGACAGACAGACAGGTAAGAGACAGGTGAGAGACAGACAGGTGAGAGACAGGTGAGAGACAGACAGGAGAGAGACAGACAGGTGAGAGACAGACAGGAGAGAGACAGACAGGTGGGACAGACAGGTGGGACAGACAGACAGGTGAGAGACAGACAGACAGACAGACAGACAGACAGACAGACAGACAGACAGACAGGTGAGAGAAAGGTGAAAGACAGACAGGTGAGAGACAGGTGAGAGACAGACAGGTGAGAGACAGACTGACAGATAGACAGGTGAGAGACAGACAGGTGAGAGACAGACAGACAGGAGACAGACAGGAGAGAGACAGACAAGAGAGACAGACAGGAGAGAGACAGACAGACAGGAGACAGACAGACAGACAGACAGACAGACAGACAGACAGACAGACAGACAGACAGACAGACAGACAGGAGAGAGACAGGAGAGAGACAGACAGGAGACAGACAGGAGAGAGACAGACAGACAGACAGACAGACAGACAGACAGACAGACAGGTGAGAGACAGGTGAAAGACAGACAGGTGAGAGACAGGTGAGAGACAGACAGGTGAGAGACAGACTGACAGATAGACAGGTGAGAGACAGACAGGTGAGAGACAGACAGACAGGAGACAGACAGGTGAGAGACAGACAGACAGACAGACAGGTGAGAGACAGGTGAAAGACAGACAGGTGAGAGACAGGTGAGAGACAGACAGGTGAGAGACAGACTGACAGATAGACAGGTGAGAGACAGACAGGTGAGAGACAGACAGGAGAGAGACAGACAGACAGGAGACAGACAGACAGACAGACAGACAGACAGGCAGACAGACAGGTGAGAGACAGGTGAGAGACAGACAGGAGAGAGACAGACTGACAGATAGACAGGTGAGAGACAGACAAGAGAGACAGACAGGAGAGAGACAGACAGACAGACAGGAGACAGACAGACAGACAGACAGACAGGAGAGAGACAGGAGAGAGACAGACAGGAGACAGACAGGAGAGAGACAGGAGAGAGACAGACAGACAGACAGACAGACAGACAGGAGAGAGACAGACAGACAGACAGACAGACAGACAGACAGACAGACAGACAGACAGACAGACAGACAGACATACAGACAGACAGAGAGACAGGAGAGAGACAGACAGACAGGAGAGAGACAGACAGGAGACAGACAGGAGAGAGACAGACAGGAGACAGACAGGAGAGAGACAGACAGGAGACAGACAGGAGAGAGACAGACAGGAGAGAGACAGGAGAGAGACAGACAGGAGAGAGACAGACAGACAGACAGACAGACAGACAGACAGACAGACAGACAGACAGACAGGAGAGAGACAGACAGGAGACAGACAGGAGAGAGACAGACAGGAGAGAGACAGACAGGAGAGAGACAGACAGACAGACAGACAGACAGGAGAGAGACAGACAGGAGACAGACAGGAGAGAGACAGACAGGAGAGAGACAGACAGGAGACAGACAGGAGAGAGACAGACAGGATACAGACAGGAGAGAGACAGACAGGAGACAGACAGGAGAGAGACAGACAGGAGAGAGACAGACAGGAGACAGACAGGAGAGAGACAGACAGGAGACAGACAGGAGAGAGACAGACAGACAGACAGGAGACAGACAGACAGACAGACAGGAGAGAGACAGACAGGAGACAGACAGGAGAGAGACAGACAGACAGGAGACAGACAGGAGACAGACAGGAGAGAGACAGACAGGAGACAGACAGGAGACAGACAGGAGAGAGACAGACAGGAGAGAGACAGGAGAGAGACAGACAGGAGAGAGACAGACAGACAGACAGACAGACAGACAGACAGACAGACAGACAGACAGACAGACAGACAGGAGAGAGACAGACAGGAGACAGACAGGAGAGAGACAGACAGGAGAGAGACAGACAGGAGAGAGACAGACAGACAGACAGACAGGAGAGAGACAGACAGGAGACAGACAGGAGAGAGACAGACAGGAGAGAGACAGACAGGAGACAGACAGGAGAGAGACAGACAGGATACAGACAGGAGAGAGACAGACAGGAGACAGACAGGAGAGAGACAGACAGGAGAGAGACAGACAGGAGACAGACAGGAGAGAGACAGACAGGAGACAGACAGGAGAGAGACAGACAGACAGACAGGAGACAGACAGACAGACAGACAGACAGGAGAGAGACAGACAGGAGACAGACAGGAGAGAGACAGACAGACAGGAGACAGACAGGAGACAGACAGGAGAGAGACAGACAGGAGACAGACAGGAGACAGACAGGAGAGAGACAGACAGGAGACAGACAGGAGAGAGACAGACAGGAGAGAGACAGACAGGAGAGAGACAGACAGGAGACAGACAGGAGAGAGACAGACAGGAGAGAGACAGACAGGAGAGAGACAGACAGGAGACAGACAGGAGAGAGACAGACAGACAGGAGACAGACAGACAGACAGGAGAGAGACAGACAGACAGGAGACAGACAGACAGACAGACAGACAGACAAACAGGAGACAGACAGGAGAGAGACAGGAGAGAGACAGACAGGAGACAGACAGGAGAGAGACAGACAGGAGACAGACAGGAGAGAGACAGACAGACAGACAGACAGACAGGAGACAGACAGGAGAGAGACAGACAGGAGAGAGACAGACAGGATGTCTAACATGTGATTTCTTCTCACCTCAGTTTAAAGGCTGCATCATGGAGACAGTGTTTGGGAAGAACACGGAGGACGACTCTAAAGTGTCTACCTCAAAGACTGAGGTGTCCTCAGTGTCTTAACGATGGGACAAAATGACGACTGATTAAAGGATGATTTCTGATAATGTAAATATAATAAAATAAATGAAATGTAAAACCCAGTCTCTGATCCATTCGATGTCCACCTTCTCTCAGAAACACCAACACCTCTCTATGTGAAGACAGACTTTATTGAATCAGATATCCGTCTCCTTAGTTCCATGTATTTACACGTCCTCTGACCTCATCACCTGAGCTCTGAACGAGACCTGGATATACACATCCTCAGAGAAGGGAATATTATAAAACATCAAATATAAATCTATGAATCCACAACGTTTTTAGTTTCCCAGCTTTAAAAAGTCAATGATTGTGTTTGTATTGCGACTGGCCTCTAGAACTCGTCGTGTCGCAGTAACGCCTCCCCGAAGTCCGTCACCTGACTGCCGACGAACACCTCAAACTTACTCAGGATCTCGTCTCTGGTTAGCTTCCCGTCCTGAGACAGCAGGAGTCATGTGGTTAATGGAGGCTGATGATGAGGTGGTAATATAATAATAAGGTGAAAGGTACCTGGTTGGCGTCGGATTCGTGCAGAAGGTGCTTGGCCTCGGCCTCGGCGTGGTCGTAGTCCGACGGCAGGATCCAGTCCAGAGTCTCCTCCTGGTCCATCTTCCCATCACCGTTCTTGTCTCTGAACTCTGAGAACTGCTGACGCTCCGACGTCACCCAGTCCGGCTCGTCCTCGCCGTCCTCTGAGGTGAACATGTCTCCTGCACACAGAGACATGTCAGTCAGAGGAAATAAGTCAATAAACCACCTGAGGGACGCCCCCCCGTCCTCTGAGGTGAACATGTCTCCAACAAAACACACTGTTCAGTCACACCAGAGGCCCTCTGATTGCTGGACGGAGCCACAACAGGAAGTGAACTCAGTGAAGTTTTCCTCACCGATGTACTCCTTCAGGTCGATGAAGCCGTCTCCGTTCTTATCGATGTCCTCCATCGTTTCCTGTGAGCCATCACATGACATCAGTGACATCACACCAGTGACATCATTATGTGACATCACAGCAGTGACATCATTATGTGACATCACAGCAGTGACATCATTATGTGACATCACAGCAGTGACATCATATATGTTACATCACCTGCACCACGATGTCCTTCATGTGCTTGTGGTCCTCGGGGTGCAGGAAGGCGGTGAACTCCTTCCTGTCAGCGATCAGGTCTCCGTTGGTGTCGGCGGCTCTGAAGCGCCGCTCGTCCCTCGCCATCATGTGAACGTAATTAAACTCTGTGTCGGTCTGAGGGTCCTCTGTCAGGACCAATCAAAGATCAGGAGCAATCAGAGATCAGGACCAACCACAGATCAGGACCAATCAGAGATCAGAACCAATCAGAGATCAGGAGCAATCAGAGATCAGGGACCTTCTTTGAGTGTGAGTGTGTGTGTGTGTGTGTAGGCCTGTCGCGATAAGCAATTAATTTACTATTGTACAATAAATAAAAATGAACTCAATAACTTTTCTGACCTTGATAAATTGCTGTTTACATGCGTGTTTGTTTACAGAAGGATGTGACCAGCATTTTAGCCATGAGCGCTGTGTCTGCCGGCAGGGACGTATACAGACATGTTGGGGGGCGGGTGCTCAATTGAGAAAAAGGGCACTTCCCATAATCATTTACAAAAAAAATGTAAAACAAAAAGTTAAATATAGTTGCACATCTCTGACTCACTGACCAGTTTATTTGAATACCCTCACACTCACTCAGTGTTTAATACTCAACAGAATTCTACAGAATAATCAGCTAACACAGAGACAATGGTCTTCTTTTGTATTCCCAATGCACAAGAGCAGACAACAAACTAGTAAAAGAATAGTTATTAAATGAGCAGATAACCATCAACATGATGAAGTTACTGTTTGAGGACAATACAGGCTAAAAGATCGTTTTTTCATGTACTTGTTATTTTGTTCTATTTTGCTTCCATGTTTTCTTTCACTCTGATGGAAATAAAACTTCCAAGAAACATATAAATGTTATTCGTTTTACTTTGTCTGAATTAATCTATAGATTTAAAGCTGATCTGAATTTAAACATAACATTCAACAAGTAACTATCTGGGGAAGTTGTGAGGTGATGTGACATTCTAATAGCCTCAGACAAGGGACTTGTCTCTATTTTTGTTTTGCTCGATCTCAGTGCTGCATGTGATACTATCGACCATGATATCCTATTGCAAAGACTAGAGCACTTGGTTGGCATACAGGGAACTGCTTTAGGCTGGTTTAGGTCCTATCTATCTGAACGCTCTCAGTTTGTACGTGTCAACGATGAATCTTCCACGCAAACCAAAGTTAGCCATGGAGTGCCACAGGGCTCAGTGCTCGGACCTATTTTGTTCACATTATATATGCTTCCAATATTATAAGGAATCATTCTGTAAACTTTCATTGTTATGCGGATGATACTCAACTATATGTATCCATCAAGCCTGATGAAATTAATCATCTAAATAAAATTCAAGACTGCCTTAAGGACTTAAAAACGTGGATGACCTTAAACTTTTTGATGTTAAACACGACCAAAACTGAAGTTATTGTACTCGGCCCGAAGAATCTACGAAACAAACTATCTAAAGATATACTAACTATGGATGGCATCAATTTGGCCTCCAGTGAGACTATAAGGAATCTTGGTGTTATATTTGATCAGGATTTATCCTTTAACGCCCACATCAAATCAATTTCAAGGACCGCCTACTTCCATCTACGTAACATTGCAAAAATCAGGCATATCTTGCCTCAAAGCAATGCAGAGAAACTAGTCCATGCATTTGTTACTTCTAGGCTGGATTATTGTAACTCTTTACTATCAGGGAGTACCAAGAAGTCAATCAAGTCGCTTCAGCTGATTCAAAATGCTGCGGCTCGTGTACTAACCAGAGTTAGGAGAAGGGACCACATTACTCTTTTTTCCCAGCGTTCAGTTATTATGCTCAAAATATCTGGAACAAACTCCCAGAAACCTGCAGGTCCGCTGCAACTCTGACTTTTAAATCCAGGCTGAAGACTTTTCTTTTTGTCGCTGCTTTTAATTGAAATATTCATATCTTAGACTGCACTGTAACTTTTATCCATGTATTTTTTCCTTTAATGTTTATTTTATTAGCTTTTCTTTTTAATGACTGATTTTAAAAGCCATTTTCTTAATGTCTTTCATTTTTTGTAAAGCACTTTGAATTGCCTTGTGTTGAAAAGTGCTATATAAATAAACTTGCCTTGCCTTGCCTTACTCCTGTTCTGGCTGCCTTACACTGGCTCCCTATAGAACACAGGATATCATTTAAAATTCTTCTTCTCGCCTACAAAGCCCTTAATGGGCAGGCGCCATCTTACCTTAAATAACTCATTATACCCTACTGGCCTACTAGGGCATTGCGTTCCCAGAATGCAGGGTTGTTGGTTGTTCCTCGAGTCTCTAAAAGTACAATGGGAGCCAGAGCCTTTTCTTATCAAGCTCCACATTTGTGGAATTAGCTTCCAGTTTGTGTTCGGGCGGCAGACACCCTATCCGTTGTTAAGAGTGCGCTTAAAGGCCCTGACACACCAGGCCGAAATCGGCCATTTTCGTTTGTTGGACGACGAAGCGTGCCCTGTCGCCCAAACTCAATTTGGTGTGTCCTGCACCGTCGTCCGTGACACGCCTTATTTGGCCTTTCATGGCCGACACACGGCCACAGGCAGTCGGACAAAGAAATCACTCTGATTGGCTGTTCAGCTAGCGAATCAGTGCATGAGAAGCAAAACGGTTGCTTGAGAATGTCTTCCACAAGCAACACTCCAATGGCTGATAGCTCCAGTGCCGCACAAAACATGTTTTCGATGGACGAGAGTGAAAATGGAACGCACAGGCTATTTGTTGCTCTCCTCTCTACTCTCTCTTCCTCTCTGTCCCTCTCATCATCCTGTTGGACCTGTCTGCTGCATCCGACACGGTGAACCATCAGATCCTCCTTCGCACTCTTCAAGAACTTGGAGTTTCAGGCTCTGCACTTTCCCTCCTCACCTCATACCTCAAAGACCGCACCTACAGGGTTACTTGGAGAGGGTCGGAGTCCGACCCTTGTCAATTAACTACAGGGGTCCCTCAGGGCTCTGTTCTTGGTCCCCTCCTCTTCTCCTTGTACACAAACTCGCTCTGATTGTAAGTCGCTTTGGATAAAAGCGTCAGCTAAATGCAATGTAATGTAATGTAATGTAATAGATAGATAGATGGATGGACAGATAGATAGAGAGATAGATAGATAGAGAGAGAGAGAGATAGATAGAGAGATAGAGAGATAGATAGATAGATGGATAGAGAGATAGAGAGATGGATAGAGAGATAGAGAGATGGAGAGATGGATAGATAGATGGATAGAGAGATAGAGAGATGGATAGAGAGATGGATAGAGAGATAGAGAGATGGAGAGATGGATAGATAGATGGATAGAGAGATAGAGAGATGGATAGAGAGATGGAGAGATAGATGGATAGAGAGATAGAGAGATGGAGAGATAGAGAGATGGAGAGATGGATAGAGAGAGCTCTGTTTTCCAGCGTGAGTCTATTTCATTGATCGTTCTGGTTGTGTGTGATTTAATTAATTAATTATAATTTAATTTGTTTTATTTATTATATATAATTTATATATTTGAATATTATTTCACATTTCATTTGTAATGTTGAATGTTCAATCCAGAGTTCTGTTTGAAAGGATGTACGGAGTCATCACTATATATTATCATCTGCTCTGAAACGGTCCAACGACGGGCGACAACGTGATCCTTCATCGCAGTCATCCCAGGAACATGTATCGTCCAACACAATTAACTATCGTGGGTGTGTGTGTGTGTGTGTGTGTGTTATGTACCCAGGTAGCTCCCGTAGGTGGTGTTCTTGTACTCCTCCCAGCTGATCTGGTCGTCCTGGTTCAGATCGAAGTCTTTCCACTGCTGATCCACGCTGTCCACAATCTGCCTCCTCTGGGAGGTCCGGATCCAGTTCTTCAGCTCCTCCTCAGAGATAAACCCGTCTGTGTTACTGTCCATCTTATCCGCAATGATGCTACACACACACACACACACACACACACACACACACACACACACACACACACACACACACACACACACACACACACACACACACACACACACACACACACACACACACACACACACACACACACACACACACACACACACACACACACACACACACACACACACACACACACACACACACACACACACACACACACACACACACACACACACACACACACACACACACACACACACACACACAGCATTTTATTAGTTATCAGCTGTTGATATTAGACAACATAGCTTCAGGTGTGAAGTGGACAGTCTGATCCGGTTCAACCTGTGTCTGTGTTTGCTCCGAGAAACAGGAAGTGAAATACTAAGGACACGTCTGCAGGAAAGAATACAGGTCCACATGTACACGGGTCCACATGTACACGGGTCCACGGGTCCACAGGTGCACGGGTCCACATGTACACAGGTCCACATGTACACGGGTCCACATGTACACAGGTCCACATGTACATATTTACACAGGTCCACATGTACACAGGTCCACATGTACACATGTACACGGGTACACATGTACACAGGTACACGTGTACACAGGTACACAGGTCCACAGGTACACGCTCCACAGGTCCACATGTACACGCTCCACAGGTCCACATGTATACAGGTCCACAGGTCCACATGTACACGGGTCCACATGTACACAGGTCCACGGGTCCACAGGTCCACATGTACACGGGACCACATATACACAGGTCCACATATACACATGTACATGGGTCCACATGTACACGCTTCACAGGTCCACAGGTCCACATGTACACGGGTCCACAGGTCCACATGTACACAGGTCCACATGTACACGGGTCCACAGGTCCACATGTACACAGGTCCACATGTACACGGGTCCACATGTACACGTGTCCACATGTACACGGGTCCACAGGTCCACATGTACACGCTCCACAGGTCCACATGTACACAGGTCCACAGGTCCACATGTACATAGGTCCACATGTACACAGGTCGACATGTACACATGTACACGGGTACACATGTACACAGGTCCACATGTACACGGGTCCACATGTACACAGGTCCACAGGTCCACATGTACATGGGTCCACAGGTCCACATGTACACGGGTCCACATGTACACAGGTCCACATGTACACGGGTCCACATGTACACGGGTCCACATGTACACGGGTCCACATGTACACGGGTCCACATGTACACGTGTCCACATGTACACGGGTCCACAGGTCCACATGTACACAGGTATAAAGGTAGACATGTACACGGGTACACAGGTCCACATGTACACATGTACACGGGTCCACATGTACATGGGTCCACAGGTTCACATGTACACATGTACACAGGTCCACATGTACACAGGTGGTACACAGGTCCACATGTACACGGGTCCACATGTACACAGGTCCACAGGTCCACATGTACACGGGTCCACAGGTCCACATGTACACGGGTCCACATGTACACAGGTCCACAGGTCCACATGTACACAGGTCCACAGGTCCACATGTACACGGGTCCACAGGTCCACATGTACACAGGTATAAAGGTAGACATGTACACGGGTCCACAGGTCCACGTTCACAGGTGGTACACAGGTCCACATGTACACATGTACACGGGTCCACAGGTCCACATGTACACAGGTCCACATGTACACAGGTCCACAGGTACACGTGTACACAGGTCCACAGGTCCACATGTACACAGGTCCACTGGTCCACATGTACACAGGTGGTACACGGGTCCACAGATCCACATGTACACAGGTATAAAGGTAGACATGTACACGGGTCCACAGGTCCACGTTCACAGGTGGTACACAGGTCCACATGTACACATGTACACGGGTCCACAGGTCCACATGTACACAGGTCCACTGGTCCACATGTACACAGGTGGTACACGGGTCCACAGATCCACATGTACACACGTATAAAGGTAGACATGTACACAGGTACACAAGTATAAAGGTAGACATGTACACAGGTACACAGGTATAAAGGTAGACATGTACACAGGTACACAGGTATAAAGGTAGACATGTATACGGGTGCACAGGTCCACATGTACACAGGTATAAAGGTAGACATGTACACGGGTCCACAGGTCCACAGGTCCACAGGTGGTACACAGGTCCACATGTACACGGGTCCACAGGTACAGAAATAACAATTACTATTGCTTACTGTGTGTTTTATCAGAGTATTGTAATATGTGTGCACGCCTCACCCCAGGCGGCGCCGGCTCTCCTCGGCCGGCAGCTGCTCGAAGGCTCTGGCCTCCTCCTCGCCCAGGAAGGCCTCGTGGTCGTAGTCGTAGTTTTTGTTGTCGTCATGCTCCAGACGGCTGAGAGGGTCTTCATCGTGGATCCGACTCTTTCTCTCAGTGGGTTTACTGCTGCCTGACACCACGCACAGCACAAAGCACATCAGCAGTGCCTGGATCATCCTGAAGAACTGATGGAGACAAAGAGACATGGTCACACAGAGACACAGAGAGACAAAAATACATAAATACCAGTTATGACTGAGAATGTTGTTCTAACAGCAGAAAATAAAAGCTTTCAAAGCAATCACCCAAACCACCCAACCAACAAAACAAACAATTTACCAACCAACCAATCAATGAACCAATCTCTGCCCTGCATAATAACTTTGACCGCCCACCTTTGTCCTCAGAGGCTAACCCAATATGATATATGTTACTCCCCCCCCTGTTCATGCTGTATTAAGCATAGATATATATAAACACTAGATGGCTCATGGGAGATTTTCCAGCGTAGCTGACCGGCCGCCATCTTGTTACAGTCAACAGTTACTCTGATTCGCATTATGGTAGCTGCTGTAAGGTGAGTGATCTGCACAAACATACTCTTAACTCACTGAAATCTTGACTGATTTACAAACGGTTTGGTTTATTATAAACATGATTAGCATGGCTATGATACAGGATGCTTGGACATGTTGAAATTGCAGCTTTTCTTTGTGTATGTGGTTGTATTTATTAGCTGGCTAATAACAAGAGGCTGTCAGTGAGACCTAGTATTACAAAGTTGACCCAGCAACTTTGCACCAGTGGGAGAGGCAGAACTGCTCTTTCTTTCAACACAACTTAAGTTACACATGATTTCTTCCAAGTGGTTTGGCTTGTTAAAAACATCTTGCATTATGATACAGGAATTTGCTGGCTTTGTGTTTACAGAAGTACCTGACTATGCCGGACCTTTGTGCAGCCTACGGATGCTCTAATCACCGCAGTCTGGAAACAAGAACCCGAGGGATCACCTTTCACGTGTAAGATATGACAATATTATGACTAAAATTAGGATAATCGTTAATTACTTAGTGGATGTATGTACATTAGGGGTGTAACGGTATCCGTATTCGTCCCGTACCGTCACGGTTCGGACGTCACGGTTCGGCACATGCAGTCACACGGCGAATACGCCTTTTTTTTACGAGTGGGAAAAAAGTAATTCAGGGCGGCATCCACTACACTATTTATAATCCAGGGGGCGGTATTGTGCCTAAAAGCTGTTTGCCAGCCGCCCTTAAACAACAAATGAAGAACAAGAAGAAACACAACAACAAAACGAACTAAATACAAGAAGAAGAAAAGTCAGTATGGTGAGTTCAGATAACAGGAGCGAGAACCCACCTGCTTCTTTTAAATCAGCTGTGTGGGAACATGTCGGGTTCCCTGTGGACTACAATAACGATGAGGTGTGCGAGTGGTGGATCGGACGAGGACGGTGTGTCGGCGTTGTTAGACAGCGGTGCGGTATGCTAATGGGTTTTTTCAAGACATCCTTTTTAGTTTTACAGCTTGATGAAACCTTTTTGTTTGACATCAGCCATTATAGATACTATGGCCATCTGAGTGCGTGTGTACTGTGTATGGTTTGTTTTTAACTGTTTAATACAGTTAATTATTCAAAATGTCAGAGTTCTTTATTTTTAAACTGAAACTTGCACTACTGTTCAAACATAAAACAAACCTGGAATTATGCATTTGGGACTTTTTTTTGCTTTTTTGTTGTTGTACCGAACCGTACCGAACCGTGACCTCCAAACCGAGGTACGAACCGAACCGTGACTTCTGTGAACCGTTACACCCCTAATGTACATTACAAGTCCTGCTACACAGGATCAGTGAGGCTATGTGAGATAATAGTATTGCAAGATTGTTGTTGACCCAGCCTCTTTAGAATATGTTGTTACCATTTCTTTACACAATTATTTAATGTTTCTATTGGACACCTTTTTTATTACTCTTAGTGTGGTTGTCTTATTCTTAAAGTAGGCTATACATACATGCATACATACCAAAAATATGATAATTTCGGTGTGTATTTTTGTCCTACCCTTAATGTTAAAGGAAAGAAGGGAGGAACATGTTGACAATAGTTTATATAGCTGGCTACCTTTCTCATGTTTTTAAGGTTTCCCAAAACCAAGGCAGTGGGAACTCGCCCTAAGAAGGGACGGTTTTGTTTCCTGTGACAGGACACTGCTCTGCAGTGAGCACTTCAGGAGTGAGGAATTTGACCGGACAGGGCAGACTGTCCGGCTTAAAGATGGTGTTGTACCAACAATATTCAACTTCCCAGCTCATCTTCAAAGGGTATGTGTATCATTGGCCAACAACACTTCAAGGTGTATAAGATTGATATATAAATATGTGATTAAATGTCACACTTTAGTTTTTCTTTCTGCAAGTTTAGGAATAAATAATGTGTTGCAACAAGAAGCACAACCACTTCAAGAAGAGCGGAAGATGAACCTCAGCCTAATGTTGTGAGTATTCTGAATGTGGCCAAGACCAGAGAGATGGTCATTGATTTCAGGAGGGTGAGGACGTCTCCTCTATCACTGTGCATTCTGGGAGAGGATGTGGCTGTTGTGGAGGACTACAAATACCTGGGAGCGCACTTAGACAATAGGCTGAACTGGAGGATCAACACTGACGCTGTGCACAAGAAGGGATATTAGAAGAAGGATATTCATTTCCATATTACTATTATTTATATATTTGTATATTTGTATATTTATATATTAATGGCGAATCGCTACCACTAGGAGCATATATCGCCACCTACTATGTATTTATTAAATCTTCATGTTCCATGAGACGCAGCACTATGTTCCCCACATATGTTTATGTTTGCTCAGTCTAATAAACCCATAACATGGTTGTGAAAGAATACCAAAGCTGAGCCTGGACGATGATTGATTGTTGGTGTGCCATGTGTCACCGTGTGTCTTATTGGTTTTGTGTTATACTGTATTTTATTGTGTGCAGCTGGTCCTTATCTCCAAGACACATTTAAAACAAATAACCTTGAAGTCCCGTCTCTCCCCACATGCTCCTGCTTCCTACATCCCCTCCACACCACCCCAAGTTGTTCTTCTTAATAATAATACATTTATTTTGGGGCGCCGCCTTTCATAACACCCAAGGACACATAGGATAGTTTATGTTTAAATTGTTCCCTATATTGCATAGGGGCAATATAGGGAACAATTTAAACAGTGGATTTTGTGATATATCAGCCGG
The DNA here is from genome assembly GCA_036324595.1 of Champsocephalus gunnari. NCBI lineage: Eukaryota > Metazoa > Chordata > Actinopteri > Perciformes > Channichthyidae > Champsocephalus > Champsocephalus gunnari. The sequence goes on from CM070444.1 coordinate 28,749,095, forward strand.
GGTGAGACAAGACAAACCACAAATGGACTACAGAAGGACACAAAAGGACACATGGTACAGTTTATATTATTCTTGGTCTTTTTTCAATAACATATTTCAAAGGTTCTGGATTTGTTTTCATACTTTATATATCTTAGCATATTCATACACACTGTTCATACTACTCACAGGCTGATGTGTGTATCTAGTGTATTAATACCCCTCACTGTTTATTCATCATTCAACTCATTCTATATGTTATTCTGTAGATTGTGAACATTACTTTTCACTTCACTGCTTGTTGCACCTGGTCAGAAGCTAAACTGCATTTCGTTGTCTCCTGTAATATGTGCAATATCAATAACGTTGAATCTAATCTTGAGCAGGAACAAATGTATTTATTTCCTACATATCTGACATTAACGATTAAACACACGTGTGAATTCTTTATAAATGCAAACCGAGTCAAGCCGACTCCGGAGGTGGCGGTATGCACCTTCAAGCTGTTTGCAATCCACCAAAAAACCGAGAGAAGAAGAAGAAGAAGACGAAGCCGACTCCGAGCTGTCCGACTTCAGGCGAGCTTTTTGAGACCTCCCCCGGCTGCGATCGGCTATTCTCGTCTACTTTCGAGGCGAGCCGCAACGCGTCTCAAACAAGCCCAATGGTTTTCAGATGCTAAATAAAAGTCTAGCTTGTACCTTTGATACCCCGCCTCAGACTCCCGTCTCTCGGCACCACAACACTGCCAAAAGAGTGTAGTTGTTTTTATTTCATATTGCACTACTTAGAACTTCATTGTTGAGGCTACAATAAAGATGCCTGCTTTATTGTTATTGCACAGATTACAGGTACTGAGACAACGACATGCAGTTCAGCTTCTAACGGTGCAACAAGCAGTAAAGTGAAAAGTAATGTACACAATCTACAGAATAAAATATAGAATGAATTGAATGATGAATAAACAGTGAGGGGTATGAATACACTAGATATCAGCCTGAGAGCAGTATGAACAGTGTGTATGAATACACTAGATATCAGCCTGAGAGCAGTATGAACAGTGTGTATGAATACACTAGATATCAGCCTGTGAGCAGTATGAACAGTGTGTATGAATACACTAGATATCAGCCTGAGAGCAGTATGAACAGTGTGTATGAATACACTAGATATCAGCCTGAGAGCAGTATGAACAGTGTGTATTAATACACTAGATATATAAAGTATGAAAACGGTAAGCAATGCTTGCACTGCTTACCGTTTATAGTATAAAATATATGGATATTAATTTCATGATGATAAACATTGTGGAACAATGATGAAAAATGTGAATGGATGTGGCGATGTAAAACTGATACAAAACAACAACAAACGTTTGTCGAGCCAATTGGAGAGTTTCATCAGCAGCACGGGGTAAAAACCACCAATGAGCGCTCAGCTCGAGATACCAGCGAGTTGAGAGAGTGAATTATATCTGCATTTATTCTTTTGAGAAGCCCCCACCCCCCCATGTTGCCTGTGCTGTATGCTGCAAACTCTTTGTTTAAAACTAATTGGCCATCGGAATGTGTGGAGTAAGTCTCCCAAGGGGGGTGGTCACATTCCACAGCTCTCCCCCCCTCCTGTGATCTCCCAACCCCCAGTCTGTAGGTTTGTGTTCGCATATTTCAGTGTTAATTTTGGCAGCTGTTTTTGATTTAGTCTTTAGACAAAAATGGTTATTAGTTTTAGTCAAATTTTAGTCATTCCTATCCTTCGTAGTTTTAGTCTAGTTTTAGTCGACGAAAACTCAAAACGTTTTAGTCAACTTTTAGTCAAAATGTGTCTCTATACTCTCTGAACGCTCCGTCCGTGGCAGATCTCTGTGTCCGCTGCAGCATGTCTGTTAGGCCCCGCCCCCGCACACAGAGAGACACAGGAGCCTCATCTCAATACCCCTCCTCGACTCCTCCTTTCCCTCACTCGCGTCCCTTCCTTGCATCTTAGCTCCGCCTCCGTAAGATGCGAGCGAGGGACACGAGGAGGAGACGCGAGGACAGAGGAGTCCTCAGGTATTAATTGGGATGTCCTCGTTCACTCAAACGTCACTCTTAAACGACGTCTGTTAATGATGACGTGCACAGCTGTATCCCCTCTCATCGGGCTGAACTGAAGAACCTTTAGAACCGGCCCATTTGTGGTTAAACATTTATTTAAATGAATGAATCTTTCTCTTGTTAGTCAAGGAATTCAATGATGGTTGGTCCTGCTTTTGTGTTCCGTTGTGGTTTAAAATGTAGCCTACATTTAAATAAATATATAATGATAGTAATGTGAAAGCCTTATGCTACGTTCACACCAGACGCGATGCGAATATTCGCTTCTTTCTAAACGCTCCTATCGCATCGCTCTAGTCGCTCGAGTTTCACCGCGGCTGCCAGCTGTGTTTACTCGCATCATTCAAACAAGAAGCGCTGGCTCGGGAGCTACAACTACAACTAAATGAACATATTTTACCGTCATTAAAGTGTAATACACGTTTCTAAATGATGCCGACGTAACAACATACCGATACCGGTTAGTAAAAACCATGAATTAATGCTTGACAAGTCTGCAGACAGACGGCAGAGAAACACCTTTTTAAAATGCTTGTTTTCTGAATGGAGATTGGGTCGACCAGGCTAAGCTAACGTTGTATATGCTCACTCCACACTCATAAGTCGGACAGCTCGGAGTCGGCTTCGTCTTCTTCTTCTTCTCAATTCTATTGACCACGGACCACTATTGCGGTGAGCACGTTGCACGTTGTAACTTCCGGTTGTTGTTGTCATCTCCGGGTATCCCGTGTGCCTGTTCTGTTGCTTATAGCTTATTAACTTAAACTTAATCGATCGTTTTAAAACTCTTGATCACGGCAAACTGCCTGACGTTGTAATCACACGTTACTACAGCTTAAGCACTCACAACTCTCCTTCTCTTAGCGACTGTAACTGTAACTCCACAGTTGCCTACACTCTTTTCGGGTTTGCTAACGGTAGCAACTTTAGCTTGATAGCTAGCCATGGCTCTTTCCCCACCCTCGGGTGCTATTTCCTGCTCTTCCTGTCTCATGTTTGGTTACTTCCCGGCCTCCCTTACTGGTAAGGATACATGTGTTAAATGTAGTATAGTTGTTAGGTTGGAGGCGGGAATCATAGCCATAGAAGCCCGGCTCCGCATCTTAGAAAGTAACTCAGCTAAAGTAAAGCCCATGTTAGCATGTGCGGACCGGCAAAAGGTAGCTCCTCTTAGCCGTCCCCCGGCAACTCCCGAGCAGCAGGGAGACTGGGTGACTGTTCAGAAGGGGCATAAAGCGAAACCCCCAGGTCCCCACCAACCCGTTCACGTATCTAACAGATATTCCCCACTCAGCGAGACACCCGCTGAGAAGCCAACTCTGGTTATTGGTAGCTCTATTATGAGACACGTGAATCTAGAGACCGAAGCCTCCACAGTTACATGCTTTCCGGGGGCCAGAGCGGGCGACGTTGAGGCGCATCTTAAACTGCTGGCTAAAAATAAATGTAAATACAGTAGGATTGTTATTCACGTCGGTGCTAATGATGTTCGTTTACGCCAATCAGAATGCACCAAAGTTAACGTGGAGTCGGTGTGTAGTTATGCTAAAACAATGTCGGACACCGTAATCTTCTCTGGTCCCCTCCCCAATCTGATCAATGACGACATGTATAGCCGCATGTCATCATTTCAGCGCTGGTTGTCTTGGTGGTGCCCAGCAAACAATGTGGGCTTCGTAAATAATTGGACAGCCTTCTGGGGAAAACCTGGTCTGATTAAGAGAGACGGCATTCACCCTACTTTGGAAGGTGCAGATCTCATTTCGGCAAACATTTCAGGGCTTTGTGGACTTAATCCATGACAAACTGGAGTTGAGACCAGGAGGCAGAGTCGCAGTCCTACACGCTTCTCTGCGCTCTCTCCTAGGCAGTCACCCATAGGAATCCCCAACCCAATAAAATACCCAATATCAGCGTTGTGTGTGTCTGCCCAAGGACAATTGAAGGTAAAACCTAATTGAGGTGTCATACATAATAACCTAATAAAAGTAAATGTAACAACTACTACAGTGCAACAAAACAGGAAGATTAAATGTGGTCTCTTAAACATAAGATCTCTAGCGTCTAAAGCAATACTGGTAAATGATTTAATATCAGATTATAATATTGATATATGCTGTCTCACTGAAACTTGGTTGAGACATGAAGAATTTGTCAGCATAAATGAGGCCGCTCCACCCAGCCATGTCAACACTCATATTGCTCGAGGCACGGGCCGAGGAGGTGGAGTTGCAGCAATCTTTGACTCAAGTTTACTTATCAATACTAAACCAAAATTAAATGATACCTCCTTTGAAAGCCTCGATTTTAGTCTTACGCATCCGACCTGGAAAACTTTGCAGCCAATCTTATTTGTTACAGTGTATCGTGCACCAGGTCCTTATTCAGAATTCTTATCAGACTTCTCTGACTTTTTATCAACTTTGGTTCTTAAAACAGACAAAGTAATTATCGTAGGTGACTTTAATATTCATGTTGACGATGATAAAAATAGCCTTACTGTTGCATTTAACTCTATATTAGATTCTGTTGGTTTCTGTCAGAGTGTAAATAAACCAACCCACTGCTATAATCACACTCTCCACCTTGTTCTGACTTATGGTATTGAAATTGAGCAACTATTAGTGGAACCGCATAATCTTGCTTTATCCGACCATTTCTTAGTAACTTTTGAAGTACTGTTACGAGTCTACAAAGCATTAGTCAAAAGCTCTTGCAGCAGAAACCTATCTGTTAGTGCTATAGCCACATTTAAGGAAGAGATTCCACCAATACTTAAATCGATAGCATGTCTGCATGTAAGGGAGGAAACTTATACAAAATGTACACCACCCCAAATTGATCATGTTGTTGATAGTGCTATAGATGCGCTGTGAATAAAATGAGACTCTGTTGCTCCTTTGAAAAAGAAGAAAATAAAACAACATAGATTAGCTCCATGGCACAATGCCGAAACCCGCAAAATAAAGCAAAAGTCTAGACAACTTGAAAGGATATGGCGTTCCACTAAACTTGAAGAATCTCGTTTAATTTGGCATATTACTCTCAATGAATATAAGAAAGCACTGCGTAAAGCGAGAGCAGCTACTACTCTTCATTAATAGATGAGAATAAGAATAATGCAAGATGTATTTTCAGCACTGTAGCCAGGCTGACAGAGAGCCACAGCTCCATTGAGCCTTCTATTCCCACAGCACTCAGTAGTAATGATTTTATGTGCTTTTTTAACGATAAAATTGTTACTCTTAGAAACAAAATTAATGACCTCTTGCCTTTGACCAGTATAGTGTTATCAACAGCTCCCGGAAACCTAAGTTCTAATATTACACTAGATAGTAAACTAGAATGCTTTTCAGCCATAAACCTTGAACAACTACATTCAATGATTCTCTCTTCTAAACCATCAACGTGCATGTTAGACCCAATTCCAACTAAGCTGTTGAAGGAAGTTTTTCCATTAATTAGCACTTCTTTATTAAATATTATGAATATGTCTTTATTATCAGGCTATGTTCCACAATCATTCAAAGTAGCAGTGATAAAACCGCTTCTTAAAAAGCACAACCACGATCCAGAGGTTTTAGCCAACTATAGACCTATTTCTAATCTTCCGTTCCTCTCAAAGATTCTTGAGAAAGTGGTCGCAAAACAGCTGTGTGATTACTTAAAAAACAATGATTTATTTGAAGATGTTCAGTCTGGCTTTAGAACACATCATAGCACAGAGACAGCTCTGGTTAAAGTCACTAATGATATTCTAATAGCCTCAGACAAGGGACTTGTCTCTGTTCTTGTTTTGCTCGATCTAAGTGCTGCATTTGATACTATCGACCATGATATCCTATTGCAAAGACTAGAGCACTTAGTTGGCATACAGGGAACTGCTTTAGGCTGGTTTAGGTCCTATCTATCTGAACGCTCTCAGTTTGTACGTGTTAACCATGAATCTTCCACGCAAACCAAAGTGAGCCATGGAGTGCCACAGGGCTCAGTGCTCGGACCTATTTTGTTCACATTATATATGCTTCCGTTAGGCAATATTATAAGGAATCATTCTGTAAACTTTCATTGTTATGCGGATGATACTCAACTATATTTATCAATCAAGCCTGATGAAATTAATCATCTAAATACAATTCAAGACTGCCTTAAGGACTTAAAAACGTGGATGACCTTAAACTTTTTGATGTTAAACACGACCAAAACTGAAGTTATTGTACTCGGCCCGAAGAATCTACAAAACAAATTATCTAAAGATATACTAACTATGGATGGCATTAATTTGGCCTCCAGTGACACTGTAAGGAATCTTGGTGTTGTATTTGATCAGGATTTATCCTTTAACGCCCACATAAAATCAATTTCAAGGACCGCCTACTTCCATCTACGTAACATTGCAGAGATCAGGCATATCTTGCCTCAAAACGATGCAGAGAAACTAGTCCATGCATTTGTTACTTCAAGGCTGGATTATTGTAACTCTTTATTATCAGGGAGTACCAAGAAGTCAATCAAGTCGCTTCAGCTGATTCAAAATGCTGCGGCTCGTGTACTAACCAGAGTTAGGAGAAGGGACCACATTACTCCTGTTCTGGCTGCCTTACACTGGCTCCCTATAGAACACAGGATAGAATTTAAAATTCTTCTTCTCGCCTACAAAGCCCTTAATGGGCAGGCGCCATCTTACCTTAAATAACTCATTATACCCTACTGGCCTACTAGGACATTGCGTTGCAAGAATGCAGGGTTGTTGGTTGTTCCTAGAGTCTCTAAAAGTACAATGGGAGCCAGAGCCTTTTCTTATCAAGCTCCAACTTTGGGGAATCAGCTTCCAGTTCGTGTTCGGGCGGCAGACACCCTATCCGTTTTTAAGAGTGCGCTGAAGACCTTCCTTTTTGATAAAGCTTATAGTTAGGGCTGATTAGATTCAGCCCCTAGTTTTGCTGATATAGGCTTAGTTTGTCAGGGGACATCTTACTTCTTCCTTCTCTCTGTCTGTACCTGTGTCCTCTCATGGGGACATCTTCCTTCTTCCTTCTCTCTGTCTATACCCGTGTACTCTCATGTTCCGATTAACCCAGCTTCCCCACATCTCTTTCTTCTTGGTGTCTATATACGCTGGGATCCGGAGTCATGGATGATCCTGCGGTCCTGTGTCCTGGATCGCGAGCCCTGGATCGCGAGTCGCGGCTGTGGTCCTGGATCATCGGTCCTGGATGGATATCCTCGTGGATTCATCTTCCTATTATACACACATGCATTTCCAAACATCTGGACTACCTATGTTGCAAATGTATTATCTTTTCAATTTACACACGGCATCTATTGCAGTCTGTCCGTCCTGGAGAGGGATCCCTCCTCTGTTGCTCTCCCTGAGGTTTCTCCCATTTTTCCCTTTAAACTGGGTTTTCCTTGGAAGTTTTTCCTTGTACGATGTGAGGGTCTAATGACAGAGGGTGTCGTATTGTCATACTGATATTCTGTACATACTGTGAAGACCACCGAGACAAATGTAACATTTGTGATATTGGGCTATATAAATAAACATTGATTGATTGATTGATTGATTGATTGATTGATTGATTGATTGATTGATTGATTGATTGATAGATAGATCATAATAATATTATATAATAATATATAATATATATATAATAATATAATATATAATATAATATATAATATTATATTATAATATTCTTCATATTTATGTCAATAACGGAGATTTCATATTAGCTGCTACGAGAGTGGATGACAGGTTCCGGTTCCAGCGCATTCTGGCTACGCATCACTCTCACTCCTCAATAGAGAGGCGAAGCCCCTCCCCTTCCGGTGGAGCTCCATGGGACCTTATTTCGAAAAAATGATGTATTGAAGTCAATGGAGAGAGAAAGATTATCTATCCATCCTGTTTGAATTGTGCCACGAATTACACGTCAATTTAAAAGATAATTTTGCAAGTCAAAAAAAAAGTGCCGTAAATCTGTGAAGTTACACATTGTGTGAAACGCTGAATGAACTACATCTCTGGTCTCGCAGAACAACACACGTCACCAAGATGGCCGTCACTACTGTCTGTCAACAAAACGATTGCCTCCTCTCACTATCACCCTCTCACCCTCACTATCACCCTCTCACCCTCACTATCACCCTCTCTATCACCCTCTTACCCTCACTATCACCCTCTCACCCTCACTATCACCCCTCACTATCACCCTCTCACCCTCACTATCACCCTCTCACCCTCACTATCACCCTCTCACCTCTTACCCTCACTATCACCCTCACTATCACCTCTCACCCTCACTATCACCCTCTCACCCTCACTATCACCCTCTCACCCTCACTATCACCATAATGAAACACGTCCAGGAGAACGTCATGCAGAGCTGCCTTCCTTTGATTCTCTCTGAACCGCCTGGTCTTTTTAATGTTAACCATTAGTGCAGATAGCGTGAAGTAGAACAGATCGCAGATGCTAATGTAGCGTTAGCATTTCTCCCCCGGGCTTAGACGGTGTATTATAAAACGATCACACCGGTGACAGAACTCTTCAAAGGGTTTGCGAGATATGACTACTACTCTTATTGTATAACATGTTGGGTTACTTGATGTTACTTCATGTTCAGGCTCATACAAATGACAAGGCTGTAATGCTAACTAACGTGCTAGCTACTAGCTAGGTAGCTAACTTGATCCAGCCACTCCTGGTGCTTTCATCAGACGGGAAGCGAAAGAACGAGCAAGACCCGTTGCTGCCATGATAACAAACTGGTCCTAAGCACACAGGCATCTTGTTAAAGTTATCTGATCTTAGCCAGCGCCATATAGATAGATTATATCTATATGGCGCCGATCTTAGCTATCTCTTAGTGGAGGAAAACAATTGTGAAATCACTTACGCGACTCTGGGATTTGTAGTCTTTCTAGTTGCGTATTTTTCATAGTCTTATATTTCAACAGTTTTACGACAAACTGTGACTTTTTTGACATGGAAATAATTTTTTAAGATTACAAATGTATAATATACTCTGATCAATAGGAGACAAATATGTTAAGTTCTAAATCAAGGGTTTTTAATATTATTTACAGCAGGGGTGGGGAACCTTTTTCCTTTCAATGTTTACAACATGCTCCGAGGGTCGTACAAATGATTGAGCTCAACCTCTGCTTGAAAAAACTAAAATCACAGCCCATTCATTTGGCCTTTCTTTCATGCTGTGCAAAGAAAAAGCAGATATCTGACCATAACTCGCACATGCATGCACGTGCACGGTGTGGCATGACCACCAAAACACATAGATATAGACACCAGATGTGTGCAAATGTATTTAGTATCCTATCCATGTGAACATGATTTAAGTGGAGGGGGTCCTCCCCTCCTCTAGGGGGAGTCCTAACCTCCTCTAGGGGGGTCCGGGGGCATGCTCCCCCGGGAAGATTTATTTTTTAAATATTGAAGTTAAAAGCATCAATCTGGTGCACTTTGAGAGCAACATGAGGAGATCTATGGATACATCTCTCAACACCCATTTGAAATAGAACTGTAAGCAGATTCTTCTTTTTGGATATTTTACAAATCACTCCCATTTTAAACTCTATTCTTGTTATTTTTAACAACTTTTTTGTTACTGTCATATAGTATTTTATACCTGTTTTTCATTTAATGTCATTAATAACTAATGATCATATCAAGGTGTGCCTTAACCTCACTGAGCTGAGGTTATGTGAGCCTCTCAGGAGAGAGCTCTCTTCCACCTGGTTGTAGAAAAGCTCTTTAAACCCGTTAGCATAGCTAGCTAACCAGATGCTAATAACAACAGATCGCCACTGTGCTTACAACTAAAGTCACAGCCACGCAAACACTGCGGTGTGTACGGCTCCTTATGGGTACTGCAATATCTGAAGAGCTGGAGCGGCGTTCCGGTGCTCTCCGTCAGCACTCCTTTCAGACGAGACATATACCACGTGAAGACACGTTACGCTCGTGTTGTGTTCAAGGAGCCTGTCCTTGGCCAGGAAAAACAAGCACTTGCTTGTTTAATTATGTTGCGGTCTCGATGTATTATTCTTTTTTGAAGTGAGAAGTTGTCCGCCTGACGGACGGACCCCCCCCCTCAAAACGAAAACTCTTCGGTTCTCCACGAATTACACAAGTTTCCCAAATCAGCGTTAAAAAAGCGGGAGGCGCAGAAAAGCGACTAATTTGCATCACTGTGTCAAACATCATATGTGTAATTCGTGGCACAATTCAAACGCGATCGAAAGATAATCTTTCTCTCTCCATTGACTTCAATACATAATTTTTCCAAAATAAGGTCCCATGGAGCTCCCTCGGAAGGGGAGGGACTTCGCCACTCTATGGTAACGTGTAGATGGATTTAGGAACTTCCCCTCGATTCTATTGGCTCTAACGGTTTAAAAGAGATGTCAATCATCAAAATCGACCGATGGGTTCCAGAGATATGGAAAATGACCCCAGAAGTGTTTTCCCCCTAAACCTCTCTAAAAAGGTCAAAGGTCACTTGTTTTGCATCAATCTTCATACAGGGTACTAATTATATGTTATAGTTTGGATTCCTAAAGCTTTTAGTCTACTATCCCATCATTAAGGGTGGTTTTCACTAAGTAATGGTGTATTTTTGGACGGACACTATCATTTACAGCTTTTTACTAGTTCAATCTGAATTCACTTTAAAATAAAAACATCTATATTGATTCGGACTTTTCTCCACCCAACTCACAGGTCTCCCATCACTGTGAGCGCAGAGGTTATGAATGTAACCCTTTTAGAAGGGAATATATGGTCATTTGTTCTGGGAATGTCATTTTCGAGCCCGAGGCCTGAAAAACAGGCTCAATGAAATAAAAGTCAACTCTAAACTAAAGTCTGTGTATTGCCCTCTGCATCAGATGGACCCGAGCTGCAGATTCACCATGTACACTAACACGTGTTCTGGGTTCTAACCCTTCCAAAGTAACTGCAAGCATCTCTTAAAGAAGTCTGCAGGACTAAATATAAATACATTTAAACATATCAATCCATCTCTTACCTGTGTGTGTCACGCAGCTTCCACCTGTGTGTGCGCGCGTGTGTGTCTGTCTGTTCGCGCGCGTGTGTGTGTGTGTATTATTTCCTCCGTGTTTTTCAGCGGCTCCCTCTCCTCTCCTGTCCGACCGTCCCTCTCTTTTTCCGGGTTGTCCTCCTGCAGCTTACACATGTCTCCTGGAACAGTTCTACAGCTCTCATTGGTCCATTTACGCGGATGACGTCAGTGGGCTCGGTCATCGCACTCGCTTCTGATTGGCTGCTGGTTTAGTCTGGACCAATGGCAGCTCCGTGCGAGAGAGATAGCGGAGAGGGGGGTCCTGCTGCCACGTCCGCACGTAAACATACGCGCGCGCACACACACACACACACACACACACACACACACACACACACACACACACACACACACACACACACACACACACACACACACACACACACACACACACACACACACACACACACACACACACACACACACACACACACACACACACACACACACACACACACACCACCCTCCAGATCCTGGGACGGGGAGATCTGCTCTGGGATCTGGGAGTTTACGGAGCAGATGGAAAGACACAGAAAGACAGAAGCACAATTAGAACAAGTATTTTTAGGTGTGTTTTTGTACGGTGTCAAGAGGAAGTCTGTCCCCTGGTCTGTCCCCTGGTCTGTCCCCTGGTCTGTCCCCTGTGGCTACTGCTCTAACGCCAGGCAGGCATTCGGTGTGATCACCAGAGCCATATGAGGCCGGAGGGCTTTCCCTTCCTTCCAGCTGTCAGATTGTAAACAAAGTCACGTGACAGACGACAGCGCTGACAAGGGTCCTTTCTCATTTCTCTAATTCCCCTCCTCGACTCCTATCCACAGGAGATGCGAGCGGAGGAGAGAGGAGGGGACCCGAGGAGAGAGGAGGGGAGGCAGCAGGCGGTGAGAGGAAGGAGAACTCCTCTCCTCTGAGCGGTCATCTTAAAGAGACGTCCATTAGTGATGACAGGAGGCTCAGCCTCTGTCTGAGGGACACGTGTTCAAGACCACTTCATATACTTTGATTCATTCACAGGGCGGGTCATGAGACACACACACACACACACACACACACACACACACACACACACACACACACACACACACACACACACACACACACCCGCCCCCCCCTCTCTGGTCGCTACAATGAGGAAAAATAAATTACGTGCTAAAAGTTTTATTTACAAGTATTACAAGTAAGCAGAGGACACCAACCCAACTGAGACCTGTCTGTCCGCTGCATCTACGCACACGCTGTACCACACACACCTACACACTGTACCACACACACCTACACACTGTACCACACACACCTACACACTGTACCACACACACTTACACACTGTACCACACACACCTACACACTGTACCACACACACCTACACACTGTACCACACACGCCACACATGCACAGCCCCTAACCCAGCGTGTCCCCGCTGGTGGGGCGCAGAGAAGGCTCCCGTTCATCGGACGGGAGATTATTACGGTTTGATTTATGTTGGACCCCAGGCCGGAATCGAACCTGGGTCCTCGCGGGCGGTAGTGGATTAATACAGCCGGAGACTCGCAACGGCGGTGGACTTTCACAGCACCGCTGCACCGGACCTGCCGGAGCCGCCAGAGCCTCGCGGCGGCGGGTGCGGTACCGGCGCAGCCGCGTTGTGAAAGTCCACGGCGCACCTAGCCAGAGTCAGCGGCCCACCGGGGAAACACACACACACACGCACGCACGCACACACACGCACGCACACACGCACACGCACACACACACGCACACACACCAAAAATACAAGTAGAAATATTACACGGTACTCATTGATCAAAATGACCGCACGATGTTCAAAGTTCATGTTTGAATAAAAAAAGTCTAAATATAATGTCTCTGCTTTAAGATAAATGCCATTATATAGAGGCGTGTGGCGCAGTGGACTAGGGGAGCACAGGTTCAAACCCCACTGCATGCAGTCAGCACGTCGTTGTGTCCCTGAGCGCAGTGGACGGTAGCACAGGTTCAAACCCCACTGCAGTCAGCACGTCGTTGTGTCCCTGAGCGCAGTGGACGGTAGCACAGGTTCAAACCCCACTGCATGCAGTCAGCACGTCGTTGTGTCCCTGAGCGCAGTGGACGGTAGCACAGGTTCAAACCCCACTGCAGTCCGCACGTCGTTGTGTCCCTGAGCGCAGTGGACGGTAGCACAGGTTCAAACCCCACTGCATGCAGTCAGCACGTCGTTGTGTCCCTGAGCGCAGTGGACGGTAGCACAGGTTCAAACCCCACTGCAGTCCGCATGTCGTTGTGTCCCTGAGCGCAGTGGACGGTAGCACAGGTTCAAACCCCACTGCAGTCCGCACGTCGTTGTGTCCCTGAGCGCAGTGGACGGTAGCACAGGTTCAAACCCCACTGCATGCAGTCAGCACGTCGTTGTGTCCCCCCGCTTTACAAATAGGCATCATCGCCACAGCCTCTGAGAGAGAGAGGGAGGGAGAGAGAGAGGGAGGGAGGGAGAGAGAGAGGGAGATAGGGAGAGGGAGGGAGAGAGAGAGGGAGAGAGGGAGAAAGAGAGGGTTAGCGGGAGCTGGGTGACGGGCAGTGGGCGAGCGGGAGCTGGGTGACGGGCAGTGGGCGAGCTAAACCACGGTCTCCGGGGGAGCCGGGATTTTATTTATTTGTTGCGAGGGGGGGTAAATGCTGATCCGCGCATTAATAGCCACAGCACAGACATAGGCCTGTTATACAGAGAACATCTGGTGGTGCCACAGGTCCACATTTACATGAACCGTCCCGATGGGTCATGTCAACAGATTTCCCGAGCATGTATGGGCTACGCAAACTTCAGTCAACTTGATAAATAATAATCCACGGACCAATGTAACGTTTGACTGTTTAATTAAATCAACTTAAAATGACTCAAAAACAGGCTACATTGTTTCACATGGGCTATAGCCTATAGCCTCCTCTCTCCTCTCTCCTCTCTCCTCGGTTAGAGCTCCTCCAGAGAGCCTCCTCTCTCCTCTCTCCTCGGTTAGAGCTCCTCCAGAGAGCCTCCTCTCTCCTCTCTCCTCGGTTAGAGCTCCTCCAGAGAGCCTCCTCTCTCCTCTCTCCTCGGTTAGAGCTCCTCCAGAGAGCCTCCTCTCTCCTCTGAGCGGTCATTTTAAAGAGACGCCCATTAATGATGACAGGAGGCAGCAGCCTCTGTCTGATGGACAGATGTGTTCAAGACCACTTCTATATTTACTTTGATTCATTCACAGTGCGGTGTAATGAGACGATAACAAGCTACAGATGAGGACACACACACACACACACACACACACACACACACACACACACACACACACACACACACACACACACACACACACACACACACACACACACACACACACACACACACACACACACACACACACACACACACACACACACACACACAATGAAACTCACATTTAATTTAATCCCCCCCAGAAGTCCAACCGGCTGTACCAGGTTTCCGTTGGTCAGTGTCTCTCCGTCTCTCGACCAATCAGGCTGAAGGGTTCTGTTTCCAAGGGTTCCATTACCATGACGGTCTGTGACGCCTCAGAGGATCAGCAGTGGCAGCTGGAGGCCTGAGCGGCCAATCAGAATCCTCCGTCACTTCAGAACTTCCTGTTTCCTCAGGACGGCTTCAACCAATCAGAAAACTCCAACCAATCAGGACGACTTCAACCAATCAGAAAACTCTAACCAATCAGCAGATTTTACTCTGAAATTAATTTGATTTAGGGTTACAGGGTTACAGGGTTAGGTTTGTGTAATGGCCACCAGATCTCCCCATGTCGCCCGACGACTTCACGGTTATACAGAGATCCAAAGAAAGGCACGCGCACTAGAGGCATTGTCGGCTCATGCTCTAGCTTACCATCATGACTGAGTCATAAATATGAAAGGTGTAAAGTGGATAAGGTACAAGAAGTTTGAAATACAGAGACAGGGGGGCTAGCTGTGGTTACGGCGGACACCTTACCCCTGCAAAATGGCAGTCTCTGACTAACCCATAATCGTTCCGGGAGTTCCCCAAAGGGGCGCGGAAGGGAAAGGGGCTAGGGAGTGGAGAGAGCAGAGTGAAAGAGTGAGTAGAGAGTTTACATTTAGGCAATGAGCCAGAGTGGTCAGGGTTAGGGTTAGGGTTAGTAGGGTTAGGTTTGTGTAATGGCCACCAGATCTCCCCATGTCGCCCGACGGCTCCACGGTTAATAGAGATCCAAGGAAAGGCACGCGCACTAGATGACGTGTCGGCTCATGTCCTAGCTTAGAATCATGACTGAATCATAAGTGTGTACAGGTGAAGTAGACAGAGTAATTAAGCTTGAGGACAGACACCGTGGAGGTTAGTTGGTGGTTACCAACGGATGTCTCCCCATGGCCGCAAGGACCGTATCTGTTTATGGCCCGTTTCCCTACGTTACACCCCGAGGGGCCTCGCCCAGAAAGGGGTTGAAAGAAAGGTCAGAGTGAAAAAGTGGGGAGATAATGTGGTTTAGATTTAGGCAAAGAGCCAGAGTGTTCAAGGTTAAAGGTCAGATTAAGGGGAACCTGGTCCTCTTGGGGAACAAAGTAGTCCGCAGTTAGACTGAAGATGGTCTATTATGATATTTATTTACGAGTGTACCATAAGTTAATTTTAGTGGTTTTAGTTAAGAGTCAGATAGCCATTTGTGGAGATGTATTTTAGGGAAAATAAATGAAAGGCCTCCTAGTGTCAGTCACGAATCGCACCAATCCAGACAGGGTCTCACCAAGCCGGGAGAACCGGGCTCAACAAACATTAGCTGCACCAGGACACCGCTCAATTTGGGTTAGGGTTAGGGTTAGGTTGGGGAAGAGCGCAGGGCTCCGGAGGACAAGACCGTTTCAGATGAATGGTTAAAAAGTGCAGAGTGGAGCCGGACCACGGAACGGCGGCAGAGTATGCCCAAAAAGCAGATCTCCTCGTCCCAGGATCTGGAGGGTGGTGTGTGTGTGTGTGTGTATGTGTGTGTGTGTGTGTGTGTGCGTGCGTGCGTGCGTGTATAGAAGTATCTACGTGTGTGTGTGTGTGCGGAGCTTGTCCCAATGGAATCCACAAAGCACCCTAAATGAGAGGGGGATCTAAAATGGCCAATTTAAAAGTGAATCCATTTCTATTAGTAAAAGCCATGCATAGAAGTGTAAGTGCAGTTAAAACATAAGTGCAATGATACAAATATAAATAATTAAAACATTCTCCCCAGTAATATTAATTTAAAAAGTAAAGGGAGTGTTCAAATTAACTAATAATAATAAAATAAAGGAAGGCACACTGGGTTAGTAAAATCGTATATAATGAACTGGATGTCACTGAAAAACAGAAACCATTAAAATCGAGGTCGGGTAAGTTTAAAAGACTCCAAAGGGTAGCCGTTTTTTATTTAAAAGGGTGGCAGGTAGGTGAAGAGTTCCTCTCTGCGGGTGGTTTCCCGGCCTCCAGGTAATAAAATAATTTAAAATAAATATAAATAAACAAATAAAAGCGTCCCTCCTCATGTGGCTTTGATCATTTTCAGATAAAAACATACACATAAATACATACAATTATAAAACATGTAAGAAGTAATAAAAACATAAATATGAACACCATTAAGATAAATAAGATAGTGCTGAAAACATGCGATAAAAATGTAGCACACCAATAAAAAAAGTCCAGATGAGGAGGATCTATAAATAATTAATAAATAAATAAATATAAGTGCTAAAATACATGGAGGGCGGATTAAAACAGGCTGACACACCCGCAGAGAAGGGAACCCAAATCACCCACCTGCAGGGGAGAGACCCCGGGAGAAGAGGAGATCACACAGGTTATTAAAGTTGATAAAACATGTTTAAGTGGTGGGAGGCGGACCCATAATTCCAGCCGCTGCTGCTCTCCAGGCCCATTGACTGTACGTTCTGGAGGCCATGGAGTTTAAAATGGTTGTATAAAACGCTCGTGCCGTCCCCGTCTCTAATTCGATATTGATGTTTAATTCTGAGGCTGATCTCATTGCGCGTTTCCCCCACATAGAGTCTCTGGCAGGCCTTGCACCTAATTGCATAAATAACGTTTTTTGTGTTAGGTGTCAAGGCCTGCCGTACATTGCTCCCCTCTCGAGAGAAGGGATTGAAAACGTGGGGGAGGCGAACGAAACCAACCTCAGAGACCCGAGGCGCCTCCCTAGTTTTGATGCTTTTATTTAATTTTGTATGGACCAGGAGGTCCTGGAGATTTTTATTACGTCGGTAGGCGGAGATCAGCCGGCACGGCCGCAGCGCGTCACAGCCGCCCCTGGCCCCCTCACAATGGGCCTTTAGTTTGCCTAAAAGGCTGGACAGGCTCCCTGAGTAGGTTGTGATGAGGGGGACCAGGGCAGGGCCGGACGGCCGGGCGGAGATGTCGCTGTATTTCTCCATGAAGGTGCGGCCGACCTCCGCCTTAATGCTTCTAAGGAAGCGCCTCGAATAGCCCCTGGGTCTCAGCGCACTAAAGAGGATTCTGGTAGCCTCCTCCACATCCTCCGCGAGGGTGCATATCCTGTGGAAGCAGATCAGCTGGGACTTGATCAGGCCTCTGTACGTGTGCCCAGGGTGATAGCTGGTTTTATGGAGGAGTGCGTGGCGATCTGTGTCCTTGAAGAAAACCCTGGTGGCGAGTGTCTTGCTGTGGTCGCTGGAGCTGCGGAAAAACACCCCAGTGTCGAGGAACTCCACAGTGTGTGTATGTAACTGGTGCTTGAGTTTTATTTTAGGGTGATGTGTGTTGAGGATGTCTGAGAAGGTGAGGAAGTCCTGTTCTGTGTGGTGCCAGAGGCCAAAGATGTCATCCAGGTACCGGAAGTACAGAAGGGGTTTGAGGGGGAGTTTAGTAAAGACCGTTTCCTCCCAATGGGCCAGGAAATTATCCGCGTAGGCTGGTGCGTATTTCCGGCCCATCGCACAACCGCACAGCTGGAGGTAGTGGTCATTGTTAAACATAAAATCATTGCGGGTGAGTGTGAGGTGGAGCAACTGAATGATTTGGCTGTCGGGTCTGGATGGGTCTGGGTTTTTATTGAAGGAGTGCTGAATTGCGGTGAGGCCAAGTGGGGTTTCAATGTTGGTGTAAAGGGATACTATGTCTATGGAGAAAATGAGGGTGTGGCTGGGGACTGTGAGGTTTTTTATTTTGTTGACAAAATCATATGTGTCTCTGAGATAACTGGGGTGGAGTTTTGAAAGGGGATTAATAAAATGATCTATGTATTCCGTTATGTTGTATGATTCTGAACCGCAGTCGCTGATGATGGGGCGGCCGACCGGAACCACAGAGGGGACCGTCCACGTCTCCACAGGCTTGTGGATCTTGGGGAGCAGGTAGAAGAGGCGGGGCCTGGGCTCCTCCGGACCATCCAGATATTGTTTTTGTTTTTTGTTTATGATTTTGTTAGTGTAAAGTGTTGCTGTAATGTCCCTAACATACCCTAGGGACCAGAAGGTACACTGGTTGGACACTCACGAACGGCCGCGGTCTACTCAGTGTACGGGGTACATGTATCAGACTTCAATGCAGAGCTGGAAGTCGGTTATATAGACATACCCTATGGACCAGAAGGTACACTGGTTGGACACTCACGAACGGCCGCGGTCTACTCAGTGTACGGGGTACATGTATCAGACTTCAATGCAGAGCTGGAAGTCGGTTATATAGACATACCCTATGGACCAGAAGGTACACTGGTTGGACACTCACGAACGGCCGCGGTCTACTCAGTGTACGGGGTACATGTATCAGACTTCAATGCAGAGCTGGAAGTCGGTTATATAGACAGTAGCTGTATTTTGCGGTGCTTTACCGTCCGACCATCGACACTCATAGTCGGCCTTCTTCACAGCACCACCTGCCCTGCTGGAGGTTCACACTTCCAGATATCGTGGCCCTGGGGATATTAATGGAAAACTACCCATAGTGGGCTTTAAAAACAGAAGACTTCGTGATTTTAACAAACTTTATTTACACTATTTAGATAAATAACATTCACATTTGATACAACGTATGTACAAGGGGAGTGATAACAACAACACACTGCATATTTACAAGTTGATCACAGACAAGAGTGGGTGAAGTTGGGGCAGGGTATGGCACCCTCTCTTCACCCATGTCTGAGGGGCTGTTTTCGGCCAGTGACTGGTCCCTCTTCGCTCGCCCAGCATTGACATGTCTTGGTAGGGAGTCTTGGTAGGGAGCCGGGCTGTGCTCCTCTCCAGAGCTGTCACTGTCGATGTCACTACCCGCAAAAGTGTCTTCATTTCCCGCTGCTGCTGCTGCTGTCGATTCCGCGGCCGCTGCTTGCAGTGACTCTGTGAAGAGTAACCGAATGTCCGCAGCCTCCTTCAAAGAAGGATTATTCGCGTAAAATTTGTCCGCAGTTGCAGTGTTGTGACACATGAAATCACTCACTCTTTGGCGGTTGCCTCTGTCTTGAAACCTCTTCGCATTATCGGCGTGGACTGTGCGGAGGTCGGTGAAGTTAATGGGACCGTGGAGCCCCACATCAGCCCATGCCAACCTCAGGGAGGAGGCAAGCTTCCTGAACGGGTTCTTCCCCTCTGTGTATAAGAAGTAACGGCTCTGGGTGCAGGTCAGCGTACCCTTGATTTCCAGCCACCTCTTCATCCATCCAAATTCTTCCACGGTGAGGTACAGCTGCGCTTCCCCGAACGCGTTAGCCGTCTTGTGGTTGCTTACCTGTTATGACAGAGTTAGAGAGTGTCAATACAGTGTCAATCATGCATATTCTGCCAGAATAAATGCATTACTTAATTACACTCACATGAACCAGGTAGCCGAAGGCAGTGCCAGTTGTATCCGCCTTTCGGACCTCGGCGTTGGTCATGTTGGAGTAGACCCCCGGACGGTGGCCGTAAATGCAGCTCCAATGAAGAGTCATATACCCATAGAGCAGGGTCCGGGTTGCGGTAGTCGGATTGCTGGCCATCACATCCAGGAGCTGAGGGATGCGAGTGCTGGTCGAAGTCAAGCACCTCATTAGGTCGTTGTGGCTCGGCAGACCTTCCATCTTGTCACGCTTCACTTGCATCTGGTGGATAAGTACTTTTGTCTTCAGGGACTTCAGGATGGCAACTACTTCCCGTTTGATTAAAATCATGTCGGTTTGGCTCAGCCTGCTCCCCTTGCATGGTGTGTCGGCCATGTACTTGAGAAAGTGGGATATATTCTTGATGTAGAAGTCGGAGGTCGTGACTTGAAGGCTTGACTTCATCAGGCTCCGGGACCACCCACGTATCCTCTTGAGATCCCTCAAAAAGAGCCAGTCAGACAGGCGATTGAAACCGTGAGCCATGAAACTGAGGAATGACTTCACTCTGCTTAGTTTGGAGACTGTGTTTTCCTGGAGCCTCACTGGTGGGTCGATACCTGCATAGTGCTCCCGGTATCCTTGCAGATACTCCTCT
Organism: Champsocephalus gunnari; assembly: GCA_036324595.1. Classification (NCBI taxonomy): domain Eukaryota; kingdom Metazoa; phylum Chordata; class Actinopteri; order Perciformes; family Channichthyidae; genus Champsocephalus; species Champsocephalus gunnari. The sequence goes on from CM070444.1 coordinate 28,769,748, forward strand.
GTGAAATACAAACAGTACTTTAATGACAACACGTGGTGTGTTACAGAGACTGCATTTGTCACATATTCAACACACTTACCCATGATCCGTGGGAATGTGATGTCTCTCATTATATTTCCCCGGCCCCTGCCCCGTGACCAGGGGGAATTTATGGGAGGGGAGGTTGACGAGGCCTCGGTATGCATGGGTGCAGGCTCTGAGGAGCTGGATGAATGTGTGTGAGAGCCAGCGGGGGACTTGCTGCAGGAGGGACCTTTCGACTCGGACAGCCTCGTTGGTGTCGACTCTGCTCGGGGCCGTTTGTTTAGACTGATCCGCTCTCGTTCCTCGCCATCGAACGCGGGCATGTCCCCGGCCCGCTGGTCCTCATCAGCTTGGGCTGTTGGCATGTCCCCGGCCCGCTGATCCATCCTCTGTCGCTTGTGTTTTATCCTTTTTTGCAATTTGAAGCGAAGCGATTTCACTTCCAACGCATATCTGTCCCGCTGAGCCCTCACTGCATTTGCCTCCATCCTCCATTCTTTGCAGTCGGGGTTGCCACACTCGTTCACCGGGGACAAGGGTGGAGGTTGTGACAGTATGTCGTCGTCGTCCTCCATGTCAACAGCCCAAGCAGTAATCATTGCTATGGTGGGGTGTGTCATTCGGAGTGCATAAAGCTCCTTCTTGGCCACTGTCATTTTCAGTTTATTTTTAACCACATGTAGTTCCTCCCCGGCCAGCTCAACATGGTCTCTGGCCAAGTGGCGATCCAGCCTTGTGCCGCGGTACTCGCATCCCAGAATGCTACAGGGATGGAGCCTAATGTTGGTCCGTCCGTTGGCCAACAACAGCAGAATTTTTCTTTCATCCAAGTTACGCACACCATGGTGCCTCTGCAGGTGCTTGCTCAGGGCACGGTAGGAGCTATTGCAGATCGGACAACGGACCGCCATCCGACGTGTATTATTGAGCATTTCGGTACCGGGAAATGTCACCAGAATTGTGGGTAAAAAAGAAGGAAGCGTGAAAAGACTCACGAAAGATGCACTCAGCTTATTTTCAAACCAGAGTTTGTTTTCATTTGCATCACTGTGCGGTGTCCCATTTAGGCACTCGTTAGGCGGGCAGAGATCCCTGTAATCTCCCCTCACGTTCATCCAGAGGCTGGTTCTCACAAAGGATACCCGACAGTTTCAGGTACGACAACGTTGGGATAACAGTATTATGCCCGGAGGCATTACACCCCTCTCCCCTGCCCCCGGAGGAGGCAGGGGAGTTCGGGACCCAGAGGGCGCACGGTGGACGGCCAGGGACAGGCCGCCACACCGCACTGGAGTCAGGGTCCCGGTGGGGTGCAGGAACAGGGATAACAGTATTATGCCCGGAGGCATTACACCCCTCTTCCCTGCCCCCGGAGGAGGCAGGGGAGTTCGGGACCCAGAGGGCGCACGGTGGACGGCCAGGGACAGGCCGCCACACCGCACTGGAGTCAGGGTCCCGGTGGGGCGCAGGAACTGGGATAACAGTATTTTGCCCGGAGGCATTGCACACCTCTACCCTGCCCCCGGAGGAGGCAGGGGAGTTCGGGACCCAGAGGGCGCACGGTGGACGGCCAGGGACAGGCCGCCACACCGCACTGGAGTCAGGGTCCCGGTGGGGTGCAGGAACAGGGATAACAGTATTATGCCCGGAGGCATTACACCCCTCTCCCCTGCCCCCGGAGGAGGCAGGGGAGTTCGGGACCCAGAGGGCGCACGGTGGACGGCCAGGGACAGGCCGCCACACCGCACTGGAGTCAGGGCTCAAAATAGTGGCTCTTGAGGCGGATAGAGTCCCCTGACAACTCTCCCGACCTTTCTCCAGAGTCAGAAAAAGTTTAAGTTAACTTTTTAGAAGAACCATAAAAAGGGGTGAAAACGGATGAAATGTATCCGAAAATAGTGCCCCTAGAGGCGGATAGAGTTCCCTGACAACTCCCGTTACATTCATCCAGAGACCAGTTCAAAAACCTTAAGTTTTTTGAGAACCAGGATTTGGGGTCCTCCAGGCAACAATTTGATCCGATCCGAAGTGCTTGTGAGGCGGACACATTCCTCCATGATTTCCCCATCATGAGATTATAGCTCGTTTTTTTCTAAGTGCTCTCAAAAACCGGGTTTCCGATTTCGTGCAGATGGTAGCTTGGAAAAGATGAATGAATTTTTTGGACGGAGGAGGGGAAGCCTCATTTCCCCTCTCCGTTGTAAATTGCAACGGGGGAGGGGAAAAGTCTCCGGCGCTTCGTTTCGAAGCGCCGAAGACTTTTCCCCTCCTCCGTTGGGCACTTAGCCGTTTTTCCGGAATTTTCAAAAACTGTTACCCACGAATTAGTGTATGAAAGCTGGGTAAGATTAATGGGAATTTACGGGAGATATGGCCCTTTTCATCCGACCCGAGCAGGGGGACTTTGTTACCCAGGAATTGGTGTCGAAAACAACGGTTAATTTTCTTGAAAATCAGGGTGCACGTGGCCCTGGTACCCATGAATTAGTGTGTGAAAGCTGGGGAAGATTAATGGGAATTTAAGGGAGATATGGGCATTTTTTCATCCGACCCGAGCAGGGTGACTATTGTACCCAGGAATCAGTGTCGAAAACCCCGGTTAATTTCCTTGAAAATCAGGGTGCACGTTGCTGTGGTACCCATAAATTAGTGTCTGAAAGCTGGGTAAGATTAATGGCAATTTAAGGGAGATATGGCCCTTTTCATCCGACCCGAGCAGGGGGAATTATATTTCGAAAACATCGGTTAATTTGCTTTAAAATCAGGGTGCACGTGGCTGTGTTACCCACGAATTAGTGTATGAAAGCTGGGTAAGATTAATGGGAATTTACGGGAGATATGGCCCTTTTCATCCGACCCGAGCAGGGGGACTTTGTTACCCAGGAATTGGTGTCGAAAACAACGGTTAATTTTCTTGAAAATCAGGGTGCACGTGGCCCTGGTACCCATGAATTAGTGTGTGAAAGCTGGGGAAAATTAATGGCAATTTAAGGGAGATATGGGCATTTGCATCCGACCCGAGCAGGGGGACTATTTCACCCAGGAATAAGTCTCCAAAGCCCCGGTTAATTTTCTTGAAAATCAGGGTGCACATGGCCCTGGTACCCATAAAGTAGTGTGTGAAAGCTGGGGAAGATTAATGGCAATTTAAGGGAGATATGGGCATTTCCATCCACACCTGACGACTCCCATCAAAAATGATTGAAATGTACAGGAATCTGTCCATTTCATTCACATTTGACGACCCGAGCAGGGGGACTTTGTTACCCAGGAATAGTGTCGAAAACGCCGGTTAATTTTCTTTAAAATCAGGGTGCACATGGCTGCGGTGCCCATGATATAGTGTGTGAAATCTGGAAAAGATTATTGGCAATTTAAGGGAGTTATGGGCATTTCAAACACACCAGATGACTCAAGCACTCTGTACTTTTCTATCACATTTGACGACGCGTACAGGGTGACTTTGTTACCCAGGAATAGTGTCGAAAACCCCGGTTAATTTCCTTTAAAATCAGGGTGCACGTGGCCCTGGTACCCATGAAGTAGTGTGTGAAAGCTGGGGAAGATTAATGGCAATTTAAGGGAGATATGGGCATTTGCATCCGACCCGAGCAGGGGGACTATTTCACCCAGGAATAAGTCTCCAAAGCCCCGGTTAATTTTCTTGAAAATCAGGGTGCACATGGCCCTGGTACCCATAAAGTAGTGTGTGAAAGCTGGGGAAGATTAATGGCAATTTAAGGGAGATATGGGCATTTGCATCCGACCCGAGCAGGGGGACTATTTCACCCAGGAATAAGTCTCCAAAGCCCCGGTTAATGTCCTTTAAAATCAGGGTGCACGTGGCTGTGTTACCCATGAAGTAGTGTGTGAAAGCTGGGGAAGATTAATGGCAATTTAAGGGAGTTATGGGCATTTCAAACACACCAGATGACTCAAGCACTCTGTACTTTTCTATCACATTTGACGACGCGTACAGGGTGACTTTGTTACCCAGGAATAGTGTCGAAAACCCCGGTTAATTTCCTTTAAAATCAGGGTGCACGTGGCCCTGGTACCCATGAAGTAGTGTGTGAAAGCTGGGGAAGATTAATGGCAATTTAAGGGAGTTATGGGCATTTCAAACACACCAGATGACTCAAGCACTCTGTACTTTTCTATCACATTTGACGACGCGTACAGGGTGACTTTGTTACCCAGGAATAGTGTCGAAAACCCCGGTTAATTTCCTTTAAAATCAGGGTGCACGTGGCCCTGGTACCCATGAAGTAGTGTGTGAAAGCTGGGGAAGATTAATGGCAATTTAAGGGAGATATGGGCATTTGCATCCGACCCGAGCAGGGGGACTATTTCACCCAGGAATAAGTCTCCAAAGCCCCGGTTAATTTTCTTGAAAATCAGGGTGCACATGGCCCTGGTACCCATAAAGTAGTGTGTGAAAGCTGGGGAAGATTAATGGCAATTTAAGGGAGATATGGGCATTTGCATCCGACCCGAGCAGGGGGACTATTTCACCCAGGAATAAGTCTCCAAAGCCCCGGTTAATGTCCTTTAAAATCAGGGTGCACGTGGCTGTGTTACCCATGAAGTAGTGTGTGAAAGCTGGGGAAGATTAATGGCAATTTAAGGGAGTTATGGGCATTTCAAACACACCAGATGACTCAAGCACTCTGTACTTTTCTATCACATTTGACGACGCGTACAGGGTGACTTTGTTACCCAGGAATAGTGTCGAAAACCCCGGTTAATTTCCTTTAAAATCAGGGTGCACGTGGCCCTGGTACCCATGAAGTAGTGTGTGAAAGCTGGGGAAGATTAATGGCAATTTAAGGGAGTTATGGGCATTTCAAACACACCAGATGACTCAAGCACTCTGTACTTTTCTATCACATTTGACGACGCGTACAGGGTGACTTTGTTACCCAGGAATAGTGTCGAAAACCCCGGTTAATTTCCTTTAAAATCAGGGTGCACGTGGCCCTGGTACCCATGAAGTAGTGTGTGAAAGCTGGGGAAGATTAATGGCAATTTAAGGGAGTTATGGGCATTTCAAACACACCAGATGACTCAAGCACTCTGTACTTTTCTATCACATTTGACGACGCGTACAGGGTGACTTTGTTACCCAGGAATAGTGTCGAAAACCCCGGTTAATTTCCTTTAAAATCAGGGTGCACGTGGCCCTGGTACCCATGAAGTAGTGTGTGAAAGCTGGGGAAGATTAATGGCAATTTAAGGGAGTTATGGGCATTTCAAACACACCAGATGACTCAAGCACTCTGTACTTTTCTATCACATTTGACGACGCGTACAGGGTGACTTTGTTACCCAGGAATAGTGTCGAAAACCCCGGTTAATTTCCTTTAAAATCAGGGTGCACGTGGCCCTGGTACCCATGAAGTAGTGTGTGAAAGCTGGGGAAGATTAATGGCAATTTAAGGGAGTTATGGGCATTTCAAACACACCAGATGACTCAAGCACTCTGTACTTTTCTATCACATTTGACGACGCGTACAGGGTGACTTTGTTACCCAGGAATAGTGTCGAAAACCCCGGTTAATTTCCTTTAAAATCAGGGTGCACGTGGCCCTGGTACCCATGAAGTAGTGTGTGAAAGCTGGGGAAGATTAATGGCAATTTAAGGGAGTTATGGGCATTTCAAACACACCAGATGACTCAAGCACTCTGTACTTTTCTATCACATTTGACGACGCGTACAGGGTGACTTTGTTACCCAGGAATAGTGTCGAAAACCCCGGTTAATTTCCTTTAAAATCAGGGTGCACGTGGCCCTGGTACCCATGAAGTAGTGTGTGAAAGCTGGGGAAGATTAATGGCAATTTAAGGGAGATATGGGCATTTGCATCCGACCCGAGCAGGGGGACTATTTCACCCAGGAATAAGTCTCCAAAGCCCCGGTTAATTTTCTTGAAAATCAGGGTGCACATGGCCCTGGTACCCATAAAGTAGTGTGTGAAAGCTGGGGAAGATTAATGGCAATTTAAGGGAGATATGGGCATTTGCATCCGACCCGAGCAGGGGGACTATTTCACCCAGGAATAAGTCTCCAAAGCCCCGGTTAATGTCCTTTAAAATCAGGGTGCACGTGGCTGTGTTACCCATGAAGTAGTGTGTGAAAGCTGGGGAAGATTAATGGCAATTTAAGGGAGTTATGGGCATTTCAAACACACCAGATGACTCAAGCACTCTGTACTTTTCTATCACATTTGACGACGCGTACAGGGTGACTTTGTTACCCAGGAATAGTGTCGAAAACCCCGGTTAATTTCCTTTAAAATCAGGGTGCACGTGGCCCTGGTACCCATGAAGTAGTGTGTGAAAGCTGGGGAAGATTAATGGCAATTTAAGGGAGTTATGGGCATTTCAAACACACCAGATGACTCAAGCACTCTGTACTTTTCTATCACATTTGACGACGCGTACAGGGTGACTTTGTTACCCAGGAATAGTGTCGAAAACCCCGGTTAATTTCCTTTAAAATCAGGGTGCACGTGGCCCTGGTACCCATGAAGTAGTGTGTGAAAGCTGGGGAAGATTAATGGCAATTTAAGGGAGATATGGGCATTTGCATCCGACCCGAGCAGGGGGACTATTTCACCCAGGAATAAGTCTCCAAAGCCCCGGTTAATTTTCTTGAAAATCAGGGTGCACATGGCCCTGGTACCCATAAAGTAGTGTGTGAAAGCTGGGGAAGATTAATGGCAATTTAAGGGAGATATGGGCATTTGCATCCGACCCGAGCAGGGGGACTATTTCACCCAGGAATAAGTCTCCAAAGCCCCGGTTAATGTCCTTTAAAATCAGGGTGCACGTGGCTGTGTTACCCATGAAGTAGTGTGTGAAAGCTGGGGAAGATTAATGGCAATTTAAGGGAGTTATGGGCATTTCAAACACACCAGATGACTCAAGCACTCTGTACTTTTCTATCACATTTGACGACGCGTACAGGGTGACTTTGTTACCCAGGAATAGTGTCGAAAACCCCGGTTAATTTCCTTTAAAATCAGGGTGCACGTGGCCCTGGTACCCATGAAGTAGTGTGTGAAAGCTGGGGAAGATTAATGGCAATTTAAGGGAGTTATGGGCATTTCAAACACACCAGATGACTCAAGCACTCTGTACTTTTCTATCACATTTGACGACGCGTACAGGGTGACTTTGTTACCCAGGAATAGTGTCGAAAACCCCGGTTAATTTCCTTTAAAATCAGGGTGCACGTGGCCCTGGTACCCATGAAGTAGTGTGTGAAAGCTGGGGAAGATTAATGGCAATTTAAGGGAGTTATGGGCATTTCAAACACACCAGATGACTCAAGCACTCTGTACTTTTCTATCACATTTGACGACGCGTACAGGGTGACTTTGTTACCCAGGAATAGTGTCGAAAACCCCGGTTAATTTCCTTTAAAATCAGGGTGCACGTGGCCCTGGTACCCATGAAGTAGTGTGTGAAAGCTGGGGAAGATTAATGGCAATTTAAGGGAGTTATGGGCATTTCAAACACACCAGATGACTCAAGCACTCTGTACTTTTCTATCACATTTGACGACGCGTACAGGGTGACTTTGTTACCCAGGAATAGTGTCGAAAACCCCGGTTAATTTCCTTTAAAATCAGGGTGCACGTGGCCCTGGTACCCATGAAGTAGTGTGTGAAAGCTGGGGAAGATTAATGGCAATTTAAGGGAGTTATGGGCATTTCAAACACACCAGATGACTCAAGCACTCTGTACTTTTCTATCACATTTGACGACGCGTACAGGGTGACTTTGTTACCCAGGAATAGTGTCGAAAACCCCGGTTAATTTCCTTTAAAATCAGGGTGCACGTGGCCCTGGTACCCATGAAGTAGTGTGTGAAAGCTGGGGAAGATTAATGGCAATTTAAGGGAGTTATGGGCATTTCAAACACACCAGATGACTCAAGCACTCTGTACTTTTCTATCACATTTGACGACGCGTACAGGGTGACTTTGTTACCCAGGAATAGTGTCGAAAACCCCGGTTAATTTCCTTTAAAATCAGGGTGCACGTGGCCCTGGTACCCATGAAGTAGTGTGTGAAAGCTGGGGAAGATTAATGGCAATTTAAGGGAGATATGGGCATTTGCATCCGACCCGAGCAGGGGGACTATTTCACCCAGGAATAAGTCTCCAAAGCCCCGGTTAATTTTCTTGAAAATCAGGGTGCACATGGCCCTGGTACCCATAAAGTAGTGTGTGAAAGCTGGGGAAGATTAATGGCAATTTAAGGGAGATATGGGCATTTGCATCCGACCCGAGCAGGGGGACTATTTCACCCAGGAATAAGTCTCCAAAGCCCCGGTTAATGTCCTTTAAAATCAGGGTGCACGTGGCTGTGTTACCCATGAAGTAGTGTGTGAAAGCTGGGGAAGATTAATGGCAATTTAAGGGAGTTATGGGCATTTCAAACACACCAGATGACTCAAGCACTCTGTACTTTTCTATCACATTTGACGACGCGTACAGGGTGACTTTGTTACCCAGGAATAGTGTCGAAAACCCCGGTTAATTTCCTTTAAAATCAGGGTGCACGTGGCCCTGGTACCCATGAAGTAGTGTGTGAAAGCTGGGGAAGATTAATGGCAATTTAAGGGAGTTATGGGCATTTCAAACACACCAGATGACTCAAGCACTCTGTACTTTTCTATCACATTTGACGACGCGTACAGGGTGACTTTGTTACCCAGGAATAGTGTCGAAAACCCCGGTTAATTTCCTTTAAAATCAGGGTGCACGTGGCCCTGGTACCCATGAAGTAGTGTGTGAAAGCTGGGGAAGATTAATGGCAATTTAAGGGAGTTATGGGCATTTCAAACACACCAGATGACTCAAGCACTCTGTACTTTTCTATCACATTTGACGACGCGTACAGGGTGACTTTGTTACCCAGGAATAGTGTCGAAAACCCCGGTTAATTTCCTTTAAAATCAGGGTGCACGTGGCCCTGGTACCCATGAAGTAGTGTGTGAAAGCTGGGGAAGATTAATGGCAATTTAAGGGAGTTATGGGCATTTCAAACACACCAGATGACTCAAGCACTCTGTACTTTTCTATCACATTTGACGACGCGTACAGGGTGACTTTGTTACCCAGGAATAGTGTCGAAAACCCCGGTTAATTTCCTTTAAAATCAGGGTGCACGTGGCCCTGGTACCCATGAAGTAGTGTGTGAAAGCTGGGGAAGATTAATGGCAATTTAAGGGAGTTATGGGCATTTCAAACACACCAGATGACTCAAGCACTCTGTACTTTTCTATCACATTTGACGACGCGTACAGGGTGACTTTGTTACCCAGGAATAGTGTCGAAAACCCCGGTTAATTTCCTTTAAAATCAGGGTGCACGTGGCCCTGGTACCCATGAAGTAGTGTGTGAAAGCTGGGGAAGATTAATGGCAATTTAAGGGAGTTATGGGCATTTCAAACACACCAGATGACTCAAGCACTCTGTACTTTTCTATCACATTTGACGACGCGTACAGGGTGACTTTGTTACCCAGGAATAGTGTCGAAAACCCCGGTTAATTTCCTTTAAAATCAGGGTGCACGTGGCCCTGGTACCCATGAAGTAGTGTGTGAAAGCTGGGGAAGATTAATGGCAATTTAAGGGAGTTATGGGCATTTCAAACACACCAGATGACTCAAGCACTCTGTACTTTTCTATCACATTTGACGACGCGTACAGGGTGACTTTGTTACCCAGGAATAGTGTCGAAAACCCCGGTTAATTTCCTTTAAAATCAGGGTGCACGTGGCCCTGGTACCCATGAAGTAGTGTGTGAAAGCTGGGGAAGATTAATGGCAATTTAAGGGAGATATGGGCATTTCCATCCGACCCGAGCAGGGGGACTTTGTTACCCAGGAATAGTGTCGAAAACCCCGGTTAATTTCCTTTAAAATCAGGGTGCACGTGGCTGTGTTACCCATGAAGTAGTGTGTGGAAGCTGGGGAAGATTAATGGCAATTTAAGGGAGATATGGGCATTTCAAACACACCAGATGACTCAAGCACTCTGTACTTTTCTATCACATTTGACGACGCGTACAGGGTGACTTTGTTACCCAGGAATAGTGTCGAAATCCCCGGTTAATTTCCTTTAAAATCAGGGTGCACGTGGCCCTGGTACCCATGAAGTAGTGTGTGAAAGCTGGGGAAGATTAATGGCAATTTAAGGGAGTTATGGGCATTTCAAACACACCAGATGACTCAAGCACTCTGTACTTTTCTATCACATTTGACGACGCGTACAGGGTGACTTTGTTACCCAGGAATAGTGTCGAAAACCCCGGTTAATTTCCTTTAAAATCAGGGTGCACGTGGCCCTGGTACCCATGAAGTAGTGTGTGAAAGCTGGGGAAGATTAATGGCAATTTAAGGGAGTTATGGGCATTTCAAACACACCAGATGACTCAAGCACTCTGTACTTTTCTATCACATTTGACGACGCGTACAGGGTGACTTTGTTACCCAGGAATAGTGTCGAAAACCCCGGTTAATTTCCTTTAAAATCAGGGTGCACGTGGCCCTGGTACCCATGAAGTAGTGTGTGAAAGCTGGGGAAGATTAATGGCAATTTAAGGGAGTTATGGGCATTTCAAACACACCAGATGACTCAAGCACTCTGTACTTTTCTATCACATTTGACGACGCGTACAGGGTGACTTTGTTACCCAGGAATAGTGTCGAAAACCCCGGTTAATTTCCTTTAAAATCAGGGTGCACGTGGCCCTGGTACCCATGAAGTAGTGTGTGAAAGCTGGGGAAGATTAATGGCAATTTAAGGGAGTTATGGGCATTTCAAACACACCAGATGACTCAAGCACTCTGTACTTTTCTATCACATTTGACGACGCGTACAGGGTGACTTTGTTACCCAGGAATAGTGTCGAAAACCCCGGTTAATTTCCTTTAAAATCAGGGTGCACGTGGCCCTGGTACCCATGAAGTAGTGTGTGAAAGCTGGGGAAGATTAATGGCAATTTAAGGGAGTTATGGGCATTTCAAACACACCAGATGACTCAAGCACTCTGTACTTTTCTATCACATTTGACGACGCGTACAGGGTGACTTTGTTACCCAGGAATAGTGTCGAAAACCCCGGTTAATTTCCTTTAAAATCAGGGTGCACGTGGCCCTGGTACCCATGAAGTAGTGTGTGAAAGCTGGGGAAGATTAATGGCAATTTAAGGGAGTTATGGGCATTTCAAACACACCAGATGACTCAAGCACTCTGTACTTTTCTATCACATTTGACGACGCGTACAGGGTGACTTTGTTACCCAGGAATAGTGTCGAAAACCCCGGTTAATTTCCTTTAAAATCAGGGTGCACGTGGCCCTGGTACCCATGAAGTAGTGTGTGAAAGCTGGGGAAGATTAATGGCAATTTAAGGGAGTTATGGGCATTTCAAACACACCAGATGACTCAAGCACTCTGTACTTTTCTATCACATTTGACGACGCGTACAGGGTGACTTTGTTACCCAGGAATAGTGTCGAAAACCCCGGTTAATTTCCTTTAAAATCAGGGTGCACGTGGCCCTGGTACCCATGAAGTAGTGTGTGAAAGCTGGGGAAGATTAATGGCAATTTAAGGGAGATATGGGCATTTCCATCCGACCCGAGCAGGGGGACTTTGTTACCCAGGAATAGTGTCGAAAACCCCGGTTAATTTCCTTTAAAATCAGGGTGCACGTGGCTGTGTTACCCATGAAGTAGTGTGTGGAAGCTGGGGAAGATTAATGGCAATTTAAGGGAGATATGGGCATTTCAAACACACCAGATGACTCAAGCACTCTGTACTTTTCTATCACATTTGACGACGCGTACAGGGTGACTTTGTTACCCAGGAATAGTGTCGAAATCCCCGGTTAATGTCCTTTAAAATCAGGGTGCACGTGGCCTGTGTTACCCATGAAGTAGTGTGTGGAAGCTGGGGAAGATTAATGGCAATTTAAGGGAGATATGGGCATTTCAAACACACCAGATGACTCAAGCACTCTGTACTTTTCTATCACATTTGACGACGCGTACAGGGTGACTTTGTTACCCAGGAATAGTGTCGAAAACCCCGGTTAATTTCCTTTAAAATCAGGGTGCACGTGGCCTGTGTTACCCATGAAGTAGTGTGTGGAAGCTGGGGAAGATTAATGGCAATTTAAGGGAGATATGGGCATTTCAAACACACCAGATGACTCAAGCACTCTGTACTTTTCTATCACATTTGACGACGCGTACAGGGTGACTTTGTTACCCAGGAATAGTGTCGAAAATCCCCGGTTAATGTCCTTTAAAATCAGGGTGCACGTGGCCTGGTTACCCATGAAGTAGTGTGTGGAAGCTGGGGAAGATTAATGGCAATTTAAGGGAGATATGGGCATTTCAAACACACCAGATGACTCAAGCACTCTGTACTTTTCTATCACATTTGACGACGCGTACAGGGTGACTTTGTTACCCAGGAATAGTGTCGAAATCCCCGGTTAATGTCCTTTAAAATCAGGGTGCACATGGCTGCGGTACACATTACTTAGTGTATGAAAGATGGGGAAGATTAATGGTAATTTAACGGAGATATGGCCCTTTCAAACACACCATATGACTCAAGCACTCTGTACATTTCAAAGGCACAAAGGCACCTCTTTGGGGCCGCTCCAAGAGCCCCAAAACACGGACTGAGGAGCTCCAGGATCTCTCCCTGACATGAGCAAACAGGCTATTTCAGACTTCCATGAAATACACCGGGGAAAGCACCTCTTTGTGGCCGCTCCAAGAGCCCCAAAACTCGGACTAAGGAGCTCCAGGATCTCTCCCTGACATGCTGACCTCCAGAACCTCGCGCACCTTGGGTCCCCGGGCCCCCGAACTTAAGCATACCCCCTCGGACTAAACCAAGATGATCACACCCTCAAGAATCTCGTGCCCCTGGGTAGCTTAAATGGGGTATATTTTGCGGTGCTTTACCGTCCGACCATCGGCACCCATAGTCGGCCTTCTTCACTGCAGCACCACCCACCCTCCAGTGGAGGATTTTTATTGTGCCCCTGGGTAGCTTAAATGAGCTGTATTTTGCGGTGCTTTACCGTCCGACCATCGGCACCCATAGTCGGCCTTCTTCACTGCAGCACCACCCACCCTCCAGTGGAGGATTTTTATTGTGCCCCTGGGTAGCTTAAATGAGCTGTATTTTGCGGTGCTTTACCGTCCGACCATCGGCACCCATAGTCGGCCTTCTTCACAGCAGCAGCACCACTCACCCTCCAGTGGAGGATGTTATCGGGCCCCTGGCAACATCGGTCTAGCCGCTGGCAGGAACTTGACATCGTGAGTTGACATCGCATTTCCATTGAGCGGAAACCCGTACATTTGAAAGGCAAGTATCACGGTACCTCCGTCAATAAGGCTGACAGTTTCCTTACTAGTGTTTGTGTTTCCAATTGAAGTGGGTGCGTCAGTGATCTGTAGTATGTGTTGTCATTTAACTGCCAATGTGCTTCCAATATATAATTGTCCCTATCTTGTATGACTATTTGGCCCCCCTTATCTGCAGGTTTGATGACTATGTGTTGGCTGTTACCTAATGTTTTAATAATTTGTAATTGTTCCTGGCTAATGTTGTGTGTGCTGTGTGGAAGGGGGCGCCAATGTGTGAGTGCTAGTAGATTTTTATTAATTAGTTGTGTTATTTCAGGTGTTGATGTTGCGGTGTGTGGTTCCCAGGTGGACGGTCCGGTGAACAGAACGGGCTCCCGCCCCTGGCTCCCCAGGACGTGGTCCATGATCTTAATCCGCCTGTGGAAGGCATGGAGGTCCACCCTGATCTCCGGTCGGGTGGGGAGTTTGGGTGTTGGAATGAATGATAAGCCTTTTTCCAGTAGCTCCAGCTGTGCGGCCGTGGGGGAGAAAACGGCAGAGAGGTTGGTTATATTTGAGCGGTGGGGAGTTGTGATGCAATTATGATCCCCGTTCAATAGTTTAAATGCTGCTTCTAGTACCTGAGTAACATCTCGGCCGTCTGCAGGGTCCAGTGGATGTTGTCACGTGAAGTGACATGGAAGAGTAGTGGGTTTATTTCCGGTATGAAGTTGTATTTGGAGGCTATGGTGGTGTTGAGTGTGGTGAGTGCAGTCTGCTGGTGGACGGTCAGACTGTTGGAAAAGTTTATGATGGGGATGTAAATGGTGGCGTTTGGAAAGCAGAGAGTGCTCTGTTTCCACATGGCGTGCAGCTGTTTAATAGAAGATGAGAGTGCAGTGTCTGAGAGTCCATTATTGAGTCCTACTGATATTATGACTTGTGAGGTGTTGTGACATGGGGGAAGTTTACTGAGAATCGAAGTTATGTGATGGAATTTAGCACCCGGAAAGCTATCTATCTGAAGGTGGGGGTCTGTAAAGGGGGGGATGCGGGAGAGATTGGAGTCCCCGACAATAAGGGTCCTCTTCAGCAACTCCAACGACCATACCTGCAGTTTCTTGAAGGTTCTGGGATGTGTGTGAGGTTCTGGGCGTGTGGGGGAGCCAGGTGCCGCTGCAGAGACCCCTGTGAAGTGGGAGGTGGATGTCTCAGATGTTAGGCTTGAAGTCAAACTGACTCTCAGTGGGCCTTTGATCATCACTGATGTTATGTTTACATCCACCTCAGGGCTCAGTATGCTTTGCAGGGGCTCCACAGCAAACCGCTCTGGCTCCCTCTGCTGGTTGTTGTGTAGAACTGGAGGTGAAGAAGAGGAGATAGTGTTACTGCAGGGGAGAGCGACATTGCTGTATGTCTATATGGAGGGTGGAGAGGGAGGTGAAGAGATGGAAATGAGATGGGAGGGGGAGGTAGGTGTCTGTATTAACGGGGTATCTACTCTCTGTGGGGAGGGTGGCACGGAGGGAGGGGAGGAAGGAGAGACGGAGGGCCAGGTCAAGAACCCAGTCCCATCGGCCCCCAGACGGTCGAGCACGGTCCGAGGGAGCGGATGGACCTCAATTCGCAACCGGTTCCCAAGAGTGCGCTGAGGTAGGGGCTGAGGAGGCACCCCCAGGCCCCCCGCCAAAGCCCTCCCCCCCGGCGCACAGAGGCCCGAGGAAGTAGAAAGAGAAGTAGGGAAGGAAGAGGGGTGAGGAGTCAGTTTAGAAGGGGGATTAGTGGGAGGTTTGTTGTTTGTTGAATAACTTTGTATATATTTTTAATTGATTTGCAGTGCCTTTTATTCTTGTGTGTTTATTATTATTTGTTATATTATTGTAAATAGTTCAACTTTATTTGTTAGTGTTCCTTTATTTATATTCAATACATGCTCTTTTTTCTCACAAAGATCTTTGTCTCTGATTTCAACTCATTCCATCTGTCACTTTAAAAGAAATGGCTAAATCACCACACTCCAGGTGGACTTTTCAGAGGACAGCCTGTGTTTGTCAGGTGGGAAGCTGCTTAGTTGAAAGAGGGCAGTCTACAGTTCTACAGTTCTACAGTTCACACATACCAAGCCCTTTATGATATGAATACATGTAACAACATTCTGATATTACAAAGGGAGAGTCCCCCCCTTTAATATCATGCATGACACGGTCAATTTGAAGCTAGTCCAGGGCGAGTTTCAGCCAGTAATAAGAGTAACAGTATGTGAAACAGGCAAGTACATTTGTGTGTCCATTCATATACATTGAACCACACAACAACTCACACACACTGAATAATAGCACATTTATATAAATACAAATGTAATCACTCAAAAACATGAGTATTAAATATAACATTATTTTGAAAACTATAACACAAATTAAGAAGAACAATCCAATACATCAATAGTTATAATCACAATATAACAAAAAATATGTTTGTGAAATGAGTGCACAATGAGTAGTTTATTTGTACTGAGCAGCCATTCACCTTCATTGATTCAGTATAAAGGATGGCAACAGCAACAACATAAACACAAGTAAAAAAGCTCAAGTGGATACAAATCAGATTATGTGTACAATTATGAACACTGGCTGTGGTGCAGCGCGTTGGTGTTGTGATCAGGGGAGCACAGGTTGAAACCCCATTGCAGTCAGCATGTTGTTGTGTCCCTACACAACGACATGCTGACTGCAGTGGGGTGCCCTGGGCAAGACACTTCACCCCACAGTATTGAGCAGCAGGCCGGGCGGCAGCAATAGCAGGCCGGGCGGCGGCAGCAGTTTCAGGCTGGACAGACACATCAGGAAGGAGAGCAGCAGCTCCGGGCCCGACAGCACTGCCTCCAGGTCGCTAAGCGGTTGCTTTGGGCCTTTTCTTGATCATATCTGAAAATGTGTGTACCAAACAAAGCACATTTGAACCAGGAGTATTATTTTAGAACATGTTTTCCTTCATATTTGAACTGTGTCTCACTTGCCTTCTTCCACAGCCTTGCTCGCAGCTACCAGGTCAGCATCATCCCCTGGCCACGAGGATGAGTCCAGTGTGCTCGTCTGAGGTTAGTGAAAACAAATGTAATGATAATTTGATGCCAGTTTTTAATGACCAAAATAAAACAACACATTGAGCAGGAGTGCTGATATTGATATGACAGTATGATGTGACCATGATGTGCAACTCTTCCTGTGTGCGATCCCCTGGAGCTTGGGGATTCAGGATGCGGAGAACTGGTGTTGCCATCTCCATGCTTCTCCCTGTAAGGCCTGACAGCATAGACAAAAACAACATACATAACTTGTATTCCAAAAAATGGCAGTTTACAAGAGGTAATTGATACCCTAACATTGCTTTATACCAGACATATGGATACTTTAACTATCCCAAATGTGTTCAGGCATTCAAACAGTGGAATAATGTATTGACACAATTACATTTGAATAAAATAAACATCAAATAATATAGGCTATAAACGTGCAGTATAAAACACATCAACAGTAGAGAATACATGTCACAAATAATACCTATGTTGTACTGTTAATGTTATAATATGTTATAGCATATCAAATTAGAGTTTGATAGATATTTCACTGAAGGACGCTGTCCCCAAACTAGCGGCCGTTAGCAGTAACATGGCCGTGGTCATGTGAATATTCTTTGAGTTTTATGTTCAGAAAGCGCTATAGATGCAGAAAATAGCAGTTTCGGAATATCATATTTGAATAACTTTTGATAGAGGGCGCCAAATCCTCCCCCAAATTGACCACAATGTGTGTTTATATTCTTTGACTTTGATGTATTTCTGTAACACACACACACACACACACACACACACACACCCCCCCCACCACACACACACACACACACACACACGAATATTCTTTGACTTTGATGTCCGGCGTCATTCAGATTCCGCTATAGTTGCGTACAATAGTACTTTCTGAACAACCCCTGGGTTAAGATTGGTACACCCCCCCACACACAGGGATGCAGCATCGCAAATATATCCACTTTGGAGTGGCTTTAGGGGACACACGACATATCGAATCATATCTACAAATCGAGCCGAAGCTAACAAGTATAGTCTCGACAGCCTAGCATGCGGGGAATGGGGAGAGAAAATCGTAATTGGACTTTGAAGACTTGAAATGGCCATAAGTCGTTCCAACAGGTGGAAGTGCTTACCCCACTTGGTGTGTGAGTTGCCTCCGCCCCCCCCAAGGTGCACAGCGAGTTTGAAGCAAATTGGTGAATTTTTCATTTTCAATCTTCACTAGGTTAAGGGGCTATTTACCACCACCCGTGTAGTTTACAATGTGTATATCTGGGGCTACGAGGTGGGCAACTGTACGGGACCTGCTCTGGGTGATAGCTTAGGCCCACGGCTATAATCTGTGAGACATTTGGGCCCAGCGGCGGTCTTCCCTGTTACTGAAATTGGAGTTTTAAAACTTCAAACGGCAATAAGTCGTTCCAGCGGGTGGGCAACTATAGCCCACTTTGTGTGTGCGTTGTACCCGGCCCCTCGCAGGTGCCCACCGAGTTTGAGGCAAATTAGAGCATTTTTAATTTTTCAGTTAAAGCGGCCTTTAAATTTGTGCACAAGTGGAATAAATACTCTCTGTTTTCCTCAAGAGGGCGCCAAATATTTCCCCCAAAGAACAACTGGTTAGAAAATAAATACACGACAGAGTGTTTATGCAGGCCTACATTAACAGGTTTATGGCATCACTGCCTCCTCTACAACACGAGTGATCTGATCTCGTTCAGATTCCGCTATTGTTGCGTACAATAGCACATTCTGAACAACCCCTGGGTTAAGGTTGACAGACACACACACACACACACACACACACACACACACACACACACACACACACACACACCACACACACACACACACACACACACACACACACACACACACACACACACACACACACACACACACACACACACACACACACACAGTCTCTCAGGTGTACCTGCAGGTCTGCTATGGGTTCTGCAAGGTCTGGTCGGTGTGGATGGACTTCAGGTCGTTTGCACGGATATAAAAGCGTCCAGTCATGTGCTTGAGTTTAAATGCTTAACGAAGAGAGAAAAGAGTTTAACGAAGCGATGACCTGAGAGACAGGTGGGACACAGACAGGTGAGAGACAGACAGGTGAGAACAGACAGGTGAGAGACAGACAGGTGAAAGACACACAGGTGAAAGACACACAGGTGAGACACAGACAGTGAGAACAGACAGGTGAGAGACAGACAGGGTGATAGACACACAGGTGAGAGACAGACAGGTGAGAGACACACAGGTGAGAGACAGACAGGTGAGACACAGACAGGTGAGACACAGACAGGTGAGGACAGACAGGTGAGACACAGACAGGTGAGGACAGAGAGGTGAGAGACACACAGGTGAGACACAGACAGGGTGAGAGACAGACAGGTGAGAGACACACAGGTGAGACACAGACAGGTGAGACACAGACAGGTGAGGACAGACAGGTGAGACACAGACAGGTGAGGACAGACAGGTGAGAGACACACAGGTGAGACACAGACAGCATGAGAGACAGACAGGTGAGAGACACACAGGGTGAGAGACAGACAGGTGAGGACAGACATGTGAGAGACAGACAGGTGAGAGACAGACAGGGTGATAGACAGACAGGTGATAGACAGACAGGTGAGATATACAAAGGTGAGACACAGACAGGTGAGGACAGACATGTGAGACACAGACAGGTGAGAGACAGACAGGGTGAGAGACAGACAGGGTGATAGACAGACAGGTGAGGACAGACAGGGTGAGAGACAGACAGGTGAGAGACAGACATGTGAGAGACAGACAAGGTGAGAGACAGACATGTGAGAGACAGACAAGGTGAGAGACAGACAGGTGAGGACAGCCATGTGAGAGACAGACAGGTGAGAGACAGACAGGGTGAGAGACAGACAGGGTGAGAGACAGACAGGTGAGAACAGACAGGTGAGACACAGACAGGTGAGAGACAGACAGGGTGAGAGACAGACAGGGTGATAGACAGGTGAGGACAGACAGGTGAGGACAGACATGTAAGAGACAGACATGTGAGAGACAGACAGGTGAGAGACAGACAGGGTGAGAGACAGACAGGTGAGGACAGACAGGTGAGAGACAGACAGTTGAGAGACAGACAGGGTGATAGGTAGACAGGTGAGGACAGACATGTGAGAGACAGACAGGTGAGGACAGACAGGTGAGACACAGACAGGTCAGAAACAGACAGGTGAGGACAGACAGGTTAGGGTTAGGGTTAGGTTAAACATGTTGATCTGACTGCTGTAAGCAGAAGGATCGATGCACTCGCCATCATTGACACGCCTCCAGGTATGGTCCTCTCTCATTCAGGCTCCTCTCCTCCTCTATGTCACGTCTAAATTATATTAGAAGACACATCATGTTTGTGCTTTAAGTGTCTTCCATATTCAAAAATTAACACCTCTTCAGTAGAGGGTTAGAGTAAATGTGTGCACAAGTGGAATAAATACTCTCTGTTTTCCTCAAGAGGGCGCCAAATATTTCCCCCAAAGAACAACTGGTTAGAAAATAAATACACGACAGAGTGTTTATGCAGGCCTACATTAACAGGTTTATGGCATCACTGCCTCCTCTACAACACGAGTGATCTGATCTCGTTCAGATTCCGCTATTGTTGCGTACAATAGCACATTCTGAACAACCCCTGGGTTAAGGTTGACAGACACACACACACACACACACACACACACACACACACACACACACACACACACACACACACACACACACACACACACACACACACACACACACACACACACACACACACACACACACACACACACACACACACACACACACACACACAGTCTCTCAGGTGTACCTGCAGGTCTGCTATGGGTTCTGCCAGGTCTGGTCGGTGTGGATGGACTTCAGGTCGTTTGCACGGATATAAAAGCGTCCAGTCATGTGCTTGAGTTTAAATGCTTAACGAAGAGAGAAAAGAGTTTAACGAAGAGAGAAAAGAGTTTAACGAAGCGATGACCTGAGAGACAGGTGGGACACAGACAGGTGAGAGACAGACAGGTGAGAACAGACAGGTGAGAGACAGACAGGTGATAGACACACAGGTGAAAGACACACAGGTGAGACACAGACAGTGAGAACAGACAGGTGAGAGACAGACAGGGTGATAGACACACAGGTGAGAGACAGACAGGTGAGAGACACACAGGTGAGAGACAGACAGGTGAGACACAGACAGGTGAGACACAGACAGGTGAGGACAGACAGGTGAGACACAGACAGGTGAGAGACAGACATGTGAGAGACAGACAAGGTGAGAGACAGACATGTGAGAGACAGACAAGGTGAGAGACAGACAGGTGAGGACAGCCATGTGAGAGACAGACAGGTGAGAGACAGACAGGGTGAGAGACAGACAGGGTGAGAGACAGACAGGTGAGAACAGACAGGTGAGACACAGACAGGTGAGAGACAGACAGGGTGAGAGACAGACAGGGTGATAGACAGGTGAGGACAGACAGGTGAGGACAGACATGTAAGAGACAGACATGTGAGAGACAGACAGGTGAGAGACAGACAGGGTGAGAGACAGACAGGTGAGGACAGACAGGTGAGAGACAGACAGTTGAGAGACAGACAGGGTGATAGGTAGACAGGTGAGGACAGACATGTGAGAGACAGACAGGTGAGGACAGACAGGTGAGACACAGACAGGTCAGAAACAGACAGGTGAGGACAGACAGGTTAGGGTTAGGGTTAGGTTAAACATGTTGATCTGACTGCTGTAAGCAGAAGGATCGATGCACTCGCCATCATTGACACGCCTCCAGGTATGGTCCTCTCTCATTCAGGCTCCTCTCCTCCTCTATGTCACGTCTAAATTATATTAGAAGACACATCATGTTTGTGCTTTAAGTGTCTTCCATATTCAAAAATTAACACCTCTTCAGTAGATAACCTAGGTATCATGGATTGTTTCTGCCCATTACGTCTATACAATCTCTTCTAGGAATGGCCCTGCTCGGGGGATCAATTCCAGCAGTGTGTCTCATAAAAATTCTGCAGCTGTGTGAACAGACTTCAGACTGCAGGAGGAGAGGCAGCAGGTTGGAGTGTGCCAGATAAGGCCTCAACACTCTCTTTATATAGGATCAGGTAAGTATTTTTAAGAGAAGGTTATGTTTAGAGGACAAATGATCCTACCAGAGTGAGCCTGAGACAGCATATGCACTCCTATTTATAGGGGCAGGGGTCGTGGCCTCGCAAAGCCTCCGTATATTCCTTTCTGTTGCGTGTTTCCCGTGAAAAGTGGAGTATTAATGTATTTCTTAATGCAGTAATTTGACCTTTTGACCCCAAAATGCTTATTTTGTTTACAGCACACATGTTCCTTTAAGTTTTGCCTTTAATATGGCTTTAGGGTTAGGGTTAGGTTGGGGAAAAGCGCAGGGCACCACCCTGCGTGGTGCACTGGCTCTCGGTAGATAGGTGTTTTATAAAACATTAAAAACCTCCGTAAACATAAACCTTATAAAAACCCTTTTAAAAGCATCATAAAAGCTCCGTGAGGACAAGACCGTTTCAAATAAATGGTTAAAAAGTGCAGAGCGGAGCCGGACCGCGGAACGGCGGCAGAGTATGCCTAAAAAGCAGATCTCCCCGTCCCAGGATCTGGAGGGTGGTGTGTGTGTGTGTGTGTGCGTGTGTGTGTGTGTGGGGGATCTAAAATGGCCAATTTAAAAGTGAATCCAGTTCTATTAGTAAAAGCCGTGCATGGTAGTATAAGTGCAGTTAAAACACAAGTGCAATGATACAAATATAAATAATTAAAACATTCTCCCCAGTAATATGAATTTAAAAAGTAAAGGGAGTCTTAAAGTTAACTAATAATAATAAAATAAAGGAAGGCACACCGGGTTAGTAAAATCGTATATAATGAACCGGATATCACTGAAAAACAGAAACCATTAAAATCGAAAAGGGTGGCAGGGAGGTGAAGAGTTCCCCCCTGCGGGTGGTTTCCCGGCCTCCAGGTAATAAAATAATTTAAAATAAATATAAATAAACAAATAAAAGCATCCCTCCTCATGTGGCCTTGATCATTTTCAGATAAAAACATACACATAAATACATTTAAAATTATAAAACATGTAAGAAGTAATAATAACATAAATATGAACACCATTAAAATAAATAAGATAGTGCTGAAAACATGCGATAAAAATGTAGCACACCAATAAAAAAAGTCCAGATGAGGAGGATCTATAAATAATTAATAAATAAATAAGTATAAGTGCTAAAATACGTGGAGGGCGGATTAAAACAGGCTGACACACCCGCAGAGAAGGGAACCCAAATCACCCGTCTGCAGGGGAGAGACCCCGGGGGGGGGGAGATCACACAGGTTAAAGCATGTTTGAGTAGTGGGAGGCGGACCCATCAATTATATTTTTCATTTAGTCCGCCCGGGTCAATGGTGCCCAGGCGATGGATCCACCTCCGCTCCGCCGCTCGCCTCTGGCCCGTGCTCCAGCCGCTGCTGCTCTCCAGGCCCATTGATTGTATACTCTGGAGGCCATGGAGTTTAAAATGGTTGTATAAAACGCTCGTGCCGTCCCCGTCTCTAATTCGATATTGATGTTGTTTAATTCTGAGGCTGATCTCATTGCGCGTCTCCCCCACATAGAGTCTCTGGCAGGCCTTGCACCTAATTGCATAAATAGCGTTTTTTGTGTTAGGTGTCAAGGCCTGCCGTACGTTGCTCCCCTCTCGAGAGAAGGGATTGAAAACGTGGGGGAGGCGAACGAAACCAACCTCAGAGACACGAGGCGCCTCCCTAGTTTTGATGCCTTTATTTAATTTTGTATGGACCAGGAGGTCCTGGAGATTTTTATTACGGCGGTAGGCGGAGATCAGCCGGCACGGCCGCAGCGCGTCACAGCCGCCCCTGGCCCCCTCAAAATTGGCCTTTAGTTTGCCCAAGAGGCTGGACAGGCTCCCGGAGTAGGTTGTGATGAGGGGGACCAGGGCAGGGCCGGACGGCCGGGCGGAGATGTCTTTGTATTTCTCTATGAAGGTGCGGCCGACCTCCGCCTTAATGCTTCTAAGGAAGCGCCTCGAATAGCCCCTGGGTCTCAGCGCACTAAAGAGGATTCTGGTAGCCTCCTCCACATCCTCCGCGAGGGTGCATATCCTGTGGAAGCGGATCAGCTGGGACTTGATCAGGCCTCTGTACGTGTGCCCAGGGTGATAGCTGGTTTTATGGAGGAGTGCGTGGCGATCTGTGTCCTTAAAAAAGACCTTGGTGGCAAGTGTCTTGCTGTGGTCGCTGGAGCTGCGGAAAAACACCCCAGTGTCGAGGAACTCCACAGTGTGTGTATGTAACTGGTGCTTGAGTTTTATTTTAGGGTGATGTGTGTTGAGGATGTCTGAGAAGGTGAGGAAATCCTGTTCTGTGTGGTGCCAGAGGCCAAAGATGTCATCCAGGTACCGGAAGTACAGAAGGGGTTTGAGGGGGAGTTTAGTAAAGACCGTTTCCTCCCAATGGGCCAGGTAAATATCCGCGTAGGCTGGCGCGTATTTCCGGCCCATCGCACAACCGCACAGCTGGAGGTAGTGGTCATTGTTAAACATAAAATCATTGCGGGTGAGTGTGAGGTGGAGCAACTGAATGATTTGGCTGTCGGGTCTGGATGGGTCTGGGTTTTTATTGAAGGAGTGCTGAATTGCGGTGAGGCCAAGTGGGGTTTCAATGTTGGTGTAAAGGGATACTATGTCTATTGAGAAAATGAGGGTGTGGCTGGGGACTGTGAGGTTTTTTATTTTGTTGACAAAATCATATGTGTCTCTGAGATAACTGGGGTGGAGTTTTGAAAGGGGATTGATAAAATGATCTATGTATTCCGTTATATTGTATGATTCTGAACCGCAGTCGCTGATGATGGGGCGGCCGACCGGAACCACAGAGGGGACCGTCCACGTCTCCACAGGCTTGTGGATCTTGGGGAGCAGGTAGAAGAGGCGGGGCCTGGGCTCCTCCGGACCATCCAGATATTGTTTTTGTTTTTTGTTTATGATTTTGTTAGTGTAAAGTGTTGCTGTAATGTCCCTAACTAGTGTTTGTGTTTCCAATTGAAGTGGGTGCGTCAGTGATCTGTAGTATGTGTTGTCATTTAACTGCCTATGTGCTTCCAAAATATAATTGTCCCTATCTTGTATGACTATTTGGCCCCCCTTATCTGCAGGTTTGATGACTATGTGTTGGCTGTTACCTAATGTTTTAACAATTTGTAATTGTTCCTGGCTAATGTTGTGTGTGCTGTGTGGAAGGGGGCGCCAATGTGTGAGTGCTAGTAGATTTTTATTAATTAGTTGTGTTATTTCAGGTGTTGATGTTGCGGTGTGTGGTTCCCAGGTGGACGGTCCGGTTAGGGTTAGGGTTAGGGTTAGGGTTAGGGTTTAGGGTTTAGGGTTAGGGTTAGGGTTAGGGTTAGGTTTGTTTAATAGCCACCAGATCTCCCCATGTCGCCCAACGACTTCATGGTTATACAGAGATCCAAGGAAAGGCACACGCACTAGAGGCATTGTCGGCGCATGCTCTAGCTTGGCATCGTGACTGAATCATAAGTGTGTAAAGGTGAAGTAGACAGGGTAATTTAAGTTTGAAGGACAGAGACAGGGAGGCTAGCTGTGGTTAGGGTTAGGGTTAGGGTTAGGGTTAGGGTTAGGGTTAGGTTTGTTTAATAGCCACCAGATCTCCCCATGTCGCCCAACGACTTCATGGTTATACAGAGATCCAAGGAAAGGCACACGCACTAGAGGCATTGTCGGCGCATGCTCTAGCTTGGCATCGTGACTGAATCATAAGTGTGTAAAGGTGAAGTAGACAGGGTAATTTAAGTTTGAAGGACAGAGACAGGGAGGCTAGCTGTGGTTACGGCGGACACCTCCCCTTGCCGCAATGGCTGTATCTGTTTATGGCCAGTTTCCATTCGCCACCCCTAAGGGTTCGTTCCGGAAAGGGGGTAGGAAAGAAAGGTCAGAGTGAAAAAGTGGGGAGATAATATGGTTTAGATTTAGGCCAAGAGCCATAGTGTTCAAGGTTAAAGGTCAGATTAAGGGTAAAATGGTATTCTTGTGGAACAAAATAGTCCGCAGTTAGACTGAAGAAGGTCTATTATTGGATATTTAGTTAAGAGTGTACCATCAGTTAATTTTAGTGGTTATAAGTAAGAGTCAGATAGCCATTTGTGGAGATGTATTTTAGGGCCAATAAATGAAAGGCCTCCTAGAGCCTAAGATGGTCTATTAATTGAAGAGTATTAACTTAAGTTTAGGCATAAGGTCTGAGTGGTTAAGCTTAGGAGTAAGATTAAGGATTAAGTGCTACATTTATTGTTGAACATAAGATGATGCACTATTTGATGGACACCAACCTAAGTTTAGGTATTAGGTCTGAGTGGTTACGTTTTAGGAGTCAGATTCAAGATAAGATGCTGGATTTATTGCTAAATAATGGAGGAATATGATTATCACCTATTAGTATCTATATTGATACAAATATTGATACCTCAGATCTATTCAAGTTATGTAAAAAGACTTGACCGATTTAATAAAAACCTGTGTAATTTTGGAATGAAAGTGAGCTAAAAATAAGATTGATTAGAGAGATATTGTCCATGACTACTGATTTAATGCACTAAATGCAGTCAGTCCCTCCATCTATAGTACCTCTGCCTCCATCTAGTGACGACAGAGGGGAGTGACCGAAGGAAGTGCAGAATGCAGAAAAACCTCATAAAGATGAATCTATCTTGTGATAACTAAATAATGTAACAAGTGGAATTAGACAGTTGTTAAATATCTCTCAACATAAGTTACTTGGGAGACACCTTAGTCCTCCTATTTTTATTGGGATCTGGATCAGAGTGTATCATAAATGGTTTATCATGGTTTTAGTTGAGTCAAATAGCCCTTTGTGGAGATATATTTTAGGATTAGGTAAGCAGTCAGAGTGGTTGGGTTTAGAGCTTAAATCAAGGACAAGATGGTCCAGTGTTATAAGGATATTAATTAAAGTTTAAGCATTACATCTGAGTAGTTAAGTTTTAGAAGTAAGATAAGATGTTACATGTATTTGTTGAACCATGGAGCAATTGAACCATGGAGCAATATGTCCACACAAACCCCGCTGTGTCAAAGTACCGCCTGTTTAAAAATAACCACACCTCTCCCCATCAGTCATGGTAGGCCGAGGTCTGACTGAGGAAACAACTAAATTATATTTCCCAATTCAATTTGGATTTAGAGATTTAGAGAAAAGTGTATCATAAGTTGATTTATAATTATTTGAATTGAAAGTCAAATAGCTTTTTATGGAGACGTACTTTAGGCAAGGAGACAGAGTGGTTAGGTTTAGAGTTTAAATTAGGAATATGATGGTCTATTAATTGAAGAGTATTAACTTAAGTTTAGGCATGAGGTCTGAGTGGTTAAGTTTAGGAGTAAGATTAAGGATTAAGTGCTACATTTATTGTTGAACATAAGATGATGCACTATTTGATGGACACCAACTTAGGTTTAGGTATTAGGTCTGAGTGGTTAGGGTTAGGGTTAGGGTTAGGGTTAGGTTTGTTTAATAGCCACCAGATCTCCCCATGTCGCCCAACGACTTCATGGTTATACAGAGATCCAAGGAAAGGCACACGCACTAGAGGCATTGTCGGCGCATGCTCTAGCTTGGCATCGTGACTGAATCATAAGTGTGTAAAGGTGAAGTAGACAGGGTAATTTAAGTTTGAAGGACAGAGACAGGGAGGCTAGCTGTGGTTACGGCGGACACCTCCCCTTGCCGCAATGGCTGTATCTGTTTATGGCCAGTTTCCATTCGCCACCCCTAAGGGTTCGTTCCGGAAAGGGGGTAGGAAAGAAAGGTCAGAGTGAAAAAGTGGGGAGATAATATGGTTTAGATTTAGGCCAAGAGCCATAGTGTTCAAGGTTAAAGGTCAGATTAAGGGTAAAATGGTATTCTTGTGGAACAAAATAGTCCGCAGTTAGACTGAAGAAGGTCTATTATTGGATATTTAGTTAAGAGTGTACCATCAGTTAATTTTAGTGGTTATAAGTAAGAGTCAGATAGCCATTTGTGGAGATGTATTTTAGGGCCAATAAATGAAAGGCCTCCTAGAGCCTAAGATGGTCTATTAATTGAAGAGTATTAACTTAAGTTTTAGGCATAAGGTCTGAGTGGTTAAGTTTAGGAGTAAGATTAAGGATTAAGTGCTACATTTATTGTTGAACATAAGATGATGCACTATTTGATGGACACCAACCTAAGTTTAGGTATTAGGTCTGAGTGGTTAAGTTTTAGGAGTCAGATTCAAGATAAGATGCTGGATTTATTGCTAAATAATGGAGGAATATGATTATCACCTATTAGTATCTATATTGATACAAATATTGATACCTCAGATCTATTCAAGTTATGTAAAAAGACTTGACCGATTTAATAAAAACCTGTGTAATTTTGGAATGAAAGTGAGCTAAAAATCAGATTGATTAGAGAGATATTGTCCATGACTACTGATTTAATGCACTAAATGCAGTCAGTCCCTCCATCTATAGTACCTCTGCCTCCATCTAGTGACGACAGAGGGGAGTGACCGAAGGAAGTGCAGAATGCAGAAAAACCTCATAAAGATGAATCTATCTTGGGATAACTAAATAATGTAACAAGTGGAATTAGACAGTTGTTAAACATCTCTCAACATAAGTTACTTGGGAGACACCTTAGTCCTCCTATTTTTATTGGGATCTGGATCAGAGTGTATCATAAATGGTTTATCATGGTTTTAGTTGAGTCAAATAGCCCTTTGTGGAGATATATTTTAGGATTAGGTAAGCAGTCAAAGTGGTTGGGTTTAGAGCTTAAATCAAGGACAAGATGGTCCAGTGTTATAAGGATATTAATTAAAGTTTAAGCATTACATCTGAGTAGTTAAGTTTTAGAAGTAAGATAAGATGTTACATGTATTTGTTGAACCATGGAGCAATTGAACCATGGAGCAATATGTCCACACAAACCCCGCTGTGTCAAAGTACCGCCTGTTTAAAAATAACCACACCTCTCCTCATCAGTCATGGTAGGCCGAGGTCTGACTGAGGAAACAACTAAATTATATTTCCCAATTCAATTTGGATTTAGAGATTTAGAGAAAAGTGTATCATAAGTTGATTTATAATTATTTGAATTGAAAGTCAAATAGCTTTTTATGGAGAAATACTTTAGGCAAGGAGACAGAGTGGTTAGGTTTAGAGTTTAAATTAGGAATATGATGGTCTATTAATTGAAGAGTATTAACTTAAGTTTAGGCATGAGGTCTGAGTGGTTAAGTTTAGGAGTAAGATTAAGGATTAAGTGCTACATTTATTGTTGAACATAAGATGATGCACTATTTGATGGACACCAACTTAGGTTTAGGTATTAGGTCTGAGTGGTTAAGCTTAGGAGTAAGATTAAGGATTAAGTGCTACATTTATTGTTGAACATAAGATGATGCACTATTTTATGGATAGGGTTAGGGTTAGGGTTAGGTTTGAGTTAGAGGTAGGGTTATGTAATCCGGTGTGGGACTAGGTTGCACTGGCCTAGGGGTCTGTGGATGGGTGTTGTGAGGGTGTCTGTCTGTTTGTGTTGGGGTCCATGGGCCAAGGAGGATGAGTGGGTCAGATCATCCCTGGGACTGGTGGGCAGAGGAGAGGGAGGATCCAGAGGAGATTTGTCTTAGGCGTCGTTGAGTCCCCTGGGTGTGGTTGTCCCTAGTTTCTGGATCCATGATGTTTCAGCCCTCTTCCTCTGCCCGATGGTCCACCGGTCATTGGTTTCCAGGCCTGAGATGAGTAGTTGATCTGACGAGTGTAGTTGGAAGTGGGTGACCAGGGGGGTTGGGAGTCGACCTTCCCCAATGTTATATAAATGCTGTTTGAGACGAATGAGTATGCTATGTTTGGTTTCTCCTATGTAGTGTTTTTTACAGGTGTTGCATGTGATGATGTAGACTATGTTGCTGTTATTAAGGGAGAATGAACCAAGGGCAGGGAAGGCTGCTCCACTGTATTGGTTATGTATGTATTTTCTGTTGATGTAGCGGTGACTATGTTGCGTATGTGGTGGGGCTCTGTTGCTGCTAAACTTGGAATGTATGAGTGTGTTGTGTAAACTGGGATTTTTCCTGTAAGCTGAAATAACCCTGTGGTTGGAGAAGTAGGGTTGTGACTGGAGGAGGGAAAAGTTATTTTTTACAGACCGGTGGAATCCTGTGATGGTGTGGGAGAAGGTGGAGACAAATGGAATGAGATGACAGTTGGGGTTGGGGTCAGGTGGGGGATGGTTAGGGTTAGGGTCCGGAGGTGGAGGCTGATTAGTAGATGGGTGGTGCAGACCTTGGACGGATCCCATGGGGTTGGGATTAGGGTTAGGATCAGGTGGGGGGTGGTTGGGGTTAGGGCTAGGTGGGGTAGGGGTGTCGGTGGGGGATTGGTCCAGGTAGTTTCCACGTTCCAAGGGGTTAGGGTTAGGGAGGAGGGGGGTGGGATGCAGAGCCTGGTTTGGGTGGGGAAAATCAGGGTGGGAGTGTGGGTAGGGAAGAGGATGCAGACCCTGGTTAGGGTGGGGGGAGAGGGAGTCGGGAGTGGAGAGGGTTGTTAGGAGTGGAGACTGGTCCGAGTCCGAGACCTGAGGTGGATTTCCTCCAGGGGAAGGAGGAGGAGAGCGAGTGGGAGCGAGGCTGGCCAAGGTAGTGTTCTTAATATGGCGGAGAAAACGTTTTGAATAGCCTCTTGTCTGGAGGCTGTGGAAAAGGATCCTGACGGAGTGCTGGAAGTCAGACCGTTTGGAGGAGATGCGGTGAAAACGGATTATTTGTGATTTAATGATACCTGGAAAAGTGTGTTTGGGGTGATAACTGGATTTGTGTAGTAGCGAATGTGTGTCTGTTGGCTTAAAGTAAACCTTTGTGAGTATTGTTTTGTGTGTGTTGTTGAGGGGTTGGAAAAAGACAGTGGTGTCCAGGAAGTTGACTGTATGTTGGTCTATGGTGTATTTGACTGTGATGGTAGGGTGATGGCTGTTGAGGGTGTCAATGAACTGTGGGAAAAGGGAAATGTCGTGGGGCCAGATGCCAATGATATCGTCCAGGAATCGACGGTACAGGGATGGTAGATGGGTGCACTTGGCCAGTGCTCCTCGCTCCCACTCGCTCATATAAATGTTGGCGTATGAAGGGGCGAATCGCTGACCCATGGCCGTTCCGTGGATTTGAAGGTAATGTTGGTCATTAAAAGTAAAGTCGTTGTTTTTAAGGCAGAGGGAGAGTAGGGAAAGTAAGTGTTTGTCCGGTCGTTTATGGTCTGGGTATTTGGCGAGGATGGAGGTAACAGAAAGGAGTCCTAAGTCGGTGTTGATGTTTGTGTATAGGCTGTCTATGTCGATGGTAAACAGATGGGCTTGGGTGGGAACGACCATGGGTCTGGTGATCTGGAGAAAGTGATAGGTGTCTTTGAGATAGCTGGGGTGTTTGGTGGAAAGTGGGCCTAAATGGTGTTCTATATATTGTGAGGTGTTGTAGGTGGTGCTGCTGCAGTCAGATACAATGGGTCTGCCGGGAGGAACTTCAAAGGGAATGGTCCAGGTGGAGGGGTCTTTATGGATTTTTGGGAGAAGATAAAACTGACGGAGGCGGGGTGCATCAGGTCCGAATAGGAAGTCCCTCTGCTTGGCGGAAATGAATTTCAGTTTGTATAGTGTTTCTAGGATGGATCTAAGTTGGAGTTGTGTCTGAGGTTGTATGGTGTCCGGGATGAGCTTGTAATGGAGTGGGTTATTGAGTTGTCTCTGTGCTTCTGTGATGTAGTGGTGTCTATCCATGATGACTATTTTTGATCCTTTGTCGGCCGGTTTGATGATTATGTGTTGGTTTTTATTGAGTTGTGTTAAGGCCCTGCGTTCGTCCACCGACAGATTATCTGGGATATCTGTCGGTGGTCGAAAGGATTGCAGGGCCCGGTTATTAGTGGTAATTATTTGTTTTGTTTTGTCTGTGACTTGGGTGAGTAGTGGTTCCCAGTTGGAGGGGAAGGTGAAGAGTGACTGTTGGGTGCTGGGTTTGGTGTGGAAGTAGTCTATTATTTTGAGACGTCTGTGATATTGGTGTAGATCCCTTTGAAGTTCCTCTCGGTCATGGCGGAGGGGGCGTGGGACAAAGGTGAGACCCCTCTGTAGGAGCTGTAGCTGGACCACAGAGGGGACAAAAAGGGTAGATAGATTGAGGACTGTGGAGGGTGAATTCCACCCCAGGCCAGGGTCCCGGTCAGGGTCTGGAGGGGAGCTGGTGGGGTTAGTTGGGGGGTTGGGTAGGTTAATTTGTTTTTCCGGGGTAGGTTCGGAGGTGTTTAGAAATGTAACTCCCTGCACCAGGAGTCCAGGATGAGCTGGGCTGTGGGGGGAGTCCAATGGATGTTGTCCTGGCCAGTCCGGAAGGTTTCTGGTGAAATGGTTGCCAGGGTGTTGTGGTTTTTATTGAGGAAGTTATTGAGGGTGAGGATATTGTGTGTTTGTACTGGAGTCAGGTGGGGTGAATGGTTGATGAGGGGGATGTAAATGGAAGCCCTGGGGAGGGTCTTTGCGGCGTATTTTGTCATACTGTTGAGTTGTTTAGTGGTGGTGCGTTCGGGGTCATCGTCTTTATTGTTGATACCAATGGATATTATAACTATCTTGGCTGTTGGGATGGGAGGGGTGCGTTTGAACAGTTCCATGAAGTGGTATACTTTGGCTCCGGGGTAGCAGTCCAGCTGTAGGGTGGGGTTGGTATGGGGTGGTATGCGGTTAATGTTGGAGTCTCCCAGTATCCGGATGGGTTTGGAGCCTGCCAGGGACCAGTCCTGTGCCTTCTTTTGCGGTCTGGCCATGTGAGTGATGGGGTGGTACTGGGTTGGGGAAGTGGAGCTGGTTGGTTTAAAGAAAAGGGAACGGGGACGAGGGGTAATGTAGGAGGGGATACTAGAGAGGGGAAGTGGTGGAGGAGAGGGAGAAGACAAAGGGGTAGACCGGGGAGAGGGTAAGGTTAAAGGAGGAGGTGAAAGTCCTCGGAGGTTGAGAGATGGAGGAGTTCCTGGGGGGTTGGGGTCCGGGTTGGATGGTGTGCCAGTCCCCTCAGAGGACCCGCTGGGCTGCAGTGACCCGACAGACTGGCCAGAGGGGGGCTCAGAATGGACTTGTACGGTCTGGTGGACCTTGGGATGACCTTTCATCATCGGCGGCCCCTCTGTGGGATGGAGTACCAAGTCTGCCGGGTCCAAGGTGCCAACATGGTCCAATAAGGAACCGGCAACACCTGTAGGGGATTGGGAGAGGGAAAGAATATTGTCGGGAAAACTTACTGAGACGTTGGAATGGTGGACCTCATTGGCAATTTGGCGGTTGCTGGGGAAGCCCTTGGGAGAGGAGGACTGGGGGTTGGGTGGAGATGAGGGAGAAGTAAGGTCAACTAGGTTGACCTGAGGAGGTGGGGAGGGTTGGGGTATGGGTGAGGCAGAGGGAAGTGTGGCACCGGGAAGGCTAGAGTTCTGGTCTGTGGTGGCTGGAATGGTGGCTACACTGGTGATGGGGGAAGTGGGTTTGGATGGGATGGGGTTCTGGTTTGGGAGGCGGATGCCGGGGGTTCTTTGGGGCAACGGGTACTGTTGGATGGAGGGGGCAGGGAGAAGAGGGGGGTTGGGTAATAGAGGTGGGGGCCGGGGCCAGGGAAGGCCAGGAGCCCTCAGGGGGTTCTGAAAGGGGCCAAGTGGGGGCTGGCCTGGGTTGTGATGGGATGGGGGATTGTCCCTGGAGTTCGCGGTTGAGGGTGGGTGGAGAAGGTTGGTTGACTGGACAGAAGGGTGGCGGCGCTGATACTGGGAGACTGCTTCTGCAAGTGAAGGCCTGGGACCAAGGGAGAGGGATGATCTGTTAGGGGTTTGGGTTCGGGTTCTCCGTAGATGAGGGTACTCATCCTCACTTAGAGGGGGAGGTGGATGGGGTTGCCTGGGAGGGGCTCTCCCCGGTGGTGGGGGGGAGGCAGCGGGAGTGGCGGTGGGTGTGGTGTTCTGGAGTGTGTGTTTAGCTGTGTGTACTGTATCAGTGTGAAATCTGGAGCCATACCGCTTCTGTGCCCAACCTGTAGCTATTTGAAAAGCAATTGGATTCCACGGGGTGTTCTGGAGTGATGTAATGGTGGATTTGTAGTGTTGCTGGAGAATGATCATGTTTTTGTGCATCCAGCTGATGGTGTTGTTATGTATTTGTGTGTGTGTGTGTTCTGTTGGCGTAGAGGGTTTGATGAAATCTGTGAGTCTGAATACCTGTCTAGTCATACCGGGTGGATATATGCGTGTCTGTATGGCTCTATCTACTATGTTTTTATGGTGTGTGGCTTGAATGAGTTTGAAATACTCTTTACTGCTGTGTCTGGTTGCTGGGTCTGGTGGGTGAAAGAGTACACGTTGTGGCTGTGTCAATGGGGTGTGTGGTGTTGTTCGTGGTGTTCTGATGGGGTGTGTGGGTATAGCTAAAAGTGGTTGTGGAGCCTGTATGTTGCTGGTTGTATCAGTAAGGGGAAAGTGTGTGTGTTTGTGTGCTCCTCTTCCCCTCCCCCGCACAGTCTGGCTCTGGTTTGAGGACATTTCCAATCACCCGTGAAGGCCCTTACCTGTCCGCGGGATGGTGTGACTCCGTCTGGCCCCGATGGTCCGGTTATCTCGGTGTTGGAGATGTCGTCGCTAGGTGGTTGTATGGCCACCCAGCAGCTTCGTAAACCAACAAATCCTATGGCCAACCGGGCATGCCGCGACTCCCTCCTTTGGGAGACCAGGGTTCAAGGCCGGCCCCAGAAAAAAAATTATTTTGCAGGGAGAAAGACCCACCGTAGCATTTTTTGGAAATGTTTGTTGCTACTGTGTGCTTGTCCAGCTAGCACAGTTGGAGCAGAGG
This sequence comes from Champsocephalus gunnari, assembly GCA_036324595.1. NCBI lineage: Eukaryota > Metazoa > Chordata > Actinopteri > Perciformes > Channichthyidae > Champsocephalus > Champsocephalus gunnari. Next base: position 28,804,277 of record CM070444.1, read on the forward strand.
CAACGGAAAGGCAGAACCCCCACAAGCGAAATAGATTAGTCCTTTAATGTTTAAAATCACGAATCTAAAAGTATATATAAAAGATAAATAGTTTAAAAATGTTTTAATAAATACCAGTGAGAGACTGTACAGTGGAGAGGTATATAAAAAATCCTGACGTTTCGCAAAGTTGTTGCTTCATCAGAGGATTAAAAGGGTTAGGGTTACCTAAGATTAAGGATTAAGTGCTACATTTATTGTTGAACATAAGATGATGCACTATTTTATGGATAGGGTTAGGGTTAGGGTTAGGGTTAGGGTTAGGGTTAGGGTTAGGGTTAGGGTTAGGTTTGTTTAATAGCCACCAGATCTCCCCATGTCGCCCAACGACTTCATGGTTATACAGAGATCCAAGGAAAGGCACACGCACTAGAGGCATTGTCGGCGCATGCTCTAGCTTGGCATCGTGACTGAATCATAAGTGTGTAAAGGTGAAGTAGACAGGGTAATTTAAGTTTGAAGGACAGAGACAGGGAGGCTAGCTGTGGTTACGGCGGACACCTCCCCTTGCCGCAATGGCTGTATCTGTTTATGGCCAGTTTCCATTCGCCACCCCTAAGGGTTCGTTCCGGAAAGGGGGTAGGAAAGAAAGGTCAGAGTGAAAAAGTGGGGAGATAATATGGTTTAGATTTAGGCCAAGAGCCATAGTGTTCAAGGTTAAAGGTCAGATTAAGGGTAAAATGGTATTCTTGTGGAACAAAATAGTCCGCAGTTAGACTGAAGAAGGTCTATTATTGGATATTTAGTTAAGAGTGTACCATCAGTTAATTTTAGTGGTTATAAGTAAGAGTCAGATAGCCATTTGTGGAGATGTATTTTAGGGCCAATAAATGAAAGGCCTCCTAGAGCCTAAGATGGTCTATTAATTGAAGAGTATTAACTTAAGTTTAGGCATAAGGTCTGAGTGGTTAAGCTTAGGAGTAAGATTAAGGATTAAGTGCTACATTTATTGTTGAACATAAGATGATGCACTATTTGATGGACACCAACCTAAGTTTAGGTATTAGGTCTGAGTGGTTACGTTTTAGGAGTCAGATTCAAGATAAGATGCTGGATTTATTGCTAAATAATGGAGGAATATGATTATCACCTATTAGTATCTATATTGATACAAATATTGATACCTCAGATCTATTCAAGTTATGTAAAAAGACTTGACCGATTTAATAAAAACCTGTGTAATTTTGGAATGAAAGTGAGCTAAAAATAAGATTGATTAGAGAGATATTGTCCATGACTACTGATTTAATGCACTAAATGCAGTCAGTCCCTCCATCTATAGTACCTCTGCCTCCATCTAGTGACGACAGAGGGGAGTGACCGAAGGAAGTGCAGAATGCAGAAAAACCTCATAAAGATGAATCTATCTTGTGATAACTAAATAATGTAACAAGTGGAATTAGACAGTTGTTAAACATCTCTCAACATAAGTTACTTGGGAGACACCTTAGTCCTCCTATTTTTATTGGGATCTGGATCAGAGTGTATCATAAATGGTTTATCATGGTTTTAGTTGAGTCAAATAGCCCTTTGTGGAGATATATTTTAGGATTAGGTAAGCAGTCAGAGTGGTTGGGTTTAGAGCTTAAATCAAGGACAAGATGGTCCAGTGTTATAAGGATATTAATTAAAGTTTAAGCATTACATCTGAGTAGTTAAGTTTTAGAAGTAAGATAAGATGTTAC